>JANPWX010019329.1:13408-118361 GCA_024734555.1 Trochalopteron elliotii
GGTCTATATTTTCTGATGTTTTGGTACAGTCAGGACCTGGTGTAGAGATTATCACCATCTGTGTTGTAGCCTGCTGACTTCCTGAATTACTGTTTTAACTAAATATCTGTTTTTATGGAGTCAAAAGACAGGCTGAACTGGGATGGTCAATGTGAAGAGTCATCTGCCTGCTGTCCTAATAACTAAATGTACTTCAATATTGGTACAGAAAAACAATTAACTGAAATATTTCTGTTAACCATATTTCTGCTAAAAATTTCCTATTAAGAATCAGTTTTAAATTGCCAGAGAACAGAACAGGAAGAACAGCAGCCACTCCTGGCTTTAGTTAGTTTGCCCAAAAGCAACAGAACTGGATGTAGCCAGAACTGTGTCTGAGAGAGGTATTTTTGAAAGGCAGGACCTTTGCCTTTGAAAGCCCTGGTGGTTTTTAAATTTACTTTCAACTAAAATTGATCTAAGCTCTTGGAATGTGGAACCAAACAGTATTTCTACCTCTGCTTTCATTTTCGTGCTGGGTCTTGAAACTCAAGTGCTAAAGTGGAATCCAATAAAAGTTGTTCCTGTGATATAGGCAGCGAAGCCCACACAGACTGCTGCGCAGAGCTGATAGATATCCTGAGGGAAACATAAAAGGGGGAGGGAAAGTGCTCTTTTCATAAGAATTTTCTGTTCAGTGTTCCGCTGTAGTCTGTCTGGACTGAACCTGAAACATAAATTGTACAGACTCCAGTGGCTTGGTCTGTTTTAAAACTGAAAGACACCACAGAGTTCTCTACCTCCATTCACATAAGAGAAGCAAAACAAATATATTTTTTAAACCATGTTCCAGTTTGGGCTGGGGTAGAGCCAATTTTCTTCACAGTAGATGGTATGAGGCTATGATTATGATTTGTGCTGGAAAAAGTGTTGGTAACACAGAGATGTTCCTGTCATTGCTGAGCAGGGCTTGCACAGTGTCAAGGTCTTTTCTGTGTCTTGTACTGCCCCTCCTGTGAGGGGGTACAGGTGTAGGAAAAGTTGTGAGGGGACACAGCCAGGACAGTTGACCCCAAGTGACCAAAAGGGTTTTCCATACTGTATGATGTCATGCTCACTTATAAAGCTGGAGGAAGAAGGAAGGAGGGGATGTCTGGAGTGATGGTGTTTGTTTTCCATGTCAGTATTGCTACATGTGATGCTGCTCTGCTCTCCCAGAGATGGCTGAACACCTGCCTGCCCATGTGAAGTGGTGATTTCCTTGCTTTTCTTTGCTTGCATATGCAGATTTGGCTATACCTATTACACTGTCTTTATCTCAACCCACAAGCTCTCTCACTTTTACCTTCCTGATTCTCTTCCCCAGCCCACGGGTGGGGAAGTGAGTGGCTGTGTGGGGATGAATCTCCAGCTGGGATTAAGCCATGACAACTCAATAGGATATAATGCTTATTCCATTTACTATATACAGTAAAGTACATTGCAAGGACTATATACATCTGAGACAATTAACAGTACTTGTGATGGTTGCCAATAATATTTTACTTGTTTGTCATATTTTTTGCTGAAGTGAAGCACAGCAAGATCTATTTGAAAAAATCTGAAATATCTATATTTCAGATTGCAAAGTCATGGCATTACTGGTTGAAAATTTTGGCAAAAGCTAACTTTTCACTTCTGAATATTGCAAGGTGGCACAACTGTTAGTGAAACCACCATGTCAAACCAGAAATATAGGATTTTCTTAGCTATATATATTTAGTTCATAATGCTGAAATGGTATTTGGCACAGCAAGACAAAAAAAAGGGTGACAGAAGAATATGTTCAAAAGAATAAATTTCTGTTATTGTTCAAGTACTAAAAATTCCATTAAATACCATACACGTCTGTAAAAACTTCAGCTAAGACCATAAGAAAAATATATTATTTTATTAAATATTTTTTGTAAATTCTCAGTGTTGTTTCTCAGTGAAGTATAACTCAATTTGCCATGCAGCTTCAGCTTTTATTTGACAGCATGGTGGATAAATTTTCATCCTGTTGCCCTGTGTTACATAAAACATTCAGTGACATTTCACAGAATGCTGCTTCAAGAGCATGCCATTCTGCAACAAAAATACCTTTGATCAAGGCCTCAGTGACACATGACTAGTGTAAAAAGTATTTGGTTTTTAGGACTGAATTTATAACTCAAAACATACTGTCTATATTCCCTGATTTCACACATGTAAACTCAAATATTCCCTGAATTTATGAATGTATGTAAAAAGTATAGCACCACATGGTATAAAAGTTATGCTTTTTCACATAGAAAATAAATATTGTATGCTTACTAGGATAGGTCAAAACATTAGAGACCTGATTTTAAACAGAAAGTTCACACATTTTCAGAAATATTTTTAAGACATTCATTCATCAGTGAGAAACAAAAGTATGTGTCATCTTGACACCCAAATGTACTATTAACTCTTTTCTAATTAATTGGCCAAGTACTTAATAGCCTATTAGCAGACATTAACATGTACCTTGCCAAGCCTGATTAAAATAAAAATGTAGACACATAATCTCAACTTCAGTAAAGCCCAGCTGACAACACTGAGAGGAGGAAACTGAAGGGTCATATTTTTTTAAAGGCAAGACATGATGAGAAGAGAGAATTTCAAGAACTGAGGAAAACTAATTGAAGAGTACAGAGAGTAGGTGCTAAATTCTACTCAGAATAATTTTAGAATTGAATCAATAAACAAGCATTTATACACATGAAAAACACATAACAGAGACACTCCTTGCCAGCAAAAATTGATTTCCTTTTTGGAAGATAGCAAAATGTCATTTTCCTACACTGGCTAAATTTCACAATCATTCACAAAATCAGTATATGTCGAGAAGTCAGTATTCTCCAAGTCTGAATGCCATCTAAGATCAAATCATGGCTACTTCATCTACTTTAATATATAATATCAACCAGGCTTCCATTGGAATCTCTTGCAGATATTTATTCTATCTTCTCAACCATATGATTACTAAGTGACTAAAGCTGTCACATCAGCATGGAAATTATTGTCTCCCCATAAGCATTTTCTTTTTGACATGCCTTAGGTTTGGTCATTTAAACTTAATATATAAGGCTTAAGCATTAAACACTTGGAGCTTGTTTTTTTCTCTTTTTTTTTCCTCCAAAAAATAGAGCAGTGGAGGTAAAAAAGCAGGAGACAGACTCTGCAATTAGATGATTTCACTCCACAGAAGGGTCTTCTGATAATTAACAAGGAAACACAAAAAATCTTTCAGTGACTATCTACTGGTTAGTTTATCTCACACATAAAAAAATCAAAATAGATGTGCTGAGGAAAGAAATAATGAATCTTACAAGACAGTGCAAAATGGAAGCCCAAGTCAAGCAGATGTCCCCAGCAGTACAGAACTTGTAATTTAGGCATAAATCTTATGAAACTTTCTTACAGGCTGCTGGATAACTCAAAGTTATACTGCCTTTTCAGTGAACTTCCCAGCTGGGAACCCTTTTTATCATATGGAACACTTGTCGTTTTCTGCAATCAGTTTATTTTCCCCTCCCTAATATTTGTTGAACATCATTAATTTCTTTCTTTTCTTAGACTAGATGGTAATATCTGACCAAAAGAAGCCTACTTTTTTGTTTTGTTTTGGGTTTTGCTTAAAATTGTGTTACAGTTTTTCTGAAATCTTGTTGTGAAATGCAAATAAAAATGGTTCATAACACATATGTAAAGGAGCCCTGTTAGTTGAAGAGTACAACATCAAGCTGGTCCAGCCTTTGCTATTAAACTACAGCTTGTAGAGTCCTTCATGGTGGCACTAATCTCGGGTGTTAAACTGCAGTGCTGCCGAGGTCAGGAGTCATTCACATGTGCAACAGTAGCTAAGGGAAAAGTACAGGGCTGACCCAAACAGTGAGCAAATGCTATGGTATCCCTTAAAGATCTTGCCCATAAATTATCAATTATGAAACTACTATTAGAGAAATAAAATTTTGCTGCAAAACATTAGCTACTTACCAGCAACGACAGCCCCAACAAAGAACATTATTGAGATAGCTTCACTGCATACTTTACCTTATGATCGGTTATAATAATTTAACATTTCTTGTTAAATTATATAATTTTAAAAAATAAGAAGCTGAAATCAGTTGCAACTAATGCTTAAAAGAGGGTTTTTTCTTACATTTGTTTTTTGCAAGTTTTAATTCTTCTACATTTGCCTCTACTTGAAGTTTTCAAAACATTTTTTTTACTTTAATGAGCATTTAATAAGAGATATTCAGTCGACAGAGAGACCTACTTGGATTTTGTAGTGTCTCAATAAGAGCACTGAAGAGCACTATACAGTCATTAGATAAGAGGGAAGGTCCTTGCACACATAATTGCTCTAAAGACAGGAAATAGGATCTCTTCTGTAAATTGTATATTTCACAAGGAGAGAAAGCCACAGTGATTTCCTGCTTCTACTGGGCCACTTGTTGATCAGTGTAATAATAAATGTCTTATAAAGAATATGATTATCAGCCCACCAAATCTACTTATGATATTGAATTGTTAAAAGAAGAAAAAAGGAAGGCCTCACATTAAAGACCTTCCAATACTCAGTAGCCAGGCAATACAAAGATAAATGACATTTATTATACACAGACATAAAGTCTTAATTTCACACACCTGATGATGATCTCTGATCCATTGCCTTTAATGATATTGGTGTTATGGCAGGCATAGTTTTTTGCATTCCATGCTTACTAGTGGTTAAAAGCCAAGTCATTCCTAGAAATTGCTATGAAAGTACTGAAGATCAAAGCAGAGATTATCATATACTATGAAGTATGAACTATTTTAATAATTATAAACCACTGCATAGGTGTATCTTGAATCTTGATTCTGTCTCAAGGTGAGTAGGGAGGAATTGGAGAAAGTTTAAAGAAGGAAAAGATGAATGATCAAAAGTCTATAAGGTTTTTATCATTGATTGCCCACGATAAATAGGACTGGCTCAGTCTGGACAAAAGACAGCTAAGGGACAATGTGCTAGAGATTTATGCATGTCACAGCAATAGTAAATAGAGATCAACTGCACTTCCTCTTTCTCTCCCAAAAGAACTGGTAAATATTGATTGAAGACCATATGGAAAGATTAAAAAAAAAAAAAAGTTTTAGATCTTATTGAAGCATGCAATTAAACTACAAAATTTCTTGGTGCATGAAGTAGCAGATACCAAAAATTTACGTTTGTTGTAGGAAAAGTTAGACAGGTTCATATGAGATGGTTATTAAAGGATTATTAAAAAATACACAAACCACATTTAGATTGGGAAATTACCAGCAAATGGTAACAGGGAAGTCTTTGTGGTATCATACACACTTGCCATGTTCTTATACTGTGCTTTAGGTGTCAGTTTTTGGCTACTGATGGAGTGGTGGTAACTTTGATCAGGCTACAGTAAGAGGACATATGGCATTTTTATAGTCTCAGGTTTAGAAACAGAAATGCATTTATTTATGTACACTCTTTTTAAGGATTTAATTAAAATAATGGTATTGCTAGTAATGTATTCCTCAGGAAAGATATGAGCTCAAAATTGAAACATACAACCTGTGCAATAGTGCAAAACGAGAACAGTATTGTGGGTAAACCTCAATCTATGCAGAACAGCAGAAGAACTTGGCAAAATTGTCAAACCCTGGGCTGCAATGACATGCATTATTCAGAGGAGCAGTGGCTGAAATATGATTCAGCTATTCAGCCACAGTTCTGGCCCTCCCCACGCTCATAGTTGTGAAAAACGCGTTCAAGCTCTTTTGTGTAATGACACTTTATAGACAAGGGCAACCAACAAGCAAAGAGTGAGGATGTGAGCCATGCTCACCAGCTATTTCAGTGAACTGCATTTGAAACATTGCTACTATGTGGCACTCGGATGAGAGATGTCAAATGCGCTTCATTCACTTTGTTCAGGATCGCGGCTTGTCAAATTATATCCCTTATCTGACAGGATTAAAGTTTTACCTGTCTTTACAGAAGATAGCTTGAGTATTTTTTTTTCTTTTGCAGCAACAAGAAAGAGATATTGAAAAAATGCCAAAATTTTCTCCCTTTTGCCTAATACAATTAAAATTTCAATAAAATGCAAAATGCTAAAATGAAATCAGAGTTATGACATGTTCCAAACTTCTGATTTATGTGACATTAACAAAGTAATTGTTCTTTATCACTGGAATAAATATAGCTATGAGAGTTACCTGACCAGGCTTTGTATTTTCACAGACGACTACATCATAATCTCTGGCAAGCTCAGGAGGATTGTCATTGACATCCAGGATTCTAACACCAACTGGAACGTGGCTCACTAGCCCAGGATTGTCTGCAAAACACACAGCATGGTATTAAGCCATTTGAAATACTCAATATTGCATGTCATCCTCAATTTAAAAGTGTTTTATTAACACAATGACCAGATGAAAACTGGATGCAGCTAAAGAAATTTAGGTAACAGCATATTAAAAGAGGCTTGGTGTGCTTCATTAACTGTTTTGAAAAAAATAGCAATTAGCAAGAGTGAGAAGTATGGGATGAGTCATAAATCACTTAAATCAAATACAAGTTACTCTGGAAAAGAAGTGGGAGGAAGCTGCTGGACTTACACTGTTACACTGTATGATAAGAAATGATCAATTTCTTGGTAATGAACATTAAATTGTCATCACAGTATTGAATTAAATCTAATACAAAAAATATTAAAGCATTTTTCTTTTTCACAGTTCCTTAAAGAGTTTAGAAACTAAAATGCAAATATAATAACAAAATGCATAGGTTTATATAAATTTTTCCCAAGCTTGAGTTTTACAGCAAGTTACTAGAGCATTTCACACAGTAGTTACTGAGTGTGGCTTTAGCAGAAGAAAAGAAAGTTTAGCAGAAGTGAGTCTGGTTTTTGCATAAAGAAAACAATGTTTAAGTACTAACACCCTAGGCTGTGATCTGTACTTTCATGAGAGCTCACCCTCAGAAAGATTACACCCTCAAAAAAGAACACTAAATAGAATTCTTTCAATAAGAATTCACTTTCCATTATAAAATGGAATAAAAACCCAACACAATTCCTTTCAGTCTGTAACACCCTTATTCTTCCTTCTAAGTACTAATGTAATTTTCTTTTCTTGAAAGAATTATTTATTTAAACTTTTTATAATTATCTAATACATTCCTCCTGGAGTCTGCACAAGTATCAATCAGTTAGATGACAACCTTCGTCTTACATTCACCAACTAAAAGAGATTATCAGTGGAAGACTGATAAAGTCAGTCTTTCAAATGGAATAAAATGGAAGAATGGGGTATTATAGATTGACATTTCAGAAGGTCATCTCTGTGTGTGTTCATGATTAAAAAAAAAAAAAAAGAGAGAGAGATAAACATTAGTAGTCCAAGCTTCATTCATGGTGAAACTTTATTCACCATGAGTATTTTGATAATAATTAATTCCTACCATGTTTCTGTTAAAAAGGGTAATTTGTAAAATGTCTTGCATTTGTCACACCTTTAATGATCTCTGCTCAGAATTCTGGGAAGCATTGACTAGACACATACTTGGCTTTAAAACCACCAGTGATGTAGACTCACAATGAAAGAATATTTGAGAATGTTGAAGTTTATTTGACAAATGGAGAGATCTCTCCTTTTCTGTTTTCACGTGGGATACTAGCAAAAGCATCTAGGTCTTACAAGCTGCTTCAGATTTTTCACATTCTAACTAACATATGTATGTTCACATGATGATTTTAATTCACTTTTGAAATTCAGTCAATCATCCCCATAAAATCTTAATAGAAAGGAGTTTAAAAAGTCAACAGAAGACTTAACTAACAGAGGAATGCTATTACCATTAGCATTATAAGTTATAAGAACATGCTCAGAAGACATTTATAGTCTTGAAAATTCCATTATCTTGCTAAAATTTTCCTTGACTATTTTTTTCATCTTTACCCCAAATCTATGAATATCTTTGTAAGAGGTGAAGTAAGAGATGAAACTGGACTATCCCAACTGTGTTTATGAAAGAATGAGGCTTTCTATTACCATCTAAAAACAACTTCAGTAGAAAATTTTGAGGGAAGTTAAAATGCTAGGGTTATATACGTGAGAGAAGAATGACACTTGGCTGTCCACTAAGTAACTGGGAGAAGGGAGCCATTTATCTATCTTTGCTGTTTTTTCTGAAGGAAGCAATCTTCTCTCCAGGAGAACATTTGCAGTATGAGTATTAGTAGAAAAAGGTGTTTGTTCCTTTCCTGGAAGTAGGTCAAAAGATTGTGCAGAACAGTACAGCCAGTATAGATTTAACTTTTCTTACTACTCACTTAAATGTAACTTACAACTCATTTAGGTTATTTCCTCTGTCAGTGTAATCAGACAATGAAATTTTTAAAAATCCTGTTATTATAATTACAGAATATGATATTATGGCTCAAAGAAACTTTGGTTTTGAGGCTTTGTTGGGGAAGTTCATGAACATAATTTGTGAGGTATGTGAACTAGAAGGTGGTATAAATGAAAGGAAGGACAATGCACATAAAGAGAGAGTACATAAAGCATAATAAAGAGCTAGAAAGCAGGGATTACTGTAAAAGGTTAAAGATAAATAAACTAATTTTTGAAAAGATTCATTAACTATAACAAAGAATTTTAACATCTTGATACTACAGAAAACCTGTAAGAGTTTTAGCAAGAAGGCAACAGAAGTCATTATTATCAGATAATCATAGGATCACTGAAAAATCTTAGTTGAAAGGGACTTCTGGAGGTCACTGGTCCAGTTTCCAGCTCAAAGCAGGGCCATCCTCAAAGGTATAAGGGGCCATAATGCATCTAACAGGACGGGAGCAAAAAAGCAGAGAGAGCACAAGGCAGTGGGTGCCAGAGATAAAGGACTGCTCTGTAGGCCTGGCATGACCAAAAGAGTTAAATACTTTTGTTTCAGTACAGTGCTGCAGACCTCTTTGCCCCACCTTGAATGTGTCCTCTTGTATGCCTGTCACTACTGCCCGGAGCAATCTTATTCACTCTGTTAGATTTGCAGTAGTTTTACAGAGAGATTTTATGGAGATTCAGGAAGTTTACTTTTATTTCCTTTGCAGCTGTTGTGCAGTACAAAGAATGTATAAATACCTCATCAGTTCGAAAGAGCTCTTTATGCACAAGGTAATATTAGTAACTCTCTGGAAGCTGGTACCTCATGGGATCACTGACATTTGCAGGCAAATTTCCATACTGACAGGCACTCACTACAAAATGCTAATGGTACAGTATTAGCACCGCTTACCAAAACAGTCTTGAACAGTGTGCACAAAACATAAATTTGCATGCAAGGTGACAGAACAGTTTATAATGGGGGAAGAGAATGAGAAGGAATTGGAGGAAATACAAGTTTTTTTTTCTTTTTCTTTTTTTTAAGTTCTGATTTTGAGAATCAACATATACTCCAATCTTTTTCAAGAATACAATTCACCTGCAATCTCCCAACCAATCTAATAACTGGCACATTTGATAGCACATTTTTCTTAATTAGACAAATTTCTTGCAGCAGTTTGGCAGATTTCCAGTTTTAAGATAATCGATGCTGACATACATTTCAGGCCTGTGCATAACAGAATATTCTGTGTCCTATTAGCTTTATGCCTCAAGAATGCATTTTTCAAAGTGAATGCTCTCTGTTTTAAGGGGCAACTGAAGCAGAAATATTGCTCTGATTCACCTATGCTAGGGACTTACTTTCTTATGCTTGAGACTTTTCCCAGAATAAATAGTTTTTCTTCCAGAATCCTACACATCTGTAAAGTAAATCAATTTCATTATCAGATCCTCCATTGGCAAGTCCACTCTGAATACACAGAAGACCCAATTTACAGCCAATGTGAAGCCTTGAATCTTCTCTTATGTTAGTTTCTGTGGGCAAAATTTAAAACCTCTATTTAAGAAGAAAGAATTTTAATACTGTTACTGATGTCTGAGACTTTCTTTTCACAGTAACAAAATTCCCATAGTGTTGGGGTGCATATCTCTTTGGTCAGCCCGCTGCTCGGCTGGACCACCCGGTAGCTCCGACACGCCACAACAGAACCGATTTGTGAGTTCTTGGCTCTGCAGCACCTCGACTTTCACTGTCACGGCCGTGGTATAAATGAAAGAGGGGACTCTCGGAGGTTCGGGGAACAGAGATTTATTCGGGGGTCACAGGGGAACCCCTTACCTCAGGCCTGATGCCTCAGGAGAGACCCCGGACCTGGGCTGCAGGGGGGTTTTGTCCAGGACAAGTTCAAGGGGTGGGTACAAACTATGAACCAATAAAACAAAGCAAAGCAACAAATGCCAACTGCAGGCCAAATCTCCTCGAAGGTTCTGGACCTTGGAGATAACAACTCAGTGATGGACAGAGGGAAGAAGGATACATTGGAGAGGATGGGCAGGGATCATCATGGGGAAAGGACCAATAGGAAACAGTCTCTGGGCAAAGACCAGAGAGGCATAGAAACCCTTATCAACTTATGATAAGAGAAAACTCCAAGACAAGGGGCCCATATGGGATAACTAAAACTTATACTAAACTTATAATAAAACAAAATCCTGCAACCCCACACCATAGAGTTTATGAAAAACATTCTACCTGAATGACTTTCAGAATAGAAGTGCTGACATCAACCATCTTTTGTGGATTTATTTGCTTTTTTTTTTTTTTTTTTTTAAGTTAGCTAACTGTAGACTGGTTCATAACTATTTATTATATAAGCCCATTCTGACATATTTTCAAGACCTTTCAATGCAAACCAATACTTAGGAAATTCAACTAGCTCTCTATACCATTACTTTTTAAAGAAAAGTAAAAAGGACTCATCACATTTCTCAAATAAAGATTTGTTTTAACACATTAGAAGAATAAACTTGGTTCCAGGAAGGATAAAATACACGACCAAAACAAAGCTAAAGTGATGAAAGAATGTCCAACATGCAAATGAGAGTGGCATTATTAATAAAATACTGGCTTTAATTCAGGATGGTAAAAATGTGATAAACTAAATTTTCTGGCAAGGAGAATATTATGCAGAATCTAACAATAAGTTCCAGTCTTCTTTTTTTAAGGAAGTGAGTACTTCTAAATAATCTTACCTGAAGATGGATAGCAAATGTTTTTATTTTTTTCTTGCAGCAAAATTTAACATTTTACTGATGAACACAAAGCTGAAGGCACTGCTCTCTTTTCTTTTATCACAGTAGTAGTGATAGCAGCAGCAACTACAGAAGCAATAGTAATAACTATAGCACTGCAGTAGACTGAAAACATTTAGAGCTTTCAAGCTGGAAACCCTCTCTTGCCTTAATGCAAGCAAAATTCCCACAGATGATGTTGGTGTTGACTGTCTGATTAGAACAGGGTACCACAAAACATACTGGTTCTGTGTCTGGAAATACCCATTTTGAGATGTCTGTCACAGAGCTTCAAATGAGTAAATAAATGCCATATAATTCCAAATTCTATCCCTTCTCTGAGGCCCCATCTTGGTAGCTAAGAAGAGCCATACCCTACCCCATTTTCAGATGATAACGTAGGAATATCTTCATCATAGCTTTTCCCAAAGAAACAAGAGCAGAAAATCTAGCATGCTTAGACGCCAATGACTAAATCAATATAAACAGGGAATAAGCATTGAAACTGGAATTAGAAACATCATTTCTTGAACAGGATGCAGAACTCAACAACTGATGGATTTTTAAAATAGTTTTTTGTAGGCTTTCTGTATTGCATTGATAAGCACATTTAAAATAACAGCAGATGCTACTACAGCCACGTGATTTTTGAACACTTCCAGAAATTCCACCACTTCTCTGGGCAGCTTGTTCCAATGCCTGACCACCCTGCCAATGAAGAAATTTTTCCTAATATCAAGAGAAAATCTCTCTTGGTACAACTTTAAACCATTTCCTCTTGTCCTCTCACTTGTTACTTGGTACAAGAGGCCAACCCCCTCCCTTGCTGCAACCTCCTCTCAGGCGGTGGTAGAGAGCAATAACATCTTCCCTGAGTCTCCTTTTCTCCGGGCTAAATGGTTGGATTCAATGATCCTAGAAGTCTTTTCCAACCTTAATGATTATATGATGCTATAAATTCATATTGCTGTGATGTATTAGAAGGCAGCTTGCCAAGGCTGAAAGCAAACTGTTTATCCTTGGTAAGTTTGGACAGGGTACCAGTATTGTGTCCTGCTTTCACCAGTAAAAAGATAGCAGATATCCAGATCCTTGTCACTACAGTGGCCAGTACAGTCTCAAAACTCAGACCCTGTAGTTTTGTTTTTACAGCCTACTTTAATCTCTTTCAGTTTTAGGGAAATGCTTTTGTGGCAGGTTCTGTTTATTGGAAAAATAAAGTAAATGTTGCCAATACCAAATGTCTTTCTGAAACTGAGCTAGCAGGCAGAATGCAAGTGAAGTCAAGGATAAAGAATGAATGTGATTTTTTTTTTGTTGGTGAAGGCAGGGTTTATGGTAACAATTTCATTTCTGTTTCTGTAATGTATCCATAGAGAAAATCATAAATATAGAAAACAATACAAAAGACAATATTTCCCTCTAATGATATTAAAATTTAAAAAGTAGTGAATTTCATTGTTTAAGTCTATTCTCTATTGCTACAAAAAATGTTAGTTTTGAAAAAAACCCAAAGACTGAAAACCACTATGAGGACATTTTCTATTTATTGTAAGAAAAAAATAATTTCAAGTGAAAACTGAGGCACAAATCTAGCAACAAAATCATGGGTATTAAAAAGTCTTCCTGCTGTCCACCAGATAAAAATGGTCAGGAGTTTATAAAACTGCAACAGCATTTTGTTCTGATTTAGATTCTTAAAGATATTGTAAAAGAAATATTTTCTAAAAACTAATTATTTGACACAAGCTATTAGAGCTATTCTTTGTTGTGTAGAAAAATTTAAAATGAGAAAATAAATTGACACAAATTATTGTTCTTTTCTTTTAGTATTGTATGCCAGGAAGTTATTCCTCCAAAGACTTATTTTCTTCAGGCAATGCATATGTTTCCTTCATGTTTCAAAATAAACAGAAATTAATTGTGTATTTTTGTCTTTTGATTTCAGTTTTTGTAAAATAAAGCTTGCCTCTTAATAGCATTAACAGAAATACTATGTATACTTTATAACCCCCTCTAGCTTCAGTAATCCTTCTCCATATGACAGCCTCATGTAGTGCTATCAGGAGTAATATATTTTAATACCCTACTCAAATCTTAGTAATTTCTTTTCTGCAAACATAAAATGTGAAAAAGAACTGTCAAATTCTTCTCATAACTTGCTGTTTAATTATGGAATATGGGGAGTAATATCCCTGTGATTCTAAAGAACAGATATAACCACACCTAACTATAACAACACACTTTATCTGTTTATTTGATGTAATTATAGGACTTTCATTATTCAGCATCTCATGAGGTTTTATATTTCATTGCTACATATTATTAGTTGTCTCTGTGAATCCTGTTTTCCTATGAATTATATAACTGTATCTTTCTGTTATTATTTTTTACCAAGACTTATTAAAAACTATTTATGTTATAACTAGAAAAGGCACTTTAATGTTTTCTACTCTAAGTCTCATAAAATAACTGTTCCAAACTTTTATTCTTGTGAGTAATCCCAACTTTTCCGTATTTAAATTCTGAGCAGGGCTTGTTGGCCCTGAATTAAAATGTGTCTAAAAGTTACTTCTCTGAGTAATTTTTTGCAATGACTTTTTCCTGGTATCCTTTCCTTAGCACATAGTACCCTAGTGCATAGGGTACTATAGTCGCATAGTTTGCCAATGAAGTACTGCTCTAACTCAACACTTCAATATTTTTTCCTCTGAAGTTCATATAAGGAATACGCATGACAAAGTAAATACAGAAGATGCACAAACAAATATATTTGTTTTGTTGGGTTTTTTTCCAATACCTGTTTTTCTTTAATGCCTTGGAGATTTCTGTGGGTTTTTTTTTGGTGTTTTGTTTTTTTTTTTGTGGCCTTTTTGTTTGTTTGTTTGGTTTTTTTTTTTTTTAATTTGTGTAAAATCAACTGCATAATGATATCTCTTCAGTATTTTGATTTCCAATCCATTACAGTTTCGAAGCTCTGTATATACAGTGTCCTTTCACGTGGTCATTTTTTGCTGTCTCTTGATAGGATTTCACTAAGCCTAGGGGAACTGACAGAAGCTAGCAGGAAATACCATCACTTCAGTTCTCCTGTTCTATACATTGTCTCCACATCTTTACAAGTTAGGAACTCTTTATTGACCCTCAAACACAAGTTTTTCACCTATTGTATTCAAGTTGGTCCTTTAAGCAAATAGTGGAAAATGGCCTGATTTTCCATTTGCAGCCACTGCAGAGCATTTTGGAGATGCTCAGGAGTGCCACAACTCAATCCCCAAACTGTTGATGATCTAATAAACCCAGAAATCTACACACTGTTATGATAACCAGCTGCGTAAGAGAAATATGCAAAAACTTCCCAGTAGAAGGTACCTTTAAAATCTTTAAAATATAAGTACTACCTTGCTTTTTAAAATCATATTTCTAATTAGAAGCACAGTTATTATCCATCTAAATATCCTGTATGTTTTGAACTCCAATAATCTTTTAACGTTAACATCACCTAAAAAATGGATCAAGAAGATGGTTTGCTCTGTTTTCTTCTTCTATTTTCCCCTCCACATTAAAAACACAGTTCTTAGTATCAAAAAAATTACAGATTTTGAAGGTGCCTCCATAGATCTGCAAGTCCAACTCCTCTGCTCAAAGCTGGATCTACAGCGTACGTTGTTCTGGGCCATGTCCAGTTCGGTTCTGAATATCTCCAAGACAGAGAATCCACAACCTCTCAATGTGACCTGTTCCAATTTTTGATCAATCTCACAGCAAAACCATTTTTATTATTTGGTTTAAATGGAATTTTCTGTACTCCAATTTGTGCACATTGCCTCCTGTCATTTTACTGGATACTGTGCAGATAAGTCTTTCCTCATGCTGATCATCTTTAGTCATCTCTTAGGCTCCCCCTAACAGTTACTTAAACACATTGATAAGCTCCTTCTGAGCCTTCATGTCTCCAGGCTGAACAATCCCAGCTTTTTCAGCCTCTCCTCATATGAGAGATACTCCAGTCTCAATGATTTCATGCCCCTTCATTGGACTTATGTATGTCTATGTCTCTTTTGTATTCAGGAGCCCAGATCTGGGAGCTTCTTCGTGTGGACTCACCAGGGCTGTAAAGAGGGGAAGGATCATCTCTCTCAGCGTTCTGACAACAGGTTTTCTCACCCAGTGCAGAATGGCACTGACCTCCTTTGCCACAATGGCACATCACTGGCTCATGTCCAGGTTTCATCCACCAAGATCTCCACCACATCCTTCTTTCAAAAGCTGCTCACCTGCCTGTTGTCCCTGCATGTGAATTGGTGCATAGGATTATTCCTCTCCAAGCGCTGGACTTTGCATTTCCTGTTATTAAATCTTTCTTCACTATTTAATTTTCTTCTTATTAAATCTCTCTTCATTTCCTGTTCACCCATTTCTCTAGCCTGTTGAGATCCTTCTGGTTGTCAACATGACAGTCTGATATATCAGCCATTACTCCAGACTTGTGTCATTTGCAAAGAGAGTGAGAGTGGCTGAGACAGCACTGTGTTCCACATACCACATCATTCATTAATGAAGGGATGAGAGTATTGTATCCTACATAAGCCACCAGGAGCACTTCCTAGTGACTGGAGCCCAGCTGCAATTTGGGCTGCTGGTTACAGCCCTTTGAACCTGCCATTCCAGACAATTTTCAATCCACTTCACCCTTCATTTATCTAGCCCATTCTTCTATGTGTCTTGTTTTTACATGAATCTCTCTCAATCTTCCTTAATTCTTACCAGCTAGGGAGGTAATTTTGGAATTTGAATCACTTCCTATCATTGAGTGTTATCATTATAATGAATTCTAATTGACAGATTTTATGCTAGTCCTTAAAATAGTTCAGCCTTAAGTTTTTCCACTTCCAAAGGGACAGACGGTATTCTCTGTATTATTATGACTGTAATTTCTTTCCTCTAAATCAGTCTTTCATTTGTTATAAAACATTGTGCATTTGCTCTGTACTTTCCTACTCTCATTACTCCTGTCAAAGACTTGTTAAAAAAACCTTTACTAGAGCTAAGCAAATTGTATATTCTCCTTCTTTCAAATAGACATTTTAATTTTTTTTCAAAGAATTCTAAGAAGTCAATTAAATGGTGATAATTCTACATGAATCTGTATTTTAAAGTATTACTACTACTATTACTACTACTACTCCTTCCCCCTGCCCTAGATTTATTCTCTAGATCCTTCAATACAAACTATAGCACTACTTTATCATCTTATTCCCTAATACTACAAATATATTTCAGGAAGCACTAGTACTGAAACAATCAAAGTAGATGTTTCTGGACACAAAAATTCCAGTCTTCCTGCCTATATGCTGCTGTTTAAGAACAATGTATGCTAAGAAAAGATTTCCCATCCACTCTTATAATAATGGTGTGCTTTAAGAAGCAACAGCACAAACAACCTGCTGATTATTACATCAGCATTACTCCCACAGAGCAAAGTGGTAGGATTTTCTCAGATTTCAGAGAGGACATTTGACCAATGCAGACAGTATATATCACATAGAGAGATGAAAAGTGAAAGTAAATGTCTTAGGAAAGATTCAGAAAGAATAAGGCTGAAGCATGAAGACATCATACATTTGGGGGTAGAAATATAATGTCAACTCTAAATTTCATTTATGCAAAATAAGCCCAGTTACAAATAGTGGCCAAAAGGATGATTGGTAGAAACTGAATTCTATCAGTGAAATGTAGCACAAAGTCAAGAGAGGAAAACACTTCAAGAACCTAACTACAATCAACACTTTATACCTGCAGAGCACCTCTTCTTGTTGAAGGAATTCAATCTTTATGGGCCTTGCAGGTTCTGCTGTGTTCTTGGCCAAGCAAATGGTGTCAGAAACTGCAAGTGTCTTCTACTATGTCAGGTAAATTTGAGGAATACCACCCCCACAGCTAAATAACACTTTGGTCATAGCGTTAGACTGATATTTCAGCTTTAGTCTTAGTTCTGCAATACCTTGCGCTTGAACTTGAAAGCAAAAGCAGTAAGACTAGATATGGGATAGACAGCACTTAAAGGAAGAGCTTTGGCCATACACAACATATGTTCCTTGCTCCACCATAAATTCAATTATTAAGTTAACAATGGATTTGGAAGAGAACAACAGTGTCGTAATTTCCAAATTACTGCAGATAGGAAAATGGTTGAGGAAGAAGACACAAGGAAAGGCTGTCTGTCATTTAGGCCTGTCAGTCTGTCTATCATCCATCTCGTCTTCCCTACTGTTTTTTCCTTTTTTCATAAATGTATTGTTTTTCCAACTGACACTATAGATTTATTTATTTTTCCAACCCCAGCTTTAACAGTAACAAAGGCAGTGCAAGGAACAAAAAAATCAGATCTCTGTTTTCCTGTAACAAATTGAACCTGAAACAGAGAATTCTGAGCAGAGTATCTAAAAAAACCCACAAAAACCCTAGGAAAAAATAGTTCTTATATCTGTTATATTATATATATTAATATGTTATATTATATCTGTTTTATAAGCATAATCCTCCTTCTTCACACTATTCTCAGCATGATAAATGTACCAGTACTTTTTTGATTATGTGAAACAAATAACATGGAGAAAGCTATGTTTAAGTTTTATGCTATTGAGATTTCTTTTGTAAAATAATTACATTTCAATGGTTTCCAAAAAAGGACTCATGACTACTCCTTTTTTCAGTGTCCCAATGTAGCTTTTAAATATTTTTTTAATCAACAATATTCACCTGTTTATTATTAGGATTTAATTATATTTTATTTCATGCTGAATTGAAATAGCATATTTTATATATGACAACATAGTCAAGCACACAGGATTGTTAGTGTTTGCTTTTTCAAAGAGATAATCATAAAATTCTAGATCCTAGTATTTACTGTAGATAAATACTTAGCCCAAAATGTCAATTTAGTTGCGAATGTGGGTACAATAATAAGAAACAATTTGTTGTCTTTATGAA
Source organism: Trochalopteron elliotii (assembly GCA_024734555.1). Taxonomy (NCBI): domain Eukaryota; kingdom Metazoa; phylum Chordata; class Aves; order Passeriformes; family Leiothrichidae; genus Trochalopteron; species Trochalopteron elliotii. The sequence goes on from JANPWX010019329.1 coordinate 31,607, forward strand.
ATACATTCATGTTGCAGTGCACCCCCACACCTGAGTAGGTGTTTCCATACTAGGAAAAGAGTTTAAGCTACACCCCTGGAACTTTTAAGGAAGAAGAACCAGAAACTTCCATGCTCTTCTCACTGTAATTGGCTTAGTGCCAGGACAAAGCCATCAGTTGGATCCTTGAGTTGTTCCTCAAGGAATGTAGCGGTTTTCTATTGGGCAGCAGGCAAAAAAAACCCTCCTAAATCTTTGAGTACTTAAGAGAGGAAACAAAGATTCTCAGGGCTTTTTTGGTGTGTCTTAGCAGGTGCAACGACCTCTCTGCATCTTGCACGGCTTTTATTCTTTTCTTCTGTATAGCTTGTTATTTTCTTCTTTAATTAAAACATTTTTGCTTTTTCAAAACACCTCCAATCAAGCTGTCCCACTAATTATTGTTAAGCCATTTCTGGGAGCTTGATATACCTTTGGGGAGCTAAAAACATGCTGGCCTCCCGCAGCTCGTATCACATTCATGCTGTTTATTTTGTAGCATGTGCTAGTGCTGAAGTGGCAGAACAGATTAAGTTTTAACCTAGAGATGAAACAGATGAAAGCAGACCAGGCTCAATGTCATGGAACCTGTTAGAAGTAAAACCTGTGTTTTATCATTTAAAAAAAAAAAAAAGGAAAATGAATATACATAAAAGCATTTTACAGTTTTGATCAAAATCACTGCCACTGAAAGATGGTATTGTGAATAGCGCTTTGCAGGGCTGAATATATCAATGCAAGGTGGGGCTTTTTCTTTCTTCATTTGCCTTGTTTTTTAAATTAAAACTTTTACTGTGGAAAAAATAAAGACCCTGTAATAGAAAGGCTAACTGAAAAGTTCCTTAAACTCTCCTCCCTCAAGTAGAAATATCTGTCTCAGACTACTCAGCCAGAGGGCTTTTGATCATCGCAGGGCTTATCTGAGGCAATGGAAATTCATCAAAGTTAGAGGACTTTCAAACGCACAGGTAAGTATTTATTGTATCTTTACTTGGCAATTTACCTATTAAAAGGCCAGAGACATAATCAGAAACTAGTAGGCATCTATGAAATATAAATTAATATGGGCATATAGTCAGCATCCAATTTGATAAAATAGTTGATAATAGATACAAGAAGGAAAGATTAATTTCTCAGACAGTACTAAATAGTCTTAACTTCTAACACATATGAATTGTGAAACACAAATGGGACAAGATGTTGATTTTAGGACATTGAATGCTTAGAAGTGTTGCTGGGTAAGTTAGCAACCTTCTTTCCCATGCAGAGAAATGTGGCAGATTTACGCAGGTGGAACCACATAGGCACGTAGCATTTTGTTTAATTGTTTTGTGGAGTTATTCACACACACAGAGAAAACTCTCCTTTATCCAGACTAGCTAAAAACACACTGGTGTTAAAAGGAACATAACATATTAAGGTTGTCTTTCTTAAAATCTGAGAGTGATTATTTTCCTTTCTAATTTTTATTTTTCATACTGTGTGCCAAATAATTACCTATCTCAGAAGCAGCCACTGTGATGTTGTACCAAGGTGTCTCCTCTCTGTCAAAGATCTTGGCAGTCTTAATGGTCCCAGTACTAGCATCAATGGTGAAATACCTATCTTCTTCTGTGTTATGATCAATGAAATATCTATGAAGAAATATAACAATAAATATATATTCATTGTAGTATATATAATCCAAAGTAACAGAAAGCTATATAAGAATATTATTTTCAAGCTTTTAAAATCAAAGATATTTTAAAAAACAAGCTAAAAAAAATCTATAATTTGTAGAAACTCAAAATAACACCATATTTCATTTCTTTCATAATGTCTTATTTCTTTTGATCCATAACAATATTTCCACTGTGAGTCACAAAGATATAAATTGCTAACAGGTGGTATTTTGCACAGCAGTATACAGTCCTGTCAAAGGTAAGATACACATGTATTTTGACTAAAAATCATGAAATGGAAAAGCAGAAAAGAAAGCAGATACTAAGATAATATTCAGCTTATTTGCCTGTCACTGCAAACCAATGTGATCAGCCTTGGTTCCTGCTTTGAAGCATGCCTCTCTGACATGAGGTCGATAACAAGATGACACATAAGCCATTTGGAACATAACCATTACAGAGTATCAGAAACATGTGGTTGCCAGAGCAGCCATTGACACTACCCTAGAAGCAAGACTAAACTTCCCTGCTTTACTCCCTTGGCTTCCGGGCACCTCGCCGAGCAAGGAAAGTAAAAGCCTTGAAGTGGGTAATGGAAGCAGAGGGAAAGAACACAAAAGAAGAGATTGACAAGACATTTTTTCAGAAAGCTGGAATAATTTACAATTGCTTTTAACACGTGAAGCAATTACAGAACCCTTACAAGCCTTCTTAATTAACTCCCAAAAATAAAAGAAAAAAAAGGAAAATTATTTCATTATATACCATAACTACTTTTCCTGATAATTTGTCATCTCTGCTTTCATTATGTGAAATTCCATATATATTTAATATATGGAAGGCATATAAAAGTCAAAAATTATTTATTTGTCCCATCTAATTGCTCTTATTTTTAAGTGTAATTCCTAGCTAATAAAAAGAGTGGCACACATAAAAGTTGCCAAGCACAAAAATAATTAAAAATAAATTTTATTTATCTCGCAACGTACTTATTTATACCAGCTGTGTAAGAAAAAAGCAAGCAAACAAACAAACATTTAATTATATATTAAAGGCAGAGAAAATGCAAAAAAATAGAAGAAAGAAAGCATTTAGAAGGGAAAGCAGAAATCTGAGTGAGTCATCTTAACTGGGCAAAGGATTGGACACTCAGTGGAAAAGCCAGATAGGATTTGGTGACTTAGGGTAGATTTTCCTTACTGAATCCACCTCTCCCACCTGCAAGAAGTATTTACACCTGCCTTATAGTATGCTATCTTGCCTTATGGAACTCCAGATTTTCTTACTGTGCCTCATGTCTTTTCAGCAGCTAAAGAACCATAGTTCAGTCACTGGAAATTAAAGCAGTCAAAGCTAGAATAGAGTATCTCTCTTTTTGCCTGTTGTCAATCTTTCCTTTCAATATCAGGAAGAGTGAAAGCTCTGCTATATGACTGTGGGAGTTGTTGGAGAGACAGCAGACCTCAGTTCCTACCCATTTTATGTTTCTCTGGAGCAAGGATTGTCCTTGCTGTTCCCCATAAGCTAATTCAGAACCTATTGTGCAGTTCATTATTATCAATATTTGAGAATACCTCATTCCAAAATACACCAGAAGTACCCAATTATGGCAGTTTGGACATACAAGATGGCAGTTCAAGTTGCTTCAAACAAGTGAACTAACAAGATCTTGATTACGTAGGTAATGGAGCAATTTTTAAGAGTTTAAGTGAGGAAAATTTTTTTCAGAGGACATTATTCAGTATATCGCTAACTGAATGAAAAATAAAACCCAAAACCCCAAGAGAAAACAGTGATGTTGCCAGAAAAAGAACAAAAGAAAAAAGAACAAAAAAGTCACTGACAGCAGTCATTGCAGACACAGTTCGGAAAGTTGGTGTGCTTCTCCATGCTTGGTAAACTCAGGAGAGGAATTGAAAGAAAACTCCTGATGAACATTCATCAGTCACTGATCATGAAATGTTGGATGGTGCAGACATCCAAAGAAATTTATTTTGCTTTGAAGAATATTGGAATCCTCTAAGGACACATCACAAAAAAAAGAACAAAAATGGACCACACAATTATCTTTTTGGCATTATTTTATGTGGTCCCAGCTGTACAAGCTATAATCATCTCTTTCAGACTGTGTCAGTCTCAGTGGAGAACTTGTATCACCCATGTTCACGACCTTTAACTACTTACAAAAACTTAGAGACAGAGTGGTATCAACCTCTAAAAATCCATAAAGCTGCCATATTTGCTACAGAGTCATGCTGACATCTGAATTTTGTCCAGAAGATACATGCTTCAGGTGAAGAAAAGCCCCCATGCTTTATACCTTATGCTTGGCAGCTTAGGAAAACTGAGCTAGGAAAAATAGTTGGAATGTTTTCATCATGCTACTATTAACACAGAAATAATGAACGTTTGGTTGTGTTGGGCAAGATACATATACAGATACCCAAACATCTTTTACACGATGAAGTAGAAATTTACGAGAGAAATTATGGGAAGCATAATTGTCCTCCAGTTTTCTTGGAGACCTTTTACTGGTAGAGCTTACAATCAGTTATGTGACGATAAAAATTAATTACCTCTCCCCTAGTATAGCATTGTTTTCCTTGACCTTAGGAGTCTCCTGATAACAATAATTATTTAGTGAAAAAAAGAAATGAAATATCCTTTCCTGACCGATTCTTATGGAATATGTACTGCAAATCCAAATCAATTTATAATACAAGTCTCGTCCCTGCAAACATTAATTACTCTGGACACTGTCTTCTTATTATCAACATCAGGCACAGTGACTATTCTGTTAGTCACTATTGTGCTGACCACAGAACCATAAAAATAGGGCTATGTACTATTTGTAGACAGTAGCTTAAAAATAAACAGAATTTCATACTGGGTTTCAATGAGGAAAAAAAACCTTAAAACAATATCAATACCCAGCTTTTGTGTGTATTAGACTTATAACAAATCATTACCTCTTCCTCTGAGCAAAGTACAGAACAAAAATGAAAAATATCTGTCCCAAAACTGAAGCTTGTGTAGAAAAACTGATGTTTGATTTTCCGACGAGTTGTGATTATCTAATGATTCTTTTTCATAAACATATAATAAAAGATGGTCTTTTTTCTTTTTTAATATGAACACCTTTTCTAAGTCAGTTTTTTAAGTGTGTTCCACAAAAGCTCAAATGTCTGTTTAAAGAATTTCGGATTGGATTAATAACTTTTATTGTATTTTCTGTGTCATTAATGAAAACCAAAATAATCCTGTGGTAATTTATTGTACTAATACTTTTGCTTCCAATGATGCTAGAATAATGATTTTTTTTTTCAAGTTTATCCACAGTAGAACTTCCCATTCATGTGCTAACTTTTCCATACAGTTTGAAATATCACAGATTGACAATTCTTTTCTTCATCAATTAATAAGAGAGTAGTACTTACTTAGGTTCTCCCATTATTAAAATGTTCAGTTCTTCTCCATTACTCCAGATTCTTCCTAAAAATTGTTTTCTGAATCGTATCTAAAGCAGCTATTTGCACTTCTCTGTTCCCCAACCTTCATGAATGTGTCAGCAAAACAAGTTACAGAAGATATTCCCACATGGTAGAAAACCTAGGAATAGTAGTTCCGCTTCCAACTCCTTTAAAAATATTTTGTACAAGAACTCTCTTGGTAGAGCAGCTCATTTTTGTCATGTAAGAGGACATTTACAACTAGTTTTATTGTTTTTACAAAATGTTAAAAAATTTAGATCATTATAAATAGTAGCCACTCATTTATCGACATGTTGAGAATAGAGGCCAGATATATTCATAAATAGAGCATATTCTAGAGCCAAGGATGCTTTACTTAAGCTTCTGAATTTATTTCATTTGATTAAAAAAATTACTTTCATCTGGATAATAGTAGCAACAGACACGGCCATTCCCTTCTGCTCCTACCCTTCCCTCATCATCCACTGATCTGCTTTTCAATGCTTTTTCTAGACCACAAAAGGATATTATGCAAGTTTTGAATTTCAAAGAGTGATTTCAAAAGAGATTTTTCACCTTAACTCATTTGATGGTTTCTGCTCACTCAGAATGCATTAATTCAAAAATTAATTTAAAATATCCATTTGAGATATTTATTTATAGACATTTACTCATGACACCGCCATGTGACTTAGCATGCTTATAACCACTGCACATTAAATCAGCACATCAGAGCTGCATGGTACATGTTAATAAAGAGACTTAATAACAAGACATGCCTAGATAAACAGCTCTCCAAAAACTGTTTACATGCAAACCAGCAATAGAAACCAATCTGAAAGAAACTTCATTAAAAACGATCATGAATATAAAAAACTTAATAGTCATACTATCTGAAGATAATCTGAAGGAAATTAAATACCAAAACTGAATCCTGGTAACACTGGGAAATGCAATACGTGCCACCTTTTTATTAGGCAGTGTCACTGAATGGAAGTGCATTCCCAGCTTCATCCATATCCTTCTTCTGACCAAAGCAAGCCACTGGCTCCTCTGGCTTCACTCCTCACTTTCTGCCTTTTAGTGGGTCAGTGATGACAGAAATTCCCCCCATTTTTGCTGAAAACTAAAAGCATTTGCGTCAATTAGGAAACAAAGAGAAATATATATGAATGATGGCCCTTGGGCAAAAGGTCACTATGGAACATATAAATCTGCTTTTAGTATTAAACCTGACAGACTCTAATAATGCACAGACTGATTAAAATGGAGAAAAAAATTCAAATGTGCAAAAGTAGTTTAGAAATATTAGTTATCTCCAAACCTTTTAAGAGGGCTTCTGAAGCTAAAAGGCATAAGGATCTTCAGAATCTCCCTACCTACGATATTGTCTTAATATTAACATCAGTTTATCACTGAATAGACAACTGGCATAGTCTGCTACTGTTCTGGTATGTCTCTCTTTAGTTACTGTGTTTTAAGGATGAACCTTGAGTTTGAACTTTTAAAATAATTTTGAGATTTTATGTTATCTCTTTCTGATTTTAATCAAATCTTTTACTTATGTTTTCGTTATGTTATTTTTCATTTATTACCCTATTTATCAACTGCAAAAATGAACTTTGTTACATATTTCTACCCTGGCTACAAATCTCATATTGGTAGTAAACTTCCAAAGAAAAATTTCAGCCAGATGTGAATTCAAAGATCACAGTTCTTCTTTGGACTTTTGTTTTGAGACGTTAGCAAATAGTCAGTTCTCACATAATAAGTGAAACAGGTTACAAAAAATTGCTAAAAAATGTCCATAGGAAGGGAACAGAACCTTGTCCAACTAATTATATCTTTAAAGACTTATCAGTTATAAGTCAAATGCCATTATAAGAAAACCTGTTCAGTTAAAAATTTAAGCAAGAACCTTTCTCAGAAAGAGAGAGATTTAAAGTGGAGAAAAAAAATTATTTCATTTTATAAAATATCTTAGAAAAGGAAGAATAAGCAGCTGCATAGAGTGAGAGAAGGATGTATACCATGACAAAGAGTAAAAGAATCTACCAGCTGCAACTCTCTGTGTTTGACCAGCTGAAGAACAACAAGAAATGGCCCATGCTGGGACATAACTTGAGTGTGCGCCTTTTATCTTCTCTCTGGCTCCTGACAGCAGTACTCATGAGCCTTGGAAGCAGCAAAAAACCCTCGAAGCCAAAGGAGGTGGTGGGGAGGTGTTCTGCTGCCATGACTGTCTTGCACTACGCTACCTCCATTCCAGGGACAATTTATTTCCCCATAGTTCAAACAAATTCAGCCAGGAGAGAAAAGCAGTTGTGAAGTATGAGTCAGAAGTCATGCCAATCAGCAGGTAACCAATTTTCTCCCTGCATCACGTCTGGTACATTAAGGAGACATTTGATGTTCCAGAGCTCCTTGGCAGAAGACTGCTACTGAGAACTACAGCCTTCAACTGTGCTTTCCAGGTGTGAAAATTAAATACATTTGAAGATAGCTTGGATATCTGCTTACTGTTCCTTTGCTTTCTTTTCAAACAGACATAGCTTAACTTTGAGAAAGATACTGTTCCTCTCACAGCATTTGAAAGAAGTTGATACAACAGGCTGCTCCCGCTGTTATCTCTGGTGCTGGCTGCCAGTCGACATCCATCAGCTGATCAACAGTACCTTGTTTCCATACAGGACTCCTGGTTCACCTCTCATACTGAAATCTTAGCTCAGCTGGAGTAGCTGCGTTCCATGTCCTATTCCTAGAGATGTGAGTTGCTGGATACCAGGGGACGGGGGGGGGGGGGAAGCTGACAGCAGTGAACCACTGTCTCCCAGAAAAGCCCCTGAGAGACAGCCACTATTGGTCTGAATTTTATGCAGAAGTCAGCTTCCTGCTCCAGTTCTCATTCCCATCCTCTAGCACACTGCTCACTTTGGACACAGGAAATTTGGAACAATGTTCATCTGAAGGAAATAATCCCTTTCTGGACACTTACAATTTCTAACTGGCAGTTTCTGCCTGCATGTGTTAATCAGTGATCATTTTTCCAGCTAATTCACCAGTCAGTGTAGGGTAAGAACAGGTCACACCCTTCCAAGGCATAATTCAGAATTCAAAATTCAAAGCAAGATAAAGGTTTGTCTTCTTTACATGACTTGATGAATTTCTTCAGGGGATTATGACTGTTCAAAAGCATTTCAGGGAGATGTGTTGATGGCAGAACTGTATCTTGTTATATCCAAATTGCTTGTTATTCAAAGAGATTAACATTCAGATGGTCATAAGAAATAAGGTGCAGTTAGTGTTACATGAGAAACACTTTTATTTTCCCCTACAAGCTAGCTACAGCTACAATTACTTCTTCACAGCTACACCTACTTTTCTACCTACCAGGTAAAGAATAGTATTCTATTTACATACTATCTTTTTTTCTTTCTCTACATATTATACACTAAATCAAGATGGATAGATTTACGCCTATTTATTGGAGTTGCCTGGCCCTATCAAATGACTGCACTCTAGAGATGTTCAGATATGTAGGCTGACTCTAAAACCATAAAACAATGTTAATACTCGAGGCATTCTGAAGTCAGTAGAAATTATAGAAACATAAAGATGATGTTCTGGCATGAAAATTTAGTCTTTCATGGTCAAAAAGTTGATCTGTCAGTGTTTTCTCTCTCAGCTCTCAAGGAGGGATAGAGGTGGCTCTGAGTGACGTGGGATTCTGACCACTATCCTGAGCTGGATTCTTCCTAGTCAGAAGAGCTGTCAGAACATCTTACCAGCTCCTGCCCAAGGACCTGGACATATTTGTTACTGGGAGACTTAGGACACCTAATGTGACAAGAATCAAAACTAATCTGAGGCCTCAGGGAACAAAACAGCAACAGACTTATCACCTCAACACTATAAAGAAAGGTTTTAAAATGTTTTCTCGCTTGGAAGTCAGATGAAGAATTAGTGAAGAAATTGAAGAAAAATTCCCCTCTCTCCAGCCACTTAAAATAGGGTGCTCTTTTTCTGTTTCAGTTTACTGACAATCCTCAGGAGAATACTGGAGGATTATGATAATGTTGTGCTTTTAGATCTCCTTTGAGGAGAGCAGATTTCTGCCTTTTTCTCCACCAGCACAGGGGTGGCAGGATCTGGAAAATCTCACATCTTCTCCCACAGGCATATGAGGGAGGGATGGTCACTCTACATGATGGCAGCAAGCTGCCCTAAATGCAGCCAACAAAATATAATTTTAATTTTCAGCCCCTCTCTTTAATCCTTTCAGGCAGTTGTCTTGCACTTCTCTTCAATTTGAATCACAAATTGAGGTTTTATTCTACCTCTAGCAAATTTAAACTTTACATTAGAAAAGAAGTTTAAAACTTGAATTTTTCAAAATACATTATGTCTTTAAGACTTTGAGAAATAATAATAGGAATGCATAAAACTTACAGGGTATGTTCTTTCATCTATATACGAGCATGCTTCTTAAAATACCATTTACTGAAAATTCAGATTACTTTCTAAAGGCTGATGACAGAAAGTATTCACCATCAGATGAATCTAAAAGATGCTATCTTTTACGATCCATGTAGCAAAGTTAAAATAAGTTTCTCAACATAATGCAGGACTTGAAGAAAAAATTCCTACACCACATTAATTATTATAATCATATGCACCTGTAATTCATTAATATTTTAGTATTCTTTTTGAAAGAAGGAAAGAGAAGGTTGTCAATTTAAATCAAAGTAGGACAAGGGAACTATGTATTTATTAGAGGCTCTACATACCATGTGTGGTGTTGGAAAGCAAGTTTTTGTACTCAAAAGTATATACATGTATTATAACCATTATGATATATCATCCATTTTAAGGCAACAACATAAGACCATTAGAAAAGTGGGAAGCCAGTATCATGGCTGAGATTGTACTTTTATTCTTAACCAACTTAGCACAAAATTAAAAGCCAATTTTTAGAATAAAATAAATTTAAAAATTCTAAAATTAATTTTTAGCACAAAATTTTAAAAAGAAAAAAAAACCAAACAAAACCCAAAACAACAGGTTTTTTCTGACTTCTGTTTACTATAGCTGATCAATCCTTGTGAATAAAATGCATTATAGTAAGATATATTACAGCCTGATTAGGGTGCAACAGAAAATTTGCTTGAATTTCAACATAGTAACATTACAAATCAATCTTCCAAGCACCAAAAAAATACAGATTTGTTTTTAACCAGGCAATTGTAGACCTTCTGAAAAGGGAAGGTGTTTATCTTTCTTATTGTTTGATGATATTGTCACAGGCAGAGTCCTGATCAAGATCTGTACCCCATTCTCCGCAAATTTTCTGTCAGATACCAGGCAAAGAAAAATTCTTACCAGATTTGTAAACAAACTAAATTAAACATAATAAGTGGGTGTAAAAAAATGACTAGAGGGGGCAGAGTTCTATCATTAATGCTCAAACCAGTGATTTATCTCCTGTATCACTGCATGACAAAGTAGCACTCAAAGGAGTGATTTGATGTTACAGTATTTCTATAATGGGATGTCTTATATATCTCAAACTCTACTCTTTAGTGTTTAAGGTTAATAAAGGCTTTAAATTCTTCATAGTACATTATCAAACCAGGAAGTTATTCTGGGGGAACTGATCTATGTCATGGAACTACTTTCACTATTATATCGAAGCTGCAGAAAGTGTCACAATCTTAGCTCTTTTCTGAATCACTGCCTTGGAGGTGGCTTGGGAAACAGCTTCGGCATTCTGTTTCTGAAAACCATTCCACTGGCAACAGACCAGAGGCAGTTGGAAAGCTCCAAGGATCACCTGGAGTATGTGCTGTGGCTGGGTGGACTCATCTCCCAAGGACCACCACCACCTACAGGAAAATGTCAGGATTTCAAGAGGTGCTGCCCTGCCCTGAGGCAGCACTGACAGCTGAGGGCTGCTCTCAAGGCACATAATTGCCTTGCCAATTAAAACCTGTTTTCACCCTTAATCTCCATGCAGGTCTTCTGTGTATGATTTCAGGAAGAAAAAAGATAATTTCTAAGTAGATACAGAGAGATATAAAATGAATAATGGACTAAGAAAAAATTGTAATTAGAGCATTTAATAGTCATGCTTTCTTCCATATAGTGTGGGAAGAGATCTTTCAAGACCCACTTGTACATCAGATATTATTATAAGACGTGACTTAACCCTGACCTTTTCAAGCAACAAAAGATATGAGTATGGGAGAAGAATACTTGACACAAAGCAATGAAAGGGGATTAGTTTCTCATAAATGTTCCAACAAGGCAGTAATACCTGTGAATGAATTACAAATAAGTATGTTTTCTGTTGATCTAGAAAACAATTTTTTAGTAAATTTTTAAGTTATTTTCAAACTACTCAAAACCCCTTTATATTTAAAATTAATACATGATGAAGTTTTAATATATTTATTTCGTACATTTTCTATTGTATCTTGCTTTTCATACTTCAGTAGAATAATAATCTTACTCTAAAACAAGACATTTAAAAAAGTTTCCCTGAAAATGCATTTCTATCTTTTCAAAGAAAAAAACACCAATCAACTTAAAAAGAAAAATCCTTTAGAACAGTTCAAATTGCCAATCAGATAAGTACTGAATAAAAAGATCCCACCACTATTAGCTACATTTCTTATTACAGAGGTTGTTCTGCCCGGGTTTAAAGACTAAAACAGTAGTATAAGCACTGGCAAAAAGTCAGTGCCTTCTGACAACTGTTCATGTCAAGAGCAAGATGAAATTACTGTGATGAAATTGCAATGAGGAAATAAGGACAAAACCCAAATGTCTCATTCTACTGATAGCAATAGATGCTGCTATTTATTTTTGTGTTCAATTCAAATAACTTAAAAAGATTTCAGCACTGTTAATTACCTTAACTACACTTCCAGCCATTATTCTGTATACAAGAATTGTTCCTGCCATCAAAATAAACTGTTACTTAATTGGGCAGTGAACAAATCACAGCACTGTATCTCTTTTAGCAGTTGAACAGCAAAGTGATATCGTTTCAACTGTGTGTGCCTAAATGCTTCATCAATCTCATACACAGCAGCAAGTGTCTTCATAAAGTGGAAAGGATGCACAAGTGGATTAGGAAAGACTGATAAGCAAATCGCTGCTCTGTATCTTGTCCTATAGCTTCACAGTGTTTGGAGATGTGTCTGAGCCATTTGGATAAGAAGTGCTATTCTACACTGTGTGATCTCTACACAGAGATCAGCAGGACAAGTCCTATCTGTATCTATCTTCCCTGGAGATTGTGATCTCTGCTTTCTAAGAAAGTTACACTGAATCTTCCTGGTTACATTTTTATAATCACTATTTTAATTTCCAATTAACTAGGAATTGTGGGGAAACAAAGAAGGAAGAGACTTGACCTCATTACTTCTGGTGATCTTTCAGACTCACCAGGGTTTCAGACAAACAGTGAAGACATTTCCTGCAAAGCAGCACAAAAGGCCATAAGTGCACTGCATGGACCCTTCTGAGAAATACAGTCACCTCTGAGGGGCTCCTTTGCTCTTTGCTCTGAGTGGAGCATGGGGCAGGACCCTGCCTCCAAGTGGAGCAGCAGCAGTCTGTCCCACTTCTCAGGTCACACCTTTTCCAACCCATAGTTTCCCAACCTGTAGCCAGATCTTGGAACAAAAGCCCTTCTGTGCTACATCAGTGTTTCTGTATGAAGTTGAGGTAATGGGAGAGGTGATTGGAGCTGTCCATTCTCAGCCCAGCACTTTTGCTCCTGCAGCAGGAAGCTCAAGGAAAACTTGAGGGCACAAACTCAGCCTGGTGTCTGTTTAGAGTCCCACACAGCAACATGTCAGTTCAGGCCTTAGAGAATCAACATCTTCATAAAAATGACAAATCACATTCACTCTCACAAATGACATCCACTGTCAGTTCCATCCAGATGGATAAAGCCTGGCTAGAGGGGAGACCTGATCACAATATAATGCCAAGGATATCTGAGCTGCCATGGCCCTTGCCAAACCCCACTAACAGGTAACTGAGTGAGAACTGGCTCCATTCAGGTCTTCATGGTTTGGAATGTTATGTTAGCACTATACATTTTTCTCCATTGAGACATAGAGACATGGAAGGAACAACTCAAAAATATATGTCAATTGAGGGAAAAACATGATAGACAGAAATAAGAACATTTTTTTCCCTTAATTATATGAATAATATAGATACTTAATATTCTGCCCTCAATCACTGTTTACAAATTCAGGTTTGGAAAAGAAAAAAAAAAAAACCCAAAAAATAGACAAATACAAAAAGCTCAAAATTTGGGAATTTTTTTTCTGATCCCTTCATCTCCAAATTACTGGCTGTTTCACCCAGAAAATCTTCTTCTAGCCTTCCCATCCTTTGTGCAAACTGCTGCTGCTTCCCTTTTGCCAAAGTCATCTCTTTCTAGACAAAACTGTTATAGGCAACAGACAGTTGAATTACGGACCAACTAGTCAAATCTGCACTTGCCCTTCCTACTCCAAACTTCCATGACAGTAGTTGGTCTGACTGTGTTAATAGCTTCAGAATTATAGTATTAGAGCTACAGGCATTTGGCAGCTATTTTTAGCAAAATTTTATTATATGTGTTATGATTTAGGCAAAAATACCATAGCAGAAATCTTTCAAAGGCAATAACTTGCCACTGAGAAATTGCATATATTGATTCTCTGACACAAAACATTTTGAATCGTAGACTATTATCACGAAAGAACCATAAAAACCTGATGTTTTCATTGTTCTGAAAATATTGTTTCATCTTACCAAGACTATTACACATACCCAGCAGATTTCAACTCAGTCAGGAACTAAATATGCCTAATTAGCTTGAGAAAAACTGTTTTCCAAGGATATAATAATATGATTCCTAGGAAGGCTATACCATTATGTCATGGAAAGGAAAAAATATCAAAAATGGGTTTTTTTATATTTTCTTGAAACTTTTTATATCTTCTACCACCTTTGACACATAAAGTTCATGTACTGTTACACAAAATTCATTATTACACGTATTTGATTCTTTTGATACTCCACTGAAGCTGAAGCATATTACAAAATATTGGGTTCATCTTCAACCAAAGTTTTCAAAGATGATCCTGTTTGTCTCTAAAAGGAAAATCTATCTAAACCTGTTGCTCTCTTGCACAAGCACCTGGGACAACTACAGTGCAGCCAGTGTGCAGTGGGCCAGCCCAATTCTGACAGACAGGGGGAAAACAGTACTATGATATTAAACAGATTTACAGCAAGATACCACTGGAAAATCAGACCTTTGCTCAGACCAGTGGAATTATAGTGCAAATCAAATAAAGGTTATGTTATTAAATCTAATCTTTACAAACTGATCATGACACTGTACACTTTACACTTTATGTACTAAAATGAAGAGTCTTCATACATTCCAGATCTCATTGACACTTAAGGTTGTGAAATTTAATGTCATGATCAAATAATTAATCCATATAATTTGGATTTACCATACCTCACTAAACTGTTTGCAGCATCAGGATCATGTGCCGTTACAGTGCCAACAGGTGTCCCAATCTTTGCATTTTCGTAAACTTCCATGACATAGGAAGGCATAGTGAAGAGAGGGGGTTCATCCACATCGCCAACGATGACCTTCAGCATCGTTACATCTTTGAATGGTCCCAAGTGCGAAAAGCGAAAATCAAGGTGAGTATTTGCTCCTTCTATATTAAGTGTATATGATTTCTTTTTTTCATAGTTCAGTGGCTGTTGGCAGAAAAAAATAAATTCTCAGAGGCATTCTGTTCTTCAGTTTAGCCTGCTAGCAACTTAACAACATCTTTTCTGTTTAACTTAAACATTTCTTCATTAAACTGGAAAGGGCTGATATTCTTTGATATTCTGGCAGCTACTGCCATACCTTGTATGTAGTAGGATATAAACGAAGCAAGATGGTTTCAATTTTTCTCTAGAACAGAATATTGGAAAAGATGCTAGTTTTGAGAATAACCTGGGGTTTAGAATGAGCCTCAGATTCTACTTTCATGATAATGTAGTGTCTGAATTTTGTCACCTTTTGGTTTTAATCATTAAATCCTAAATCCTGAAAAAGGTTGAGACTGATGCATCCTGAATTAAAATAAGTTCACATCTTTAATAAGAAAGTTTCATAGGCAGCAATGGGGATATTAAAATTCCTTTGGGCATGTCTTTTATCTTCAACTGAAAAAAAGCTACTTCTTGCACGAAAACACTCACTTACTGTAAGAGACAGGAACTTTTATGACCAGGTGATCCTTCTAGTGAATGAGGGAAAGGCTGCAGATGTAGTCTGTCTTCTTCCAACCGTCTCAAAACACAGTCATATAATTAAAAAAGGTGCATATGCATGGGATTTTTTTTTTTTTAGGACCAGAATTTTATTTACTATAACATGGCAGAACTCCACTGATACCACTATCATTCTGTGTAGACATGACAGTCTGTCTAACAAAAACTCTTCCTCCAAATTTAAACTGGTATTCCCTGTCACCCCAAGGAAGGGCAAAGTAGTATGTTAGGCAAGACATATAAGGAATTCAATATATGAGTTGTTACTGTCAGTGTGCATTTTGTACATGAAATCTACAATAAATTTGACTGATTATGTATAAGAAAAACTGGTCGGGATTTATATACACTTTACATATTTCTTCAATTTCTCCTCTGTGTACTTTAGGACAATCAATTCATTCTTTGAACTCTAAAAGTATAAGGCTTTTACGACCCTCACATTTTCTGTTTCCCTTTCCTGAATGTGAAAATAAAAAGTTTTAAAGGCATGGAAATTTACCACAGCCTGGTAAATCTATTACTATGCAAGAAGGAGCAGCTAAGTATACTATACTAGTCAATTAAAAAAGAAATATAGGTTTAATAAATTCTAACTCAGATGTTCATTAATTTTTGTTTTTTTGTTATGAGCAGAAAAATATTGAATAGTGATTTTCATTTCTCTGCAGCATGTATATTCTAGAAGTAAACAGGTTTAAAATAGGACTGCAACTTTTATCTTGGATGTCTTTTTGAATAACCCAGTTCATACTGACAATGACTGAATTGACTTGTACAGGAAGATTAATTTCTCTCAGAAAACATATGAGGAATGACACCAAGTCTTGTAGTAACAGAAACTCTTTCTTTTATCTAGTTCTTTGATCAGACAATAACTTTTATTTTTTTAAGGGAATAATCTATTCAGATAATCAGAAAAAGCTGACATTTCAAATATAGCCAGAGTTGTTTTTTGCTTTAATTTGCTTTTTTTCTTCCTATAGCATCTCAATAATTAGGTGTAGCTATAAGATGGGAGACAGACTTGTCTTCTGACTCTAGACATGCAAATCATATTTATATTTACTTAAAATTATCAGAACACTGAAGGTCATTTAGTCTTATCCAGAAAGAAAGCAAAACATTTACATTTTAGGTAAATTAAACAGAATTTTTGTTTATATTTCTTGTTTTCCCAATGAATAATGTCTTTCCATGACAATAACCCACAAACTTCTGTATGTATTCACTGGCTATTATGATTTTCATGCCAAACTGAAAATGCCAAATGTAGCTCAAGTGACCAGTTACAGCGCCAACTGGAAAATGCTGCTGTGCATTATACCGTACTTTGAGTTTCTAATATAAGACTCCCAAAAGGAATGTCATATTAGGGCAACTGTAACTCCCAAAAGGAGTTACAGAATTTTATGAGAAATAACTATCTATTTCTTGAACATTTCCAGTCTCATTATGCAAAGTGGAAGAGAGATGGGCTGCTAGATACTTTTTCTGGGAAGCCTGAAGGATATTTGCTGACTGGAGGTCAGGAAAATTCTAGTATATTTTTCTGAAAATCATGACAAAGGGGGAGCATGATGACCATTCTTTTTTTGAAGGCTACAGAGAATAATGGCTTTTACTGGGCTATTTTGTTTCAGTTTCTCCAGTTTCTTACACAAACAAGGAAATGCATGAGGTAAAGAAGAAATAGTTTGTGCGTTTGTAATCAACCTTTCGTGGAAGGATTTTTGAGACTGAAGATACATATACGTATAAATGTATAATAACTCTGTGATAGCTATACCAGTAACATTTTAAGTCTTTAGCACAATACTGGATCATTTAGATACCAGCTGGAAAGTAAATCAAAGAATAACATTCTATGAAAATTGAATTACACATTCATTGCTACAGATAAACTCTTTATGCCAAGATTCAAGTAGGTGGGGGACAAAGGTGGAATTTTCACCCAAATTTTACATCTTCTATGGCTTACCTTCTTCAGAGAGAGAATTCCTTCCCTTGTTTCTTTGTCAGTAGATATTGAGAATACCCCAGAGCCATCTCCATTTATAATTGTGTACTTCATGTCTGCATTTGAACCAGTGTCTGCATCATTTGCTTTGATTTTGCCAACTGCTGATCCAACTTGAGCCGACTCAGGAACATACAGTTGATAATGCTCTGAGGGCGAAAAAAACAACATAATAGCTTGGACATTTTCTAGTCAAACTAAATTAGAGAACCATTATCTGCTTGATAGATGTCTGAGTCAATGGAAGAGTATTTGGGTATTTTGTGAAGTGACAAACCTATGCATTTATTTAGATCCCTGAAAGAATTCAAAACTGAATTGTATTTTACTTGAGATGCCTTCATTCCCTCTTCAAAATCCAAATTACCTAATGTAGGATTTTAGTTTTCACAACTATTGTTCTACATCTCATAATACAGAAATTACTTCATACCAGTGTTTTTTAAAGTTTATTTTCTCCATAACCAAAATATATATATTTCACTAACTTACAATTAAATGCATGATCAAGTGAGCATTTTTAAATTGAAAAATCTGTTGCATTTTTTTCACAAAATCCAATCATTTTTGCAACATTGCATCAACATTTTCAACACGCAATTTTTACAAAAGAAAAATGTAAATAACTCTTAATATTTTACCCTTTGGACAAAAAGTTTAACTGCTATCCACAGTAAATGAAAATTAACATAATGGGTACAAAGAAGTATTACACATTTGTGCCCGGAAAAATCTTCCTTTACAACTATGACCTCTTTTCCGTGTTTTTGCAACCTGTTATATTAATAGTAAGCAAGTTAAATATTTTTGAAATACAATTTTTTTAACTGTCTCTAGGCTTTTGTAAATTTTCTAAAAGGTACAAAGTTCTCTGGTGGACAAGAACCTGCCACAAGGAAATAAAAATGGTAAAGAGACATAATGTCATTATGTAAACCTCCATCTCCATCTGCAACTAGGCCAGAAAAACAGCTTAAAGAAAATATCTCCAATAATGCTACCCTTACAATACAGCAGACATGATGAAATCTATCAGAACTGAAAAGAATAATTCACATACCAACAACATCTTCACTTCCCATCTAAAAAACTCCAATCCAAATGCTTCCCTAACAGTCTGCAGAGTTTACATCACAGTCCAACCCCCACCACAGTAAAAAAGGCAAAATAACCTCTGTCATTACATATCTTCCGAAACTCTACGAGGCTCCTTTTATGTTCCTTGAAGGCATTCTGTGCAGTGAGTGCAAGAGTGCAATACTGAGTGGCAGGACGGTGGATCAGCAGATTTGTAAGTGGACATAAAAAAGTTAATATATTGCTATGGTTTGCTGGGTTTAAATCAGGTAGCATGACTGCAGAGGTGCCCTTGGTAAGCATGTAGAAAAAGAAAGGCAAAATTTAAGTATTTAAGTTGAATTCAGAGATTAAACCTGAGGTGTGGGAGAAACCCATTACTGGTTGGATAGATTGAAGAAATTATCAACCGACAGAAGTTGCAATGGAAAAGGGAATAGATATCATCACTAAAATATAGTTGCCTTACAGACACCTACTAGAAAACAGAACATTTAATTATAAATTTATCTAGTTCTTTGGACAACAGTTCCTACACCTATTTGCTTTTTTGAATTATTTTTTTTTCATACTAGCCCATACTACTGGTAAACAACTAGTGGTGTGATAAGGATGGACAAGTGCACTAATCTTTGTTAGTCTAAAGGAGAAGAAAGATTTCATAGGAAAAGAAAAAATAAATTACTATTCATTTTGGAAATCTTAAGGAAAATAAGAAATTTACAGCAGAGCAAGAGAAGAATTACAGCTTTAAGTGTAAAAAAAATACCAACACCAATGTAGCAGAACAATTACTTAATTCAGTCAAAACTCATAGTTAATACTTTGATGCAATTCTTTGATATGCATTTAAAAGCAACCTACACAAGTTTCCAAATAAATGCCCTGCAATGTTTTGTGCTTATAGATGATGTCAACTGACACTTTTTTTATTGCTGGTTTCTTTATTTCATACATAAAATTGTAGTAATGGGATGAGATTAATTTCAAAATTTACTCGGTGCTAAAATAAATGCAGAATATGTTTTTTTGACACTTTTGCTCTTCCAAATAGGAAAAGGTTAAGGCCATTAAGAATGTGTTATATAATCAAGCCACTTCAGCAACTGGACGTGCTATAACTCATATGATAGGGTGATGTAATTGGAGACTTTCAAACAGTTGAGCTTGTTCAAATATATCTATCTACATGACACTACACTCCACTTTATAATCACACCCCAAGTGTTAGCCATCTGTTTCAGAAAGTTGTTTCACTGATACCTGCTTCAAAGACTCTGAAATACTAAAACTTCAAGCAAAACAAATATTTGAAATGACTCATGAATTATGTTGGTTTTTGTAGAACTGAAATGTTAAAAAAATGTTGATAGAATTAAAAGAAAGCTGTTGAAAAAAACCCAAAAACTCTTAGATTATAAGGTCATAAATGTCTCCTAATAAGTATTTAACCACTGCTTCATAGAGATGGCCTGACAATATCTCATACAGACATGAACCAAATAGATAAATACAAAAAAATACTATCTAAAATCACCAAACACGCAAGAAGATAAAGTTCAGGAACATAAAGGTTAAACTATATTTTTTTAGACTAGTGGTGAAACTGGAAATGATAAACAGTAAATCATTGCAAACTTAATTGCTAGTAAGAGGAACTGATGGAAGGCTCAATTGAACATTTCAACAGACTTCCCAGAAAAAAGGTCACAGAATCAAGTTGGTCTGAATCCAAGATGGATTTGGACAATGCTCTCAGCTACATGCTCTGACTCCTTGGGTGTTCTCCATTGGGACTTAATGACTCAGATGGATCCCTTTAAACTCAGCATAATCTGTGATTCTGATTCTATGAATGTTCCCTTGGGCATTGGAGAAAGAAAATTTGATAGGACACTGTAAAACATAGGATGTGTATACTGTGAATTTACAGCTTTGTACTGCAAACTATGAGCCTGTCTCAACCCTCTAAAACAATTGACTGGGAAGATAGAAGCCCTGAGGATCCAGTATGATTAGTCTATAGCAAAACTTTACCACTAAATTTGACCATGTTGAACAGATTATTCTTATGCTTCCAGCATTACAGACTTCCAGGAGCTGTTGTGAAGCAGAAATCTTTTGGGGATGGTCTAATTTTTTCCAGAGGAGCTGGCCTGTTTCTTACAGATCAAGAATCTTAGCTGATTCAGTTTCAGCTTTTATCACATTCACTCACATGCATTCCCTTTGCTCATGATACGAGGAAATTAATACTCCTTTCCAGGTAATGTACTGTATAGGATATCACTTTGCAGGACTTTAATCTATGCTAATTGAAACATTTTCCAAATTCATGTATATGATCTTCATCTTTCAATTAACTTTATGGCTTACCTGCCATTATAGTACAGAAATAATTTATTTATCTTTAGAACAATATACTTTCATTTCAATTAGCCTACAGGCAACCTCCAATGCTGTGTCTTACTCTCAGAAAAGTAATTTCTCTCTCTGAACACCTCAAAAAAGAAGTGCAACAGTATTTAATGAAAATCAATGAGCATATTATTGAAATTTATTGTATTTATTAATCTATTCTATTCTGTTGATAATGTTGACTTACTTTTATAGGTTACAATGTCTTCTTGAACAGTAGACATTATCATATCTAACAATGGGAGGGAGAAGAGACATAATATATTTAACACCAACTTGGGAAAAAGTGTTTATTATGCTGGAGGGTAGGGCTACTGCTCAAAGGGACCTGGACATGCTGGAGAAATGTGCTGAAACAAACCTCATGACATTCAGTCATGGCACCAGGGGAGGGATAATGCCATTCACTATAATGCCATTCAATAATGCCCCATGCTGGGGCCAGCCAGTTGTAAAGAACTTTTGCAGAAAGGGACCTGAAAATGACATTTCAAGGATTTACTACGCAAGACTCTTAGTAACTTGATATAACTGAACCTGCTTTAAGCTGGGCTTTGGGAAAGATTACTTTTTCAAGTCTCATGTGAACCTATGATCCTGTAGTTTACAACAGTATGTCTCATGTTTTACTGCCTCCCATCTTTGATAAAACTAAAGTGGAGCTTCAACTGTGGACTGTGCTCGATCTTTCTTGGTGGCTTTCTTTGAGAAAGCTATTCTTCATTCACAGAGATGCTTGTTTTCCTTACGTGTAATAGATGATTCTGGATTTCTCTTTTGAGACTGCAGTCTTTTTAGAAGCCTATTTGTCACAGTACGTCTTGGATATATGTTCCTTTACTGCTTATTTTTAATATAATAAATCCAATTTTAATCTATCATCATTACAAGTACACAAACTTTTATGATTGCAGAAGTTCAGTCAGTTTTATCTCTACTAATTTTGATCTGAATATTCGCTTTTGATGCCAACATCTCTTTCAAAAAAATAAACTAAGAAATTTTTAAGAGGTATGTTTGGCTTACTCTTCTTCCCTGTGAAAAACCCCAATGCTATTGCACTTTCTAAATGTATTTGAATTATCAATGAAGTTACTTCTTATTTGCAAATCGAACAATCAAAATTCAAAACTCAAATCTTTCAAACTTTTGCTGGCCTTGAAAGTTTGAAGAACATAGAAACCTTGGGTCAATCTAGAAAAAAAAAATAACCCAACATTCTTCTTTGATGCAAGAGACTCCTTTGGCTGAAGAAAGACTTGTACATCCCAATGCCCCTGCTTTTCACATCTCAGTGTAAAACAGGAGTTATGATTGCAATTAAGATTTTAAACAGTGATGAGTTTACATTCCACGACACTTTGCCTTTAGAGACGATGACTAAAAGTTCTTGAAAGCCTTCTGACCTCAGAATACAAAACTTTTGATCTTGGAGAACAAAAGTATTGTGGATTCTTGTAAAAATTGTGATGTTTATACCACTCATAGGTAAAAGCAGAAACATAAAGAAAACTGGGTTTCTCCTGGATTTACAGATTCACTACTTTCCTGCAGGTATTGAATCCCCAAATACGTATTTTCTATGCAAATGGCATGGGAAAAGCAATATAAGCGCTCCATAATAATCACTAATGAGGAACTTAATTGTTGGGCGTAATCTGTAGCAGTCTCTAGAGGCTGTTCTCTGATCAGCATATTTTATGTCTTTTAAAGGGGGACCATGGCTGCATCAGGCAGCTGGGAAAAGCAGAAGGTAATAGCAACACCTGTAAAAGGGTTAAACTGCATTTGGACGGTGTTTGTTTTGTTGTTCGTATGCTTGCTTTTCCCTGGCACTAGTACAGCTAGGATTGTGATCACACTGGAGTTTAAATTCATAAACGACATGAAAATTAAGGCTTTCCGAAGAACACTTCTCAAAATGGAGTGGCCCTGCTCCCAATTCTCCACTCTGAGAGAAAAACAAATAACATTCGCCCATTCCCAAAACCATTCCAGTCTTATTCTGAAGCCCACAGAAAAGCAAACAAACCAACAAAAATATGCACATTTCTTTTCTGTCTAGTGTACTTTGAAGTTATTTTGAGATGTATGATATATGTAATTCATAATGGATCTGGTACACAGAAATTCTTATGGACAGTATTCAATAAAATGAAATATTACTCCATGGTACTGTTATGAGTAAAGCTGATGGTGCTAAAGTGGTGCTAAAACTCAGTACGTAAACCACATATTGATTAGAAATATTTATTCTGACTTTGACATAAATATATATTTCCCCCATCAAGCTTCCTCTAATACTTGAATTCCGTAAACAATTCTGTCACCAAATTTTATTGTCATGAATTTTCATTAAAGGAGAGTTTTACAATAAGATATTTAATACTCTTGAAAAGTATTATAATTAGTTAGTTAAATTTTACAGTAAAAACTGATTATGGAAATCACACTTACTCTGCTCAGGAAACAGAACATCATGAGATTCTCTATGTGATCAAATGCCATTAAATAACTCATGTCAGATTTCAATGATATATGAAACAATTTTGTAACTTTAACTTCAAATATTGTGCAAATATCTGAACATACCATTCTTCTCACCAAAAAAAAAAAGAAAAAAAAAAAAAAAAAGAAGGAAGAAGGCAATTTAAAAAATCACTTTAGATAATATTTTCCAGTCTATGGAAGCATACACTCAAAGGTACATATACTTTTTTTTCATATGTCTTAATTCCCTTTTGTACTTAATGAACACATCTCAAGTAATGTGTTTCTCGTATGTCCAAGGCATCCCATAGATGAATGATTGATTCTACCACATTACAAAGATACAGTATGAGAAATTTCAGAAAATCACTCAGACTGGCAAGGCTTGTCTCTTTGACCACTCCCTAAAACAGCCTGTTGTCCCTGTGCAGCAGCTTTGCTAAGAAGGTGATTCTAAATACTTTGATTCTAGAGAATCAAACCCCAACATACTTCTCTGTTTAAAACTAACATCTTCACCAGGTAATATGGACACATAATAGCAGCTTTCCCGTGTTAGCTTTGCTCCTGGCTGTCACAGTTAGGAGGAAGTTTCTGAAAACTGACAGAAATAGTTTTGCCCCTCATTCTGTTTCTGATGTAACACTTCAGCCATTAAAAAAAACCAAAAAAACCCAAAAAACAGGGGCCTTGTAATAATTCTCTGTAAAGGCAGAAAATCAGTATACTGAACACCAACTGTACTTACAAAGGAAATGCCACTCGCAGCCATCCACTTTGAAACCTGAGTACTGACTTTGAAACCTGAGCATGCACTTTAAAACCTCAATCAATTCAACATATATCTACCTTTAAGAATATGTGAGAAGAAAAATACTTTTCAGCACCACAATTATGTTGTGCAACATCAAAATGGAATAGTCACACAGATGGGATGTGATGAGGACGAAATAAGGAAAAAATATTA
This sequence comes from Trochalopteron elliotii, assembly GCA_024734555.1. Lineage (NCBI taxonomy): Eukaryota > Metazoa > Chordata > Aves > Passeriformes > Leiothrichidae > Trochalopteron > Trochalopteron elliotii. Next base: position 56,081 of record JANPWX010019329.1, read on the forward strand.
ATCTAATTATAATGAAAAAAATCCTACCAAATAAGCAACCTCTAAAAGTAAAATAATTTCTGAACTGAAATTCTTCCTAATACTCCCTGGATACCTGTTCATGGCTGGACTCATCAACATGTAGAATCATAGAATCAATACAATGGCTTGGTTTGAAAGGCACATTAAAGACAGCCAGGTTTTAACTCCTCTACCGTGGACAGGGATGCTTTTCACTACACCAGGGTGCTCAGAGCCCCATCCAGCTTGGTCTTGAACACTTCCAGGAATAGGACATCCAAAGCTTCCATGGACATCCTGTGCCAGTGCCTCCTGATACCTAGTGTAAACTTACTCTCATTCTGTTTAAAAATGTCCTCCCTTCTGATATCATTATCTGCCCTTGTAAAAAGTTGCTCTCCATCTTTTTTATAAGTCCTTTTTATGTACTGAAAGGCTGCAATGAAGTCTCTCTAGAGCCTTCTCTTTTCCAGGTTGACAACCTGAGCTCTTTCACATTGTCTTCATCAGTGAGGTGCTCCAGACCTGTGATCACCTTCATGGCTCTTCTCTGGACCCACTCTAGCAGGTCTACGTCTTTCTTGTCCTGAGAACTCCAGACCTGGACACAGCACTCCAAGTGGGGCCTCCCAAGGGCAGAGTAGAGGGGGACAATCACCTTCCTTGACCTGCAGGGGTCCAACTCTTTTCATGTGTCCCAGGATGCAGTTGGCTTTCTGGGCTGCAAGTGCACATTGACTGTTCATGTCCAAATTTTCACCCACCAGAACCTCCATGTCCTTCTCCTCAGGGGTGCTCTCACTGAGTTCTAGTCCGCTTTCATGCCTGGGATTGCCCTGACCCAGGTGCAGACCTTGCACTTGGACTTCTTGAACTACATTAGGTTCATATGGTCCCACTTCTCAAGCCCATAAATGGCACAATGAACAGGATCTAGACTATACTAGATATGCAAAAGATCTAATTTAAAAAGCTACAGTTGATCAGATGTCAGTCATCTTAAGAGAAACCAGTTATCATGTCCTTATCTTGTTTTATTTAAAATCTGAGTTTCCTGAGGACACAAAACTTTCATAATCCTTTTAATTCAATAGTCTCCAGTAATTTTTATCCCTTGTCCAATATCAGACAAATCTAACAGAAAGACAGTGAACTAAAACACATTATGATTCTAGAGGCCTCTTAGCAATTACTAGATGAAAAAAGGAGAAAGACCTGCTAAAAAACAATCAGAGAAAATTTTGCTTTCCTCATCAGATTTGGCAGGAGCCAAGTGGTAAAAGAGAAGGCAGATAGCCCTGGACTAGTCACCAGGTAGGACAGGACGGGTTGCAGTACATGGCAGTGGGGAGTGAGAGGGTGCCAACAGTTCATTACAGGAAATCATGACAGTCCTCATGACAGGAAATCATGAGTGCTGGGTGTACTACATGGAACTGGGGATTCAGAAAGGGCCACACTGGAGTATGAATTTCAAAAGAAAATGAGTAGAAGATACTTTTACACTTAGTTAGCGAATGAGTTATATTAACAAGGCCAGATAATGGATACCTTACTAGCATTGAAGAGGGTTAATGTCTGCTTCTGGGATGTGAGTTTACTTTTTCAGAACTAACAGGAGTATCTTCATATCCCATTCCTTTTTAAACATGGCTGTGCAGTTTTCATACAATGTCATTGTAAAAAGAGAGGCCAAACTAATTATACATATACATAATTTCACATTATGTTTACTATTGCCCTGAAACTATCAAGCCTCAAAAATCGAGCTTTAGAAAAAGTGTTTTAAGTTAGGAGTTGTATTTAAATTCTGATTTATTCTAAGGAACTGAGCTAGATGTATCAAAAACCAAAGCTACAAATCAGAGTCTAGACACAGCAACTACATATTTCTTCTACACGCTGGCCACAATGTAATCATTAGCCCTTGATGTACAAAGAATATCAATAGAAGCCTCTGCCTAGTGTGATGGTCTTGATGCTATCAGAATCTCTTCATACTACACAAAGCAAAACACAGAGAATTTATTCATCTTAAGCAACACCAGAGAGAATTATTGAAAGAAAAGTACACAGAATATTCTGATGTAGCTCAAGGCTGATAACAGTGCTATTAGAAGACAGAATATCTTCTATCAAATTATGAAATAAATTTATGACTATGAAATTAGGGCCCTCAGTCATCAACCACATGGATCCATCAGTGGTAAAACTAACAAGAACTGAGAGATGCAAAAATCTTCCCATGCAGAGCACTGTCTGTCAGCTTACATTAAATAGACAGTTCATTTATTACTTGTTTCTCAGAAGAAAGGAAATTTATGATGATGAGAAAAAAGAAATCAGTATTATACAAGACACACAGGAAGTAATTGATAAGCAAAAAATATGTGAGGTTCCAGGCTATTCTTCTGCTGAATTCACAACCCCTTTCCTACTTTTGAGATGTACTACTGTTTTGCAATCAAAATTTTTCAGCTATGTTTCCTATACCAGAAATTAGACTGATAAAATTATGCAGTTCCATTTCATATTATTCCTCCTAGATTTTTTTATATTTTGGAAAACTGTCGCTCTTTTGTTAGGACTTCTTTTGAAAGAAAGTCAGCTCTATTTAGAACAAATACAGAGAAAAACACAATAAACCCTTTCAAGCAGATATATTTACAACCATTATTTCTAAGTTTTAAGTAGAGGTTTAAAGTGTTTATTTAAGGGGAAAAATCCTGCATATCTTCCTGCACTTCGTATGTCTAATGAACACTGATCTACAAAAGCCAGAAAGGTACTATCTTTTAAATATATTCAACAAAATATAATTTTAAATAAAACAAATAATAACAGCATCAATCAGATGTACTCCCCAGCATGTTCTCAAGTAAGGTACTCATACAGTTAGAATCAGATTCAAAACTCACAAGTATGGTAACGGAGAAAAAGAAACTAACCAAAAGAAAGTCTGTGGTTTAGCTGAGGCTCAGCCTGTCCCAAGGGTTATAGACTCGATATAGGCAGTTTTGGTTAGCACTTCCCTTGAATTCAATTCTGAATGTGACAAGCCCCAGTAAGTCTCATTTAGCATTCCGTCTAATAAGGAAATTGAAGAGAAATTTGACTGAAAATCATGGCAGACAAAGGAAACAGAGGAAAAATGAACAAAAGTTATTTCTTTTAGTGTAAGACTTGTGTATATAGTTCTCATGATGGTAAAACAATCTTTTTTAGACCAACTGTATTTTCATTCTATATTACTAACATGTAGGTCTTGCTCTTTTGCAAGGGGTTTAAAATATAGTCCTTGAAAAGGAGTAAAGAAATAATATCACTCAACTGTGTATAGGAATCTTCTGTAAGGAAAGAAAGCAAATGTTTGTATTCCAGAAGACTTGTTCTAAGAATAACATTTCATGTTAAAAAGAATAAACATTAAAATACAATTTTATTTTGCCTTAATAATTTTTCATTAAATGTGAAATGTTTTGTCATTTTCAATGATATTAGAATCCCTTAAAATGTATAAATTATAACACAAACATTTTATATTTCTTTGATTTCTGAAAAAATATGAACACAGATAAATGCATATGCCAATGTACATTTCTGCCTGCCAATCAGTTTGCTATCTAAACCCTTCCATTCAAAATAAAAGAGGCCAGTTCTTGAAATCTGATAGGTAGGGATCCACTCCTGCATCCATTGAATTTGCAGGAAACTTAGGACATTCTTTCTTTTTAATTTAGCTCTTATTCAGAGATAAGCCTTACCTTTTGCCTTTCCAATATTTATGAAGTATTAAATAGAATGATGGATGCAATGAAAAATTTGTGGAACATAAACCCAAAAATGTTTAATTAAGGGTGTGTTTCAAAAGCTTTATGTTTTCAAGTCTTTGTGAGGCACAGAGAAGATACTCATTTCTACAACACTCTTAATAAGCCTGTTTACTGTTTGGCTAGATTTTATATAATGTGTATTGCCGGGGAGCTTTGTTTTTCCTTGGAGCCTTGTGATCTCTACTATTGTTTATAAATCTTTTAATCCAAACAGCTTAATGTATTTCCTGGTGGATGTACCTATAGGTACCAGCCCATTATGTTCTACAACAGCTCACACAATATTTGAGACCAGACTACAATATTCTTGTTGGCCTTGAGCCAATATGCAGAGAAAATGCATTCGTGTTCCATAAGATTTTTAAATAAATTGTTGACTGAATTCAGAATTCCTGCAAGATCCCAGCTACTTTTTCAGATCAATGTGTACCCAGTGACCTGGATAGAAATTAACTTCACATTAGTGGTCACATTAAGATATTCTCTTCTGTTATTTACTTTTGATATACTCATGTGATAATATTGTTTGAAATCAACACCAACAATTTATTTAACTATGATAGAGTCAGACTCCACCATTGTTCAATAATAGGGAGAAATATCCTAGATTCTGACCATCTGAAATTTAATAATTTATTTTAAAAGTTTAGTTGGTATAGAGAAAGCAGAAGAAAAAAAAAATTATGGATGCATATGGAAGAAGCCAAAGGCATGTTGGATTAAATATTTTAACAAATAGCCTTTTGTTTTTATCTACCATAGGAACATCATAATTCCCTTGTGGGATCAAAATCACACAGTTATTGAAATATTGAAATTTAAGAAGGACTGGAGAATAACCTACATATGAGAACAGTGTACTTTTGTAGCCCATCTCAATATTATTCAACGGTTAGACTGAAAGAAATTTTTACTGGTTTCAGTATTTTACTTACGCCATCTCTGTGCTTTATCTGGAAACAATGGAAAATTAAAAAATAGTGGTGAATCCAAATGCTTTCCAAGCTGCCTTTCCCCCATGAATCTGACTACTAAATGGATTTCACTAATGGCTTCTTACTTCACTGAAAATCAACGTGATTTTCAAATCAGTTATATGTTGAAATTGTACATACTCTGAGGAAACCTGGGTGGATTGTCGTTGACATCTGTGAGTGTGATATTTACAGTTGTTGACCCTGACAGCCCTCCGACCTGCCCAGCCATATCTTTGGCTTGAATGACAACGGAATAATGCTCTCTGGCTTCCCTGTCCATGTTGTGCAAGGCAGTCCTGATGACTCCTGTGAGGGAAAGAAAACAAACAAACAGAAGATCAGGATTAGCTTGTTCAAGCAAGAGCAAAGACTGGGAAGAACTTTTCTTTAAAGGAAAGGTGGAGCTAAGTTGTTTTCAGTGGTTTCTGTCATATATATACATATATAAAATACAATTCCAGATGCCGCTAGACAATAAACCTGCTGGATAATACGAATGAATTAAAACAATATTCATTAAATCAATTATTATATTTTTAAATAATTAATCAAACTTATAATATTCCTGACCCAAAGCTGCATTGCCAAAATAACAGTGTTTTCTCATGTAACTCTTTAAATCGCTACTTAATAGAAAAACTAATTAATTGGAACTCTTATCCCAAGGAATAAGACACAAGGTGTTTTCTAATATTAGTTTCTTAATTAATATATCACGTATCTCTCAAAACGACCCAAAAGTCAGATTTTCCTATTTGAAAAATCTCAAAAAAAAGTATTTTTGGTTTTGATACATGTCGATCATATAGATTTTTTGTTTATGTTTGACTTAATTAATAATTGTAAAGTAAAAGATAAGATTTTTACTGTTATTACTGTTCTAGAGAGAGAAGACAAAACTTGAATGATCCTAAAGTTCTATTATTTTTTATCTATCATCATCAGAATTTTTTTCACATTTAGTTACCTATACATGTAGAAGCAAAGATTAAAATAAAAGTAAGGACAGCCAACTCCGTGGGCACAACTTCAATTAGGAGACATTTTTCACCTATGATGATACCCATAAATTAAATCCTGCTAATTTCTTTGATCACAGAGTGATAGAAAAATCATTAAATTCAGTAAAGAGAAATGTCAAGCGCAGTGGTAGGGAACAAGTACATGCTGTGGACCAACTAGCTGGGAAGGAGCTTTTCAGACAAGAATCTGGTGTGGTCCTCAAGTTGAACATGAGCTAGCAATGTGTCCTTGCAGCAAACAAGACCAACATCATCCCAAGCTGCATCATGAAATGCATTGCCAGAAGGTTGAGGGAGGGGATCCTTCCCCTCTCTTCATCTGATGAGGACTGTTGGGTTCAGTTCTGAGCACATCAGTACATAAAAGACATTAATAGACTGGAGTGAGTGTCAACGAAATAAATAAAGATATATGTAAAATGCCCAATTTATTAACATTACATTTTTAAAGAACTAAAATTTTAGCTTAACTTCTGCTGGACTCTGAAAGCGAGCTCTTGCTATAACCAGTAAGTAAATATACCATAGCATCAGCAGATGTTGCTTCTGGGTAAATTTTAATCATATAATAATTACTAAAGCAAAGATCTTAAGAAGTAGAGCCTTACTCTTCAGGAGAATTTTATGTAAGGCACAATTCTCAGGCTATTTTGATTCCCACAGTTTCAGATGATGTAAAAAGTATCTTCCAGAGCATTATTTTTCTTGTATTTTAAAATTAGTTTCTTTGCATTTCTTCAATAAAATCATTTAGCCATTACTACATATGAAATGGAATATGAAGCTTACACCATTGTTTCCATTTTGTTCAAACAAAAATAAGGAGATCTATGCACAAGGAATATTTTTTTTAAAGTATACATGAAATTTTAGAATTATTTTAACACAGTTTTGCACTGTAAGTTACTTTCCATCAGAAGTGTAGATTTGGACAAACTGGCTAAAAATAGTGTACCAGTCTGGTTTAGTCTATCAGGTTTTTTTCCTTAAAATGGTATTGTTTGAAACAGATCTTTTTTTCAGAAATTTAAACATGATATTTTGAAGATAACCACAACTTGTACACACTATAAACTTAGAAAAGAAAATTTACAGAATGATTTAGATAAAAGGAACTCCTATAATTTAAATACGCATTTTCGTCAAAATAAATATGGGTCACAAAATCTGGTACTACTGTTCTGCAAATTCATTTTACTGTGAAATAGGAATATGGGAATGTATTAGAACTGAGAATGTCCTGCTTTACTTTACAAATGAACTGTTTTAGTTGTTTAACATTGAAACCAAATGTATCATGCTTATATATACGCACGTAAGAAGTATGGGGTATTTTAAAAGAACCTTCCATTTCTACTTGTACCAGACCAAATGTAACACAGAACATGTCTTCTACACTATCCTCCCTAGTATTAGCCACTTACATTTTTAAATTAATTTAAACAAACAGAAATTCCCCTGATTTATGCTTACTTTCCTCTTTTTTTGCTTCAAGAGGTATGATACTGAATCAAGGCTTGTAGATAATAAGGATTTGCGAATAAATAATCATGACTAATCATTTCATCTCTCTCACTTGCAGCAGATTCCTCTTCTCAGAAAACTGAGACAATGAAATTGGGCAGGTTCTTAGTTTCAAAACCTTGTAGGCCAAGTTTAGAATAAGAAAACTAGTTTTAAAGTTTTAATGGGCTAAAGGCAAAAGGTGAGAGAAGATTTAGTTCCCTCGTTTTCCTGGGTTTCATATACATTTATACATCCAGAAATCATATCATCAGAGGTATGCAATTACTGTGAGGACTCTAATGCTCTTTGTCACCAGCAGCTCCATCAACTGTCCTGGCAGTGAAACACGAAAATAATGCATAATCTCAAGCTTCACTATTGATCCGAAATGTGTAAGGAGAGCTTAGTTGCCTTTTTCACTAAGATAATATTAAATGCTCCAGCAGTTTCTTTTGAAGAAGGAATTGCCCCCTTCTGTATGCTTGGCAGGGGTTCCTATACATCCCACAAGAAGACAGGAAGTTAATCTTAAGAAAGATATTTCCCTGACTAAAACAGTTACCAAAAAAACCTGGAAAAGAAAGCTGTCACAGGTTTTTTAAATTTAAATACAGCCCTAATTTTGTCTTATGTTTTTTAGGCAGCACTGTGACCCTGTTAACCAAGTATTTTCAGCTATGCCTCCAGTATTTATCCATCTTTAGTAGGAAAGGAAAAGAAAAAAATTGAAAACTCTAGATGTGGATGTCCTTACAGGTACACCCCATACTGCTTCTTATATTAAGTAAAGAATTTTTGCAGAAGTTTGACTGCTATGTCAAAAATAAAATGCAACATATGGAAGGGTAAATCTATTGGAATGGAGCTGAGAAGAACACACAGCTTTGGACCTCTGCCCTCACAAATAGTCATACCTATTTCCATCTTGAAATTATGAGAGGTGTTTTTTTCCCACATGGAAGGCTTTCTCAAAACACACATTTTCTTCTTACTTCTTTTCTAAGCTAATTCACCTCTAAAGCACACCAGGTTTGCTAGGGTTTTTAAATTTTAATATTTTTTTTGTGTATGTGTGGCAATTTTGACAAATTTGAAAAGTACATTTTCCAATTTGAATTTCTATTTCTTGACCATGTATGATGGGAAACCTACTTACCTTATAATTAAGATTTTAATACCACCCTTTTAATTTCAACATTTTTGGTTTTTTATATGGAATACATGACATTGATGATTGGTCTTTAGTTGACAAATAAACCCATTGCATTTTTCTCCTGTGATGTTTCCAAATTAATGAGACAAAAATTACTGTAGAACCTTAGAATCTCTTAATAGGACCAACAAGGATCAAGTCCTACCCCCTGCTATCCACAGGACTAACAAAAACTAAACAATATGTCTTAGAAGTAATTTTACTATATAATGCTATTAATTTGATTATGTTTTTCTTGCTTTTGGCCATAACCACATAAGCTTCTTTCTGTGTACTGACAGTTCTTCATAACCTTTTGCAATTAAGAAATTTCTTCATGATGGTCCTGCATTTATCTTCAAAGTATCAGTTAAAACTGAGAAAAAAGAACACTCACATGAAAGATTGATATAACTAATATAATGGATAACTCCTTTTCTTTCGTTTTCCCCAACACCTCTGGATTTAAGAAAGCCCTGAAAATAACTTTACTTTTGGCTAGTTTTACTTCCCTCTCAGGTTCTCTGAATTCATTCCTGTTACCGAATTGCATTCAATACCTTTTTTTAAACCAAATTTTCTTAAAGATGCTTCTATGCTCTGCAGCATCTGACAATGTGTTATGTTGTCTTTTTTAGCATTCTGTGAAGAACCATTTAACTTACATAAAAGTTACAATAGAAGGATCTACTGTAACTGAGACTGTAAAAATCAAGACTTTTTAGTTCAAGCGCAGACATATAATAAGAAAATATCTGCCACAGCCAGGTGCATAGCTATGCATTTACTGAAGTATTTTACTATGTACTCACCTATTAGTCTGGCAGACTTGAAAGAATTTATCTTATTACTTACACAAAATAAGAACTCATTTAGATTCAGAAACTACTGCAGAATGTTAGTCATCTTTATTTTACAGCCTACTCCTGAATGATGTCTGAATTCCCCTGGATAAAAAGGCTCTGTTTTAATATTTTGAGCTCAGGGGTTTTCTATCTAGTGGGGAAAAGAAAAAGAACACAACTCCACTTTAATGGCAAACTATTTTGTCATGGGGAAGTAAGTATTTTTTTTGATTGGAAAATTTCCATTTGGTTGTTGGAACATGAACCTGGTCACTAGAAATTTAATGAAGGGTCAGTAGGTCACATTTGATCCCCCATATGCTAGTTTCTTATATATCTGTCTTGCCATGATCATAGACAATTACGATTCAAATGTAATTTTAATATCTATTTAATAGCTAACTAAATATGGGAGTTTACAATTTACTGAGGAATTTAAAGTGTTGCAGATGGTAATTTCATTAATATTATTCTTTCTTTTGGAATAAAAACACTATTTTTATCAGTCCTTTTTCTAGGGTATGAATTAAGCCTATTTTATTGTAACTTAATATTCTGAACATATTGTATATATTAAAACACATTTCAAATTCTAATATTATTATACCTTGAAAGAGAAACACATTTTTTCCATTTTAAGACAGATACTGAAAAAGTCAGCAAATACTTGGTTTTTCCATGAAATTTCAAAATAAAGAAAAATAAAATTTAGAACTCTCAAGAGATGTTGACTTGAATTTGTGATTGAGTTCAATATATAACCATAAACAGAAATCTGCAATATAAAGCTTATGGTCTTACTCCACATTCTGAATTCTTGTATAACAAACATGGTTTTTAATCTAGCCTTTTGACTCATATGCGCTTTATATAACTGACACTTTGTCCCTTTACAGGGACATACCTACACACTTCAGGGATGAAAGTCATAGCCCTATAGAAATGACAATTAGTGGTCAATTTTCTTCTCTGGTCATAACTATAGTACTGAAAGACAGTATATTCGCCCTTAAAAAAAAACAGCATTGAAACAGAATACATGAATTCAACATTTAAGGACAACTGCTAAAAAATAAAAAGTACTGAAAAAAAGGAATATTTTAAAAGGCAAATAGTAAACATTTTAAAGAAATAAGCTAGAATAGCATTCATTTGGTATTAAAGTAAGAGGTGGATTGACCAGACTGATTGTACTTCAATGAATACCCCCAGGAGAAAAAAATCTTTTTAAAAAAACTATTAGTAAAAATAGCCTTTTCTAAAATCTTTATAAGTAGCAGACAGAAATTACAAAATAAAAAAAAAGGCAATTTTGCTGATGTCTCCTAAATTAGGGAATCGGAAGAAATTTTCACTAACTGAGTGGAAAATACACCAATTTATGTGGCAATTCCATGCATAACAAATATAATCACAGCACCTCCCAGTTTTCATAATGGGACAATGAAATTAATTTAATTAAACATTTGCTGCCATGACTCCTCCAGAAAGAAGACAATAAACTCTAATGTGCAATATGCAAGTGCTGCAATCAAAGGGATATCTATTATAGAAGCAGTCATTCAAAAATTTTGCCAATGGTTGTCATTTGTTTATTTTTAATCCACAAAGAAAGAAGTTGAATAGAACTGGTTTTACACTGATACCTGTAGAGCCCTGGAGGAATCTCTTCCTTTCATGACAATTCTGCCTTGATGATAACTTTTTTCCTACTTCCTAGGTACCCAGTTCATAGCCATTTAATATGTGCTTTGTTGCTGCTACTAATTCCTATTTATTTAACTAGAATTGCATGTGCCATGGCAATTATCTTTTTCAATATAACCTGCCATTTCATAAAACAAAGAAATCAGGTTTGTTTAGCATGGCCTGTTTTCCAGAAAAACACACGGAAAGGCATTATTACTATTCCTATTTCTTAATTGGCTAAATTCTTTCTAGCTTCTCCATTTTTCACGTTTTACTCTTTGTCTAAATTTGCCTGCCTAATATTGCAAATAGTTTTTGCTCGGCCTTTCTGAAAACTGGCACACATTTAAATGCTGCAAACTTGCTTATCTATTTTACTCAGGGAGAATCTACTACCCTTTCTAGATTCAGGACTGGACAACAATTACAGTCCCCCTACTAATCTAATTCTATTCCTGAAAGAGTTGAAAATTCAGGGTTAAGAAAAGTGGAAATTCTGCCTTTTTATTTTCATGTGCAGATTCTGAAGACTTCAAAAAAGCATTAATTCCTCAGAAACTATTTATCAATATGTTAAGTCCTGAAAATGTGCAAGTAGTTTCTTTTGAAGTACAAATTGCACGTAAGTTCCTATGATTTTTCAGACATTAAATATAGTTAAGCATTCTTTCAAGCAAATCTCCTACCTGAGTGGTTTTGACCTCATCTAAAATTGTTTTTCTATTTTTGAACACACATTTTTTCCACACAAAATTGTTGGAGACGTGGTATAAAGAAGTAGAAGAAAGCCTTAAAGACAGACTTAGAATGAAAACATTCCTGTGTCTTGGCAACCTGCCACTATATAATAATTTTCTTCATAATTGTGCATGATTAAATAATTCAATTTTGATAGAAGGTATCTTGGCATTTTTGCACATACTTATGAGTTCTTTGGAAATGGAACCTGAATTATGGACATTTCTATAGTTCTGAAGAAACATTTGGGTAGGAGCCAGAAGGATCCTCCACTTTGACCAATATAGCGCTAAAAACTATGATGTGTTCCTGTTAATGTAGTAGGCATGTGTCTCAGATAAAGCCCGCAGAAGTATGATGCTACTGCTCTGTTGAAAATGTATTTTTCACAAATTCAATTTAAAATGTATTTAAAAAGCAAAGAAGAATCTCTACCCCAAGGGAGGGGGAACAGAATTATCATTTGCTCAAAGATGGTAACAAGCGATGGCTGGTTGTATAATGGAATGAAATGTCAGGCCAAGAGAGCTGTGGAACCTACCTAGATACAGATATACGTGACTAACATATATCTTAATGCCATTTAGATATTGAGGCAATCTCCACAACAGTGTACTTGTCAGATATGCAAGCAGAGGAATCAAGCAATTGATATAATTGTAGAGGCAAGGGCAAAGAAGGCTGGAGAGATTAAGTTACTCATTAAGTGCAATTTCTTCAGATAGAAACTTCTTGTAGGTGTATTTAATCCTTTATGAAGGGGAACAACCTAATGACACGTGACGAACAAAACAATTAAGTAAAAAGGGGATGCATTCAGTAACCTCTGAACATAGCAGATGGGAATTAAGTACATGAGTCCTCTCAAAGGAAATCACATTTGACAAGAAAGAGTGTGAAACAACATGAAAACTAACTACTTATATTCACAAGCCTGGTAATCCTGCTCTCTTAAAATAGAATAGACTGCTAGTATTGAACATTTCTTCTTGTAATTTCACATACTTTCTGGCCTAAACAAACATATATTTAATCTATAGCTTGAATGAAAATGACGAAGACACAGATGAAGGTTAAAGCTGATAATATTCCAGTAATAACCCAAAGCTCCTTATTACGTCCCTCACAATGAAAGAAAATAAAGATGGAGATGCAGACCTTATTTCATAGTTCCCATCTACTATTAGTAAATTAATTTGCTTTTAAATTTTTTTCTTTAATAAGTACATAATAATATATCTAAATAATTGGAGATAATTAACATAGTGGCCCATTATTTTGAATAATAGTTCGGCTTATTTTCAAAGTAGATCACCTTGATAAGAGGCCAAGAAGAGAGACAACGACTATAGGCATAAATCCCCCTTGTCTACATAGATTCAAAGTGATGTCCAGCTAATAAAAAAACCCCCTGAATTTAACATACAGTCTTGAAAACTTTCCACATCTGGACAAAATTTCATCTGCTGAATAATTTAATTAGAACTGACTGACAAGGTCAAGACATATAATTCAGATTATCTGTTAGCGAGAAAACCAGTTTAGCCAACACACCAAGCGTTTACACATTGGTTGTGCTCTTTTCTCCCTGTGATACTCACTCCTTTCACAGCCATGAGCATTCTGAGCATTCTACTGAACTGCAGTGCTTCACTGACCCTTACATAATGTGCTAAGGACGTTACAACATGGTATGGTATAACGTATAATTTGTATAAGTCACTCAGGGTGCAACCTTACTGAATACTTCAGTACGCTCATCTGCAAAGCATGAATGAAATACATTGAGACTGGTGTCAATATGTAAATGGGAATCATTTTTTCCATCTATCTCAGGTACCTGGATTACAAGGAAAACAATTCTGTTAATGTCCTATGACAGTGGCCATGCATGATAATATCTTTTTAAAGAAAAACTATTAAATTCAATAACCAGCAGAATACCATCAATAAAAAAACAATTCTTAATTGTGGGAAGCGCTTTAGTGCCAGATTTCATGCATCTGAGTGTAAATATGTATATATGTATAAATGATACAACAACTACCTTAAAACATGAGTAATTGGTTTCCTTGGAGGTCCTTGAAAGAAAAATTCTAGAAAAAATATTATCATAATGTTCTCTTGAAAAGCAAAATTAATGATCAAAAAATTTAAAAATTCTTTGAAACTTCTGTACTTGTATAAAAATCCAAATCTATTCATACAATAAAAAATATTAATTCAAACTCTGCATAACAGAAAAATATCCAAGAACTGCACTCTGGAAAAACAGAAGACTGACTAAAGAACCATGGCAGATAACAAATAGATATTTTTGAACGCTGCAAATGTGTCTGCGGTAGTTTTAGGTAAACCACAATTTTCAGAATTTTCTTATGGATGCAAAAATGATGGTGATATATAAACAAAATTTAAAGGAATCTTATAATAAAGAATCTGAAACATGCTCACAAATATTATTTTCTTTCTTAGACCCAACATCGACAAAATCTTTGGTATTAGGTGACATAATAGGTAGCTATTGTCTTCTGTTGAAATTCAATCAGCAATTATTGACCTGAAAGTCAGATAGATCTAGACAGAGAAAAGACAAATCTCAACCTGGAAGTATAATAAATCTTACAGTTGCCTGAAAACAGCAGCCTTTGTTGTTCATCTGTTACAGTACACTGCTATCAAGAAAATGATTACTGTGTTACTGAATTACTGGTGTAACTTGTTGAAAAGAGGGACTTTTACACTACAATAAATTAAAAAAACTTCACAATAAGGTCACACAAAACAAAAAATGACACAACAATTTTATATAGCTGTTTTTCTAATTTGAGTGAATACATTATTCAACAAAGTGCTTACCTAGTGCACATATTAACATTGAACACATCTTGACTTGAAACAAGCATTATCTGCATTTGAAATTTTTCTGAATTTAGAGAAATTACAAATTTGAAAATTCTAGCTCTGACTCTGAAAAACTCTAACTGGAGCAAGACTTACTTAGGAATAACTCCGCATAAATTTTGTTATTTGTCCTGGAAAAATAATTACTTTGTCACCCAGAGTGAGGGAAGTTATACAACTTCATAAATCAAATCACAAGTACTATAATTTCAAGCACCATATATTACAAACTTCCATGCTGGGTTCTGTAAAAAAAAAAAAAAAAAAAAAAAAAAAAGAAAGGGAAAAAAATTTCTTCTTTCCTTTTCTTCTTCCTACTTACCATTCTAATATAAAATTACTCAAAAATTGAACAGTCTTTGTTTTGTACCTTCAGGCTTTAATTTTCCCTATGAGGAAAGAACAAAACCTACCAACTTAAGACTCAACTTACTTGCTCAGTCATCAATAAGCTTAACAAACAAAGTGCAAGAAAACAGATCAATAGTAGTGTCAGAGGTTTTTTTTTTCCTTTGCTGGGGTTCTATCTTGTGCAAATTCTTGCCTTCTGAGGACCTGGAATGACTTAAAAGAGTGGGCCTCAAGATCCTCAATGTGTTCTTTCTAAAGCACATAAAATTTTCTAAAATTATTTTCAATTTCTCCTTTTCATTTAAAAAATTCACAGTGGGACAATGCAGACAATATGCCTAACTTAATTTATAGTTTTGTACAAAAGGCCAATGATTCCTCTAAGGGCATGTTCTGAATAGTGACATGAAGATTCATTGAAACTTATTCAAATGTACTTGTAAACCAATCATTAGGAAATAAACTTTCAATAACAAACAGCAAAGCCGTCTTCCTTAACACGGCTGACCTTAAATTCTACTAATTATTGCAATTTTTAAATATAAATGAAAGATAAGAAAAAACTTGATTCCCTACTCTACCAACATTTAAGAGGAGTAAGATTGTTTTTTAAAATTCATAAGGAAGTAGGCTGATTATTTAAGATCCAACCACTCACTTTGTTTAACTACCTGTTGACAGGCTAAATTATTATTCTTGGCCTAATTGTTCTTGAACACCACACCACAGGCTGTATAAAAACACACCATTTCTAATTATAATGACAAAATAATGACAAGGGATTCAGAGCAGTATACATGTTTTCATTCTGAATTCTTTTCAGCATTTTTCTTTAATTGAATGAAGCACAGCAACATTTTTACCCAGTGTTTTCTCTATATATGTCTGCATAAGAAGTCCATCCTCTAAATTTAATCTACTGTAACAAACATTTCTCTGAATGTGTTGCTTCATTTTCTGAATCTCTAGAACGACCTGAAGTAATATGAAAGAGCATACCTAAAGAAATTAACATGTATCTACATATCTGATCGGCAGTTAAAAGAAATTATCTCATGTACTACGAAAAAACATAAAAATCCATGGTACCAGTATGAATGGAGAGTCCCAAAATAGGGTGGACAGGAGTTTTTCTAGTGCAGATATTGCGACTATTATCACCTGCCATGTTTGGAACTGTCAAATACTTTTCTTGTCCATCCTCCTTAAGACCTGCTTAGGTACATACCCGATGAGGGTGAGCAGGACCTCATATTGTCAATCTTGATGCAGTATAAATCCAGATACTTCATATCAAGGTAATGAAGTTATGCTGATTGACACCAGTAAAGAATCTTATCTGTTATTTTTAGGCAAAAGGCTTCTTAGTACGATTAGGACTAAGTTGTCAATCCAGTAATCTAGTTGATGAGTTTTTCACTCTATGGGTGTTAACGGTGATGGAAGCTTATATGAGCAAGGTTGCTGTTACAGCTCCTGAGAATCTGGATAATAATTATGTTTTGTTTATACCGAAATATTAATAAAATCACAGGTGAAGAACAAAATAAATATTTGAATCTATGTTTTGAGGTCAAGAACAGGATACAGAGACAGCATACCTATTTGGGCCATTTGCTTCTTAGGAACAGGCATTTAAATTAAAATCTCTCTACCTCTACTTCCCATCTTACATTTTAGACTCTCCAGAGTCTTTTACCATTTTGTCTTACTGGAGAAAGTTCAGCATGCAAGTGAAGCCCATTATCTGGTATAGGGACAACGATGCTCCAATATACAGCATGCAATAATTACAGAAAGAAGCTTTGTGAGTTGTATACTTCTGCCAATGAAACTCTCATGGAGAAATTTAGAACTGCATCTTATGAGACAAGATTTAAGTAAACAAACAGTGTGAGTGTGAAATCAAAACCTGTTTTTCTAAAACTCAGCTTTTGTAAATTCAATCAAATATTGAAAATTAAATAGATCTAACTGAAGACACAGCTACAAACAACTATGTATTTCCTGGATCTAGGACAGTTATATAAAAAATTAGTTGTGGTAACTCTCAGGAAACTGAAAATTTAAAAGAAGCATGAGTATTTTAGGGAACTTCACATTTGCACAAATGCTATGGATATTTTTCTGCTGTATTTAAATAGCTCTGCTTTTTCTGCAAGAAAACTTCTAATATCTAATTGTCCATGAAGTGAAAATGGTGCACAGCAGCCACTTTAGTATGAGTAGATGTTGCCCATTTGTGTCAACAATAGTTTCTTAATTTTGATTAGAAAATCTTACACTTGTAAAATTCTTTTTGAGTGACAAACATTCTCCTGTGTATGGGAAAATCTACAGCTTGACCTCAGACAATATACTGTCCTAATAAATTCTTTTAAATACTTCCAAAGATGTAACAAAAAAAGTTGCATTCCGATTTTCAAGAGACAAAAGAAGTAAACCTTAGAATTACATTTTAACATCCACCAAACTTTCACATGGTGATCCATAACAGTAATACAGTATCACTTAGGGTTTTGTGAAATGTGTTACAGAACTCATTTATAGAAAGAATGAAGAACAGACTTTTAGTACCCTTTTTTAAAGATTTCATTTGTCAAAGGAAAATGACACACTTATCCTCAGGATCTTAAGATAATTTAATGCCCTACACATGCATAGTTTAGAAAAGACATGACTATATTGCTCTGCTTGTAACAAAGTCTCTTTTTAAAGAACAAGATATCTGAGGTTTCTAAAAGTTGTCTCAGAACATTAAATCTTCTATTTTTGTTCTAATTAAAAAAAAAATAAAGCCCTAGCAAGATAATTTTCTTTACACAATAGCAAGATAATACAGATAATAGGTGCAATTTTCAACTGTAAATGCCTTAAAACGGTCATTTAAAAACACAGCCTGCAATTAAGTGTGCCCACTTGTCTCTGAGAAATCAGCCCTAACCCTGGACAATGAAATTTCAAATCATTTTCTTCACCCTTAGTTTCTCGTATCAATAAAACTGATTTGCAGAAGAATAAAAAGGATTCAGTCTTTCTGTTTACAGCAGGCAACAATGATTAGATTAGGGAGAAATAGGGGTGTGATCACTTACTATCTCCTGGATAATTCTACTGCTTATTAACTACTGAAAATTCATGACTGCCTAAGTGATATTGACCAAATGGCAGAACATTTAAGACAAAAATATCTTTAAAACAGTCCAACGTTGGTCTATTATTTGTCAGTCAGTTCATCATCCCTATCAGTGCCAGGTGAGAAACAAAACCAGGAGCACCCATGTCCTGGGAAATGAATGCATGTCCACGACAAACCCAGACCAGTCAATGAACTGACTACTTGGGCACACACTTCTTACTCAGAGCTCCTTCCAATTTTTATGTGCAATATGTATCATGGTGCATAGCAAATACTTAGGGATGATTAGAAAGCAACCCAGCCCAGCTGGCTTCAGAGCAGCCCCTTTGACCCATAGCAATAATCTCTTCGTATTTTCAAGTTTTAGCAAGGTGCTGCTCAGAGTATGACTGCTGCATAATGTATGAATATAACTCAAACATAGATTACCATTCCATTTTGATTTCAGGAAAAATGCTGTACTGTAGTGTCCACGGATACACAATGTTTTCTGTTGCACTATGATTGCAGGTCTGTACATTTTACAAGTTCTCCATACTTATTTGAATTTTACAAATCCAACACATAGGGAACCTTTTTTGAAGTCATCCCAATTCCACATAAGTGTTTTTAGATACATTTTCAAAAGCTATTTCTAGCAAAGGACTAAAGGCGTATCTGAGTATGACAGTCCTGCATAAACACCATAAATTCTCATAAAATTGTCAAAATGGAGGTTTTTTTATTTTCTTTTTTAAGACTATTTTTATTATAAAGACATATAAAAAGACTGACTTGTCACACAAGGGACTTATGAATTAAATTCATATTCTATAATGGCACAAAGGACATCTTGTTAATTATATATCTGTTAACTGAATTTAGTGAACACTGTATTCAAAGGGACATATTGAGCCAACAGTGAGAAAATGTATGAAGAACTTAACCTTTTCTTATACTTCAAGAAGTGTTTAGTTTTTTTTTTTATCTGCCAGCCTTGCAATTATAAAGTCTGAAAGATACAAAATGCTGTTTTGTACTTGTGCCTCACTATTAAGGCTACACTTTCTTTGGAGGAAATATGGTCTCTTTTTAGTGGTGCAAAATGGAAAATAAACAAATATATCAATATATTATACAGATATTTTATTGAGCAACACAAACAAAATGATGACATCTGATGTTCTAAAAGTGCTTATAAAAATGCCTATGAATTTCCAACCAACTTACAGTGTCCTTCAGCTGTACACTGAACAATTCTTGAGTGTCACTTGAAATGAGCTTGTTCAGGAACACATCACATTTCAAGAAATCCTCTGAAATATTCTAAACACTTTAGTATGGATTTTTTTCACATAAGAACTCTTATTAAGGTTATTTAAACATTGCACTACATCATCAACTCTGAGTATTTCTGTATTGTTAAAAGGACCACTTTTTCTTCTTGTTTGTTTTTTTCTGTGGCTACCTATCTTAGTTTGCAGCATGGTGATGTTCTCACTTCTCTGTTTATGGACAATAAAATGAGTTTAATACAATAAGCTTTTATGATCAAAAAGAATATTGGCTATAGTATAGAAATGCACGAGTTGTCAATAACTTATCCTACATGGACTCAAATAAAAAAGGAAGAGGGAAAGAAAATAAAAGAAGGATATTTCATGCTCCTTTCATGCCTTATATGCACGTGTGTGTACCTGTGTAACGTTCAATTATTTCCTCTGTCCTTTTGAACTGGGGAAACAAAGGTTATGAAAATGATACATTTATCATGTGACAATCTAGCCTCTAATGTTCAAATTTACATAAATTAGAATCTTATACTGTAAACAATGCTGTAAAACTATACTAAATCTTAGACAAAAAAAAGAGAACCAATTTCTAAACAGTGTTTCTATTCATCCTGTTTTTTTTTAATGGTACATTCTGGATAATCTGTCCAAAACTTTCTTCTGACGGGCTTTAAGAATTCTGTGCATTTTTCCCATACAAGCAAATATAGCTAGCTGATGCTCCCAGTGAAATATATTCCAGATTAGATTTACTATTGAGGTACTAAACAGACGATAAGTAGCTACACAGCCAGTGTCATGCATTCAGGGAGTAAAGAGATCTTCCACTGTAAACTGAGTCTTTAGATGCTCCATGGTTTGGTGCATCCTAAAAGCAAGGAACTTACTAATGATGCACAGAGCAACTGCAGTTTGTACATGTAGGTGTCCAACACAGATGAATATATCCTTCTGAAAGTACCAGACAGAAAAAGGAGACTCCTTCCTCCACTGAGTGAGATCTGTGGTTAATGTATCCTAGTATATCTGTGTTTTGTTCTTTACCTACTTTTCCCAGAAATCCATTCAACCCATTCATTCAGTGATAGCTCAGGAGATAGCATTTTCTTTACAGGCTAGGCCAATTCTTGCATTTTGAGAGAATGCTCATTAGTCTCCTCAACTGCTCTGGATTGATTTTTGTCTGGTTTAGTATAGACTTAAAAAAAAAAATAGAAAAGTTTGAATTTCACAATTTTAATGAAACAGTTACATTTTCCCAGAAAAGAAACCTCAAACAAAATTAGTTTCACTTTTCCTCTGAGATGAGAAATAAGCATTTCACAGTGGAAATCACTCTGGAAGGAATGAAATTATTATAGTCTCTAACATCCCCTCTCCAACCAGCCTGAATGATTCTTTAATTTCTACATAAATAAAATCTAAAAGGACATCAGTTTAAAGCACTAAATCTTACTTCTGTAAATGCATCTGCCCGAGTATAAGGTAAAAGAATCACAGAGAAACAAGACTTCCACTCCAAAGGATGAATCAACTGTGTTTGAGCCATTATTGGCACATGTTGATCTAACACGTTTTAAAGACATCTTTTCAGAAAACTGTCATTTCTTAACAGGCAATGGATCCTAGTGCTTTAAAAATCTCATTATAATTTTTCCTAATGACTAGCCTTAACCTGTCTAGCTCTTGTTTTATTTTGTCTTGTTCTATATTGGCTTGTTTCTTGTTCTATTTTCATTGAAACTGAAATTCAGTGAGATACAGATGGTTTAAGAAACACATCAATGACTACCAATATATTTTGTGGGGTTGTTTGTTTAGTTATTTGTTTTCATTTATTTAAATGAAAATAAATATTTTGTTATTTAAAAAGAGATTCAGAAAGATCATTATAAGCAGAGCCCAAGTTTACGATAAATACCTTGTTAAAAAAATCTATATATAAGCATACTATCATTGGTACTATTACCCTCTTTTTAAAAAGTTATTTAATGACAAGAAAAGCTACTTTTATATCTTATTTTACAGTGCACTATCTATAACTATATTTCACCCCATTGGCGGCTGTGTTAACTGACAAGAGTTTACTGCACCATACACTACAGTGTCACATACAGCTTTTGAGAAACAATGAAATAATTTTCCAGACCATTAGGTGCATTCCCCACTTAAAAGACTGAGATGCTTATAGTAATGCAGAAATAATTCAAACAAGAACACACAGCTGCAAACCCGTCAAATGGCAAAACACTGGAAGGAAAATGGCTGTTCAGTCATCACTTACAATCCTCTACTTCAATGCAAAGTTTGTGTTTAGTATATGTATTTCCTGATCAGCTGGCATAGTATTGCCTGACAACAATAGAGTATTTGCAAAGTCTAAAGAATGGAATAAAATTCTGGTTAAATAAACTGACTTCAGAAGGAAATTTGAAGGGAAGTGAAGGAGGAGTCATCACATTTTTTCAAGTCTAAATTATATGTTTTCACGAGTTTTGTGGTAAATTGACAGAATTGCTATGGAATTGCTTAAAGTCAGTGAAGAACTGATGAGGCTTCTTGAGAAAAACATGAGCTGGGCCCCTCAGTGATCTCACACTAGGCTTGGACCAGGTATAATGTTGGAAGGATGTCTAGGGTGAAGAGGAGGCCTCAAAGCCTCTCAGTGAGGCACAGAAGAGCACCCACATGTCTGTACCAGTCATCAGCTTCACTCCCCCTCTCTGGACACAAGACGCAAATCTGGTCCTTCAAGGAGATAAGAATGCTCACAAAGACACTCTGGAGAAGGCCAGACAGCCTTTACTGCTGCCTCAGCAGGTAGAAGAGGACCAGTGTGTTTGTTTTACCTTTGTATGAACTATAAACTCGGACTGAAAGTAAATAAGCAAGAAATGAAGACCCTCATTAAGCCCTATTTATGTATTAGCTTGTATTAGCTTTCACACACCTAAGAATGCAAATGAAGAGAAAAGAGAACATGCCTTACATGTATAAGTCAGTCACCAAAACCCCACCTACAGCATGTCATTGTTCCACCCCTTTGGGAAGTGCCAAAAATTATAATATAAAAAAATGAGTTTGGGGTAAAAAGCCAGAGAAGGGGAAAGCTAATATCTCTGCTGGCTCAGTATGAGTTTATGGACTCCATCTCTCTCTCTCTCCTAAAGGGACAACTTTAGGTGAGCTTTGTCCCTCCAACTGCACTGGAACAGACACAGGAATACTT
This sequence comes from Trochalopteron elliotii, assembly GCA_024734555.1. NCBI lineage: Eukaryota > Metazoa > Chordata > Aves > Passeriformes > Leiothrichidae > Trochalopteron > Trochalopteron elliotii. The sequence continues at coordinate 78,777 of JANPWX010019329.1, forward strand.
ATTACGTATATAAATATGTATACACATACACATATTAGTGTGTATATATATATGTGTGTGTGTATAGTGCTAATAGATCTGTTACTATATTTTGTCTCAAAACATACCATTGTAGTTAATGTATTTATCACCAGCAATCCTCAACCCTCCATTCTGTTGCTTCAATAAACTGCAGCATTTGTGAGCCTGGATTCTGTAAGTTCTCACTGAACTTGGACAGATCTATGGCATCAGATTGGCAAATTCTTCTTGTATACAACCGTAATAGATGTAACTATAAATTCGTGCAAAATTAAAGCATAGTAGATGATAGAATGTATATTTTCTATAACCCTGTAAGTAAAAAAGTAACCCTGATTCCCGGAATGGGACAGGCGTTCACCAAATGCCGGGACATGCTTTGTATACAATCTAACATATCTATTTACACTAGAAAGGAGGGTGGTTTCCCAGGATGTAGCTCCTTGAGCTCATCAGATTTTGGGCACCTGGACCATCAACTCACCATCAACCCGCCATCAACCCACCATCAACACACAGATACCCATTTCGAGGGTGGACCCTGCATTTGACGACATCATCATCTCAAAAGAAGATTTCTGGAAAATCCTTTCAGACGCAGCCCAGCACCGGGAAATCTGTTCAGGGTCCATCATCGAGTGAAAAGACTGGGCCTGAATTGAAAAACACAATACCTCCGCTGCTGGAAGGCACAAAATACAGTATAAGAACTCGGACTCAAACCCAAGCAAATCGTGGAACAGTGCGAGATAGCAACCCTGCTGTCAGTCGGCTGTTTCACCCAACATTCAAATGTTGTTCCCTGTGGCTGTTCCAGATAGATTTAAAATGGAAAAATAAAACTTATTATTTTTCTGTCCAATTGGCTGGTTGATCATTTATAACACAACTACACCTATAGTGACAAAACCTCGGTATTTGTGAATCTGTGGTTGTGAAAGCTCTGACTGAACTCCAGGAGGCTTACAGTGCTAAATTGGCTATAATCAGAAACTAAACCCAGCTTCATACAGCACTTCTGATCCCTGAGAACCAGCTGAAATGCAAAGGGTTTTATTTTCCGATACATTTCTATACCCTTAGTGCAAGAGGTATAAGCCATATGGCTATTTTACATGAATAAATTAATAAGAAAGACAACTAGAACTGACAATCATTTGTTTCATGCACAATTATGGCTTTGTGCCATTATCTCCATTAATCTCTGCTGTGATTTAAAACATGAAAAGGAAGTGAAATATCTTGACATATACACTTAGGAAGAAACAAAACAGCAGCACTAAACTTTGTGTATGTCCAAAATGAGGAGTAGTAAGAAATCCCCAAAGGCATAACTCCCCTGAAACTTTCTCAGAAAGAACACCTGCTTAAGCTACTTTAACACTAGGGGATTTACAGTTTTCTCCAAATTTCTGAAGACCTAATAATTCATATGCAGAACATCCTAATTATTATTTTGCAAGAGATACCACAGCAGATGAAACACAGAAAATGTTAGGCAGAAACCTTAATTTATGACTTCCAAAACAATTCCTTAAAAGTTGAAAAAGAAAAAAAAAAAAAAACCAACAAACCCAAAACCCTTAAATGACTGTAGCCCTTACTCCCTTGTTTCATACCATGGTTTCTGCTGCCTGGGGGAAGAGGATCTGGGCGTGATGGTTGACAGCAGCTGAACATGAGCCAGAGTGTGCCCAGGTGTCCACGAAGGCCAATGGCATCCTGGCCTTTACCAGCAATAGTGTGGCCAGCAGGACCAGGACTGTGATTGTGCCTCTATACTTGGCACTGCTGAGTCTGCACATCAAATCCTGTGTCCATTTCTGGGCCCTAGCAAGAAGGACACTGAGGTGTTGGAGTGTGTCCAGAGAAGAACAGCAGAGCTGGTGAAAGGTCTGGAGAGTGAGTCATATGAAGAGCAGCTGAGGCATCTGGGGTTGTTCAGTGGAGAAAAGCAGTCCCAGGGGAGACCTTATCTCTTATCTACAACCTGAAAGCAGGTTCTTTCTTAAACCATAATTGCAAAATACAAATGGAGCTGCCTTCTATTCAATTTAATTATTTTCTGCTCAGTAGAGAAAAAAAAAATTGCTTCCAGATTTGGAGGACTTTCAATCTTCCTCCCTCGTAAAACCTTTATATTAGTTCTCAGCTATGCAAGTATGTTTGCATTAAGTCATTAGCTAGTTATGTCAGAAGTTGTGAAAACATCAGTTATCCATACTTCAGTTACTGACAACTAATCCTTTGTGGACATCAAAGAAACATAGGAAAAAAGTATCTGCATAAGACTCTTGATGTCCTGTCTGACATATATTAAGTATATTTTAAAATTGCTTTTCAATATCTGTCAAAGTTTGAAAGAGAAAAATATTTCCCCATTCACAGTCAGGATGAAAATAAAACAGCTTCATGATTCTTTATGAGAAGAAATAAAAGACTAACAATGACTAATATTGAAGATGTTAATTTAAGTCCTTTTAATGTATTATTACTATTATTATTAATAATAATAATAATTTATTTATTTATTATTTTATATTATTTTTTAAAAATTGGATTCCCATTTATGAACAAAGGCCTTAAAAAAAACCCAAATAAAAACAGTTTCTTCACAGAAATAGTGATTGGACATTGGAGTGGGCGGCCCAGGGAGGTGGTGGAGTCACTGTCCCTGGAGGTATTTAAGAAAAGACTAGATATGGCACTTAGTGCCATGGTCTAGTGGACAAGGTATTGTTAGGTCATTGGTTGGACTCAATAATCCCAAAGGTTTTTCCAAACCTCGTTGATTCTGTGATTCTGTGATTCTGTAACTGTATGAAATGTTTTGATTTCAGTTACCCAGGCTTTTCAAAAACAATACACATCATCTAACATAATCATTGTCAACTGTGATGGACAATTTTATATCTCCAAATGCTTGAAAGGGAATTTTTTCTTTCACAAAATTATTGGTTTTATTTCTTGATGACTTTGTGGAAAAAAAACATGTGTGTGTGTAACTAAACTGCTTGACTATTACAATATCCTGCCAGAGGTGACTGTTGGAAGCTGTACAGTGTGTTTATATCTAGTACAGAATATAGCATGCCACCTTGAAAAATTATTCCATCATCATGCCTATCTTTCAGGCTGACTGCTTAGAATGTGGTAGAATAACTTTATATTGTTCAAGTTATTTTTTGTTAAAAGCCTTTGATAGTATAGCCCCTAGCAATATGTCATACTTCCTTCTTGAGTCGTGTCCTAAGAAGGAACTCTGCTATGTAAACTTACTCTCTACAGATCGCAGCTAAATCTCCAACTGTATAACAACACGTGATTTTATCTGTGCTGACACATTTGCTTAGATTTGTCACTCCTATCGCTTCCACTCACCCTTCCCCATCTTACAATAATTTTTGTTACCAACCACAGTATTTTTTAATAAGCCATCTCTGACAACTGAAGTGTCCTGATTGCCAGTTTTGGGGATGCCAGAGCTGGATGTAGTACAGCAGTCGGGTCTCACCAGAGCAGAGCAGAGTAGTACTGCCACCTCCTTTCACCTGCTGGACAGGGATGGTTGGCTTTTTGGGCTGCAAGGGCATGCTGCCAGCTCATGTCCAGATTTTCATCCACCAATACTCCCAGTTAGGGATATGTTGTCAGTACAAAATACTTTTCTTTCTAGAGGTGAGACATAATAGAAGTTGCACTGGAAGATGCAATATTGGAGAAATATAAATTTATAACCAGAACTTAGCTTTGCAGCTAGATCCTATTACTATCTCTGATAACAAATACACTTCAAAGCCAGAGGTCCAAGACACAGTTAAAACAAAGCTGGCGCAATATCCTTCAAACTTCATCAGGAATAAATTCAGCATAAGTGCACAGATGTGCAGCTATGTAAGTCTGGAAAAAATGAAACAAAATGAAAATTCAAGGTCTGCATAAGCTTACTGATTACTGCAGAACTGGACATGAAGTGCTTTACAAATGCGAAAGAAAAGACTCACTGATCAACTTAAATACAGTCTGTGGAAATTAAATCATGTACAGGTTTCAAGTGGGAGGGAAAAGACTTGCAAAGCCATTTTATCTTGTTTATTCCATTATATAAGTCTAATTTCAGCAACATTTGGCCTTATTTTAACTTTTTTTGGTGATATATATATACTTAGTCAAATCCATCAAGATTTTTTTTTTTCTGTTATTAGCAATGCTCCCATGTTATTTATTAGAATCTGGAGGAGTGCTAACAAGGAAACAAATGTGCTGTTCTCCACCCCACCCCTCTACTTCCCCCTTCCCCCCATCTATGAGAACTGCATCTACAGAATGTGTTTTCTTCTTCATTCATTATGAGGGCAGGGATGAAGAAACTATAGGTATTGGATAACTGTCAAAATACACAGCAAGAGAAGATGATCTTTTAAACCAGGAAGATCAGGTCACAGAACTCTGCTCTGTACAATATAGCTATTGTATGTTTGTCAGAGAAAAAGAGAAGTGAAAAGGGATTGATGAGGGACTGATGAATTTACTCATTCTCCACTAGACCACAAGGTGCTGGAACTGGGTTTTTGAAGGAGAAAAATTTGGTGTTTGTTTACAGAATACTTAGCATCTGAAACAGGTATTGCATCTTACGTGAGCATCATTTGGATAATACGTGATATCAGCTACCGGTTGCTAAACATTGTGACAGTAACTTGGCTTAGGAAAAAAATGGCTTTCATTTTCTAACACCTTAGTGATAGTTTCCAACTAATCCTTAGCACTGAAGAACATTTTTATTTACTCTTTTCCTTCTCTCTCATCTATTCTCTGCTTTTCCTCCTAAGCCCCTAATGCCTATACTCTAATTCCAGTAAGCTAACCAAAGGCAGACACTGGCAAATACATTCATCATACTAATTATGTGTTGCATGCTATGTTTCTCCCATCAAGTGCCTCCCACATATTTGACAAAAACCTTTCAAATCAAGAAGAAGAAAAATGAAAACAAGTCTCAAAGCCAAGCTGTGTGATTGAGAAAATCACTTAACCTAGTGTCACTGAACTACAAAATCAATTAATGTCTTCTATCATCCTCAGAAAGTGCTATCTAACAGGCAGTCTGAAACAAATTATACTATATTTCAATGGAAGTAATTTCTTCCATTTAGGATTAGAATGTAGGTAAATTGATCCTTTCTCTACATGTCCACAGCATAAGGAAACAGGTCAGTTTTCTTATGCAAGCCTTTCAGAAGTCTTTGAATGGCATGCTAGGACAAACCAAGGTGTAATTGAAATTCTGGTTCAGGAACCCACAAAGGAATATTTAACCAAGGTGCAACTTCTATGTAAAGTAAGTTTCCCTAGATGCATTATTGCTACATATAATTTATACAGTAAAATTGATCTTGCATCTAAAGGGATTTAAAGAAAAATCAATCCACACAGTGTCTTTTCAAGTAAACAGCTATTTCATTACTGTATGCAGTATCTCTGTTTTTTTCTGCTTTGGTTTTGCAGATGTGAACAATCATGTTAGTATCAAGTAGATGTCCGATTCCTTTTTCACACCACTTTGCCATAATTCACCTGACAGGGTATCTGTGCTTCACAGTGCAAACCACATTTTATGGATTATCCCTTGTCCCTGTCCTCTATTAGTTTGGAAATATAGTTGTTTTTAGAGTAAGCAGAAGCAGATTGTTATTATGTCTTTAAAGAAAACTGTCTAAAAGCCAGGAAAAAGAACTTTACTGGGCTGTCAGTGGAGGTTGGTGTTAGATGCTTAGCTCCAAATTTTTGACATGATTGTACTTCTATTTAACTTTCAATGTTGTTGGCAGGTTTTTTGCTTCTCTCTTGTTTCTGAATGAGACTGAAGCAGATAATTTTTAGCTGTAACTCCTCACAACAAAGGTACAGACCATCTTAAAAATACCTGCTTTTATTTATCATTTTAGTTTGCTGAGTTATCTAAGATAGCATTTGTTAACTTGAATGAAGTTAAAAACTGGTAATTTTCAGTAGGAGACCTTGGCTGAAAGCTACATGAACCAAATGTGGTTTTGCTGATGCATATAAAATGCTGCAAAGTCCCTTGACATACACTTTCCTTGGGTGTTATCTAAGACACTGATTTGCATTCCTTTTTTCCAAACAGGGCCTACCTACACCTTTACTTCTTGCCAGAACTCATTTTCTTGCAGTCACTTCTATATAATAACACTTATGAGATTGCTATTGACAGATTTAATGAATTATATTCTTCAGTCTTCACTCTCTTGTAAATAAAGTGAAAAGAAAATACTACTGCTCCATAACTTATCTTGGTAGGCAGGGCAAGGAATAGAACATGGATTCATTTTTTCTCCTGGGTCCTTAAGTACCACACTTGGGGATTTGGGGATAGCTTTAATATACGATCCACGCACATTGTATATGTTTAATTTCGTTGTTAAATAAGGAAGTAAACCAGTCCACCTTTGATTAGCTTTAAAGGAACAGCTACCTCACTTGGATTATCTAAAATATTAACAGTAAAATTATTTCTAATATAATAAATATGCTAAATATCCTGATACAGCTCAAAAATAAATCCAAACAGGTACAAGTTTAGCAGACAGAAAAACACAGAAAAGACAGCAGATTTCAGAAACCTTCGTATAATAATTTTGAATATGTTACTTGTGCATTTGGTGCAGTTTCCCCTTGTGAAAACAGTACATTACTATTCCAGGAATGGAATATCAGCACAGCCAAAACAACTTAAAAATTCTGACAACATTAGATAGTCTTGAAAATGTCACAGGGGAGAGAAAAAGAAGACCGTATCCAAAGGAAATGTAAAAGTGCAATTTTTGGCTTACTTCAAAAATAAGCAATGGTTTATGGAGCTCTGTAATTCTTCCTTCATTCTTCTCTTTTCTATCCCAGAGGCCCCATATTACTGTGACCACTGTCCTAGATAAAAGAGCTTTGACACAACTTCAGGTGTCTGCCAGAAAAGGATGCTTCAGAATGACACAGAGTATTCCCAAGCTCCAAGGATAGATTTGATTTTTCTGCAGTAGTGAATATTTATATGTTCAAAGGGGATTTGCTGCAGTGAAACAAGGAGGGAACTACTGCTATGCATTTTTGGGGGTAAGATTTTTTTATATGATGTCAAAAATTATGTTTGCTAATCTGAATGAATCGGAAAACAAGTAATGCATTTCAATTTATACACAAACTCTGTTCATTCACTTTAATCCCAAGTCACTCCTGCATGAAAATCCTGTAATTACATTATGTCCTATTTTGAGCCATTGTATCTATTCTTTACATACATATATATTTAGACACAAGTCTCAATATACTTCTTTTCCTTCCTTTTGATACTTTTAAGTACCCGCTATAAACCTTTACATAAGTATAGATGTGCGAAATCATAACTGCGAAAAACTATATTAGGATTAAGACTCTTAAATCTTTGTATTTTCTATGTGAACATCTGCAGGTATGCAAAAACAAGGGGTATGAAAAGTCTGTGATTGATTGCTGAACTGTGAAGTGGATGCCACCCACATCAACAGTTGGCAGTAAATTTATTCTTAGTACAAATAGCTTGCAAGTCACATTTATGTTGGGCTATTTCCTGTGTAGACAAACACTGTGCTGCGCTGATCTTGTTTACTGAGATCTAATGTCCCCAAATTTGTTTGTTGTTCATTGTTGGATTTTTGTTGATGTTGTTTCCATTTATTTATTTATTTTCCTTTAATTTTCTAAGCTATGAAAAGATATGAAGTGACACTGTGGGAATTTTTATCTCAAGAAAACACTTTTCCTAGTCAGATGAGGCTCCATCTTTCTGAGAACTGGCTACTTGACACATTCATGGCCAGGAATGAATTCTTTACACACAGGGATGTACACTAGAAAAATCAGGCAATAAATCTAAATGCTCTCTCTGGGTATAAAAGAGAAATAACTCAGTATTAAAACACTGGGGGTTTTACTTTTGTGTTGTTCTCACTGGTAAATATATAGATCTTGCATAGATTAGCTAAAGAGAACAGTGCAGCTCACTGGTCCTATTCTTTTTGCCAGTGATGGTCTGGTAGCTAGTAAATAATCAACAAATCGACAATCTCATGGTGTAAAACTACTTGATGGATCTTTCATTTTTCCACCATGCTGATGGAAAAATTCTTATATTACTGTGAACACAAAGCATCACTGAGAAAACAGAAACAAACATAGATTTATAAACCATTTTTAAAATGCCTACTGACGGAATACACTCATTTTTCTTAGAAGCTATCTATTCATATGGTGACCATACCATAGAACTGAAATAAAAAATACACTCAATAGAAACATAAAATATCTTAAATTTCCCTTCCTGTCCTGACTTTATTGGTACATGGCAAGGTGTGTAACACTATAGCTGGTGGGCTGCAGAGTCTGTTCAGTAGCAGAACTGGGCTTCTGCAAGAAAACCTACAGTATAAAGACATCACCCATACTGTGAGCAGTTTAAATACTTATTCCAAGTAAACTTTTTCTGTATTCTTTATGACAGCTCAGATGAGCCTGGAGGAACCTATGGCATTACACATATGAGTAGCCTGTTTCTCGTTTCTAATGCTGCCTCATCATTTCACATGTTGCCTCATCATTGCAAAAAGCACCCCTACTATCAAGCTATGTAAACTGAATACAGCAAATAATGTACTTGTTGAACTAATTTACTGATATATTTTCTATTCTATTTTCTGTAACTTTTTTAGAATTTTAATATGTTATTCTCAAATTTGTTAATGAACGTCGTTCTTAGTCTGTTTTTCCTATCAACACTCATATTACTGACATATTAATTGATAATTTAAAAAAAATATCTGAATGGCAGTTGAAAATGCTTCTGTAAAGAACATTCCACTTTCAGCACAAGACATAAGATTCCTCATAGTTTCTCCATTGCAACTATGTGATTTTTTAACATTTGTAGCAGAATGCTTCTTAGCTATTCCTTTATTCTACAAGTACTAAAATCATAGAATTATTTTGGTTGGAAAAGACCTCTAAGAACATCATGTTCAACCATGAAGCCAGCACTGCCAAGTCCACCACTAAACCACGTCCCTAAGTACCATATCCACATATTTTTAAAACACATCCAGAGATGGTGACTTACTGCTTGGTGTCCCTTTCAGTGAGGAGATTTTTCTTAATATCCAATCTAAACCTCCCCTCATGCAACATGATGCCATTTCTTTTTGTTACTTGGATGAACTTTTCCCACTAGAATTACTTTGAGCTTGTGAACTGGTTTTATATGTGTTTCAAACCCTTTTGAATACCATGGATAACTTCGATACTGTTTGGCTGAGAGGATTTTAAACTCTTCCCTGTAAAACCCAAGTGGTTGCAGGGGTTGGTTTTGGATTTTTGCTTATTTGATTTGTCTGTTTGTTTGTTTCTCTTGTATATGTGGGCTCTTTGTTTGTTTGTTCATGGGTTTTGTCTCTTTTAAACTCATAGAGCCATAGAAGAGCTTGGGTTGGAAGGGACCTTTTAAAGGCCCTAGATGCCTGAACCCCATATAATGAACAGGGGCATATTCATCCAGATACTGTCCAACGTGACCTTGAATGTTTCCAGGGATGAGGCATCCAGCACCTGTCTGTGCAACCTGTGTCAGTGTTCTACCAACCTGATTGAAAAAAACAAACAAACAAACAAACAAAACCCAAACACCTTCCTTATAGCTAATCTAAACAAAGGATGAAATTTTATGAAATCTGGCAATCCACATTAATTAACACTTCCATATGCAACAGACACAGAAGGCAATTTTCCTTTACTACAGTCCTTTTTGGATATTTGACGACTCCTATGATTTATTTTCCCAGTCACTTTCTTCTGAGCAAACAAGGACAAGGCTTTCAATATGCCTTTTAAGGAAATGTTCCCTGAAATCTTTATCGTACTTGTTAGCTTTCCTGGACCCTTATAGCCTCCATCATTTTTGAATACCAAAAATGGTACAAGACTCAGGCTGAGGATACGTGAAGGTCAAACAAAATAGAAAGATTATTATAATGATTCTTCCAGTCATTTAATGAAAGATTTTGGTAGGGGGAGTGTTACTATGTAACCCTTGCAATAGTGCCCCATACATCTTTCAATCACCACTATATTGTAAGTTCCTACTAAGTGAATATTTCATAACCCCTGCATTATACACAGTACTGATTACATATTTCTTTTGTTTCAAAGAGTAATTTTCAACTTAGAACTTTATTACTAAAATGTAGCATTTTGGAAAATATTTATACAGGTATGATAAGAGGTAACTTCTATATTCTCATTCAGATATGCAATCATGCTATCTTCTAACCAGTGAAATATCTTTTCAACTGATGAAGAGAGCTACACGTCTCTGGGATGCTGTAGACTTTCCAAAGGGACAAAAAGTGACTGAAGTACCCATCTCCCTCAACAAGCTATAAGGGTGGTCAAGACCGAGTAGCAAAGACACAGACAGATATATTAAACTAGATGAACATATATAAATAACAATTTCAGAAGAAAAAAGAAATTATAGAGGAGGAAAAAGGGATTCAGAGTAAAAATCGTAAGCTATGCTGAAAGACTTATGTTTTTGAGGATTTTAATGTTCCACGGATTCACCAACTTGGGCGTGAAAGAGAACAATTTTAAGCTTTTAAACATTGTTTCTTTTGGCATCTCTAATGGGAATTTTCTAAAGCCTCTCAAAAGTGTACATCTTTCTAAGCATAACAAATATGGAAGAGGCGAGCAACTCTTCCAGTTAAATTATTAAATTAAATTATTTAATTTTGTTTTCATTTAGGTCATATTAAAGTTTCTAAAAGTGCAGAAAGCTGAGCTGTAAAGTTACGGAAAAGCCACAGAAAAAGAGAAACTGAGCTTAATTTGTTAAAAAAGAGCAGGCTGGAGATCAATGTTGCTCATTCATTCCTTGAAATCCAGTAAAACGTAATCTATAAGGAAGTAATAATATATATTTTTAAATAACTCATTAAAGGCTGTTAAAGACTGTGAGTAGCTGGATACGTCCCAGGTATTTTTTTATAACTAAGGTTTGAATTTCTTCAGCAAATTTTGAAGTGAAAAAATATTATACTTCAAGTGAAATTATTGCTGTTACCCAAACTAGGTATGGACCAGTGCATGCCTAAGGCCTATTGTAATTCTCCTCTCCATATTAACTGGGCATTTGTGCACTTATCTGATTTAACTTTAAATACCTTCAATCATTAAGCTTGAGCCGATTTGTCTAGATTTTCTATCAAACTCAGAGAACTAGATACTTCTAGGATTCTTTAGATGTTTCAATGAAATGAGAACTCACAGAAATTCTCATTTTCCCAAAATCAAGAGGATTTGAGGCTGACTAGCTCAGACAAAGGTGTACCTGAACAGTATTTACATTCAGTGATATTTTAGCCTATGGCAATTTCTCAAGTGCTCCAGATCACTCTGTCAGAGTCCATTCTCTCTGCCACTTCCCACTCTGTCAGTATTAAGCAATATTCAGTGGTGATTACACAATTTCTTCAATCAACTGATAAGTTTTTGCTAATGTACTGCAAAAGGGTCATATGAAGACCCAACACCCTAACCATGGTTACTCAACAACATCTGTTGCTCTTGTACCTCCCTGGAACAGTGAAGAAAATATGAAAGGTCAATAGCTAAGGTTTGAAGGAATATGGTAGAACAATTCCTCTTCTACAACTGCAGTGGATCAAAGATCCTACCACAGAGTATATGAGTCTCAGCAACTGAGGGTACCCAGCCGAGAAAAAGGGATCAACACAGTGGTTGAGACCTGCTCTGACACTGAAATTTATTTTCTTTTCTTTCCTGTGGGATGTTCCCTCCATAGAGACCCACTTCAGAGATATAAAAATAGGTGGCTAGTGGCAGTGGAAAGATTTAACTATTATAAACATTGGCAATTATTTTTGTGGCATCTGAGAGGTCACGAGTTAACTTGTCTGCTGGGTGTAAATGTTACACTGGTCTCCTAATATGTCAAGATAGCTGGGAGGTGAAAGGAAGGACCCTGTAGGCATACTTTGTGTTGCTATCAGGGATGTAGAAAAGTGCAAGAGGGATGCCCTGGTGCTCATGGCTTCATGGCAAGAAAATTTAAGTCCATGGTCTCCATGGGAAACGGCCAGGTTGATATACAAAACCTGAGATGCAGGTAGAGATTTACGGTGTCACTAAGTGGATGATAGTGTAGTGTAGAGAGGAAGAATTTTGCAAACTGGAACTAGGGAACTTTTTGAGACAAGAGAAAACCAGACAAAAGCATCAGTCTATATTTTAATAGTTATGAAGACAAGCTCCAGGCACGGGAAAGTAAAAAGGTCACAGAACACCAACACCTGCAAGGAGTTCTATAAAAATCTGGGCAGAAAGGTGAAAGATGAGCTTTAGTGTAGAGAAAGGTTCACTACAGAAAACTACACTACAGAAATACATTACACTGTAATGGATAATGTAATACACTGCAGAAAATTTACTTAACACCTGCCTATGAATACTTGTGGTTAAAACTAAGGAAAACAAAGGTTTTAGTTAATGTTGGTGATTTTAAATGTCAGGAATACGGCAGCTGAAAAAGAGAATGAAATTTTCAACACATTTGGATATGCATTATGAATAGAAGAGGGGATAACATTGTGCCACTCATTAAATCTTGATGTGCCCATATTTTGAGTACTGAAGAAGTTCTGGCCTTCAAGTATAAAAACACACATCTTACAGTCCAAGCAGAGTTAAGTCAGGAACAGAAATGAACCAGTAGATTGATTGTTCAGTGTAAGTACTTTACAAGGAGGAACTAGAGAGGCTCACATTCCTTGATCTATTGACTGAGAACTCCAGTAAGATACACTCAAGGTTTATGAATGAGGAAGCTAATGCATTTTGCTGCAAAAATCTAGGATTGTTACATCATTTTGCTTGTATTTTTTATTGTACTATTATTTAGTATTTCTATCAAAGACAAAGGAGCATTCAGTGAAATCGCAAAGTCAGAAGACAACACTAAGTTCTACTGGGTAATAAAATGTAAGACAAAATAAACACTAAACTGTTTTTCAGAAAATTCAACATTATAATTGAAGACAACAAATGAAATTCCTATGAGAGGCTGGTTGAAAGAAGCAGAAATCCTTTAAAATGCAGGCAATGAGCTTTTGGAACTTGTTACCACAAAAGAGTAGAAGCAAGTTCAGAAATGGCCAAAGTTACAGACAATAGATTCATAAAAAGATATTGTAAAGACTAGGGCAATGAGACAAACCCTTATAACCCTAATGGAACAGTTGTGGATGCTGGGAAAGTATTATAGGAGCAAAAGGTACCCAAGTTACCCTAGTGACACTGTCATCCCTACTGTCAGAGGCAGGATACTGTGCTAGTGGACCACTAAACCAGAAAGTTTTATAAAATCTTGATTACTTAAGATTGCTTTTTTAATAGATTTTCCTATTTTACATCTTCTCAGTCAAGACTGAATTATTCATGCATTCATGGTTCAAGTAAAATAAAATCAAATATCTCTAATAAAATACAGGCTTAGGTCTGAGAGGTAAGTTCAGCTCAAAAATATTATGGCAACTTTTGCCAAAGGCAAGTCCTAGATTTTCAATTCCACTCACTCAGGAATCAAAAACTCTGTGATGTTTTATAGTAATGTAAAAAATATTAACAAGCTACAAGATAAAGGAATACACACATACACCCAAACCCAATAACGGAAGGTTAAAATGTCACAAGTGGGCAAATGAAGAACACTAGAAAACTAGAATACTAAAAACAGAGGACAATCTGTAGAGAAGATTTGATCTAACTGTTTCCCTTGGGTAGCTACTACTTGTGTAATGATAACCCAGGAACTTTGTTTTCCATAAGCAGCAGAAGCTAGTATAGAAGAATTTGAGAATAAAAATGCAGCACAAAATTACAATAAACACAGCAGAGTCATTATATAGGACTTAAACACAGCAAACAGTTATTAATTTTGTTGAATGGATTTGCTTATTTAGTTCACATGTATTTAAGTCTTCACTCTGTCAATAATCAATGCAAAAGACACCACCAGTTTAATCAGAAAGAAATTAATTTGCCTGGAGGTGAAAATCAGAGTGTGAGAGGATATTGAATTCAAAATATAAATAAATAGTACTCTCTCCTTCTATCCACATTTTTCTAGTTACATGAATTAATGCAGTACAATCTTATTATTTGGAACTGACATTTCAAAACCATATTTTCTTAAAAATGTTTTGATTCTAGGGACCACTAAATTCATAACTTGAAGCAGCACATCTTTCATAAAGCAAAATCTTAGGATTTCTCACACTCTGCAGTTCAGAAAATGGGTTAATGACAAAAGCTAAGAAATACTGAAAATTTAATATATCAGTTTTTGACTGTATTATAAAGAGTAAAGACTAGTTTATTATTATTAATTTACTAGTAAATTACTAATTTATGATGGTTATGATTTTTTTATGGAGTACTGGATCCAGCTGTGGAGGTCTCAGTACAAGACATGGAACTTTTGGAGTGGGTCTCCACCAGAGGGCTGAAGCACCTGTCCCTGTGCAGGCAGGCTGAGAGTGTTGAGATTGTTCAGCCTGGAGTAGGCTCTAGGGAGACTTTACTGTGGCCTTTCTTGATGGAGGCCTAGAAGAGTGGGGACAGACATTTTAGCAAGGCCTGTAGCAGTAGGGCTTACATAGACATGGGAGTTTAACATTTTCACAAATTCAGAAGAAAGAAGAGAAGAGAAGAGAAGAGAAGAGAAGAGAAGAGAAGAGAAGAGAAGAGAAGAGAAGAGAAGAGAAGAGAAGAGAAGAGAAGAGAAGAGAAGAGAAGAGAAGAGAAGAGAAGAGAAGAGAAGAGAAGAGAAGATTTCAGTTGCAAGGGACTTGTAATGATTATCCAGTCTAATTGCCTGACCAGTTCAGAGTCAACTAAATTAAAACATGTTATTAAGGTCATCATCTAACGTGTCTTCAATACTGACAGGTTTGGGGCATCAGCCACCTCTCCCAGTACAAACCTTTCCTCGGACACTTTTGAACCCATTCCCACACATCCTGTCACTGATTACCAAGGAGAAGAGCTCAGCACCTACCTCTCTCCTTCACCTCCTAAGGAAGCTGTAGAAAGCAATGAGGTCACTCTTCACCCTCCTTCTCTGCAAACTAGACAAAATCAAACTCGTCAGCTGCTCCTCATAGGAGCATTTCTTCCAGCATTTCTTCCAGCTCTATCACCAACTTTGTTGCCTAACTCTGGGCACGTTGTGAGACCTTCATATCCTTTTTAAATGTTGGGGCCCAGAAGTTCATACAGTACTCAAGGTGAGGTCACATCAACACTGAATGAAGTGGGATCATCACCTCTTTGACTGGCTGGGGATGCCCTTTCTGAGGCACCCCCAGGATGCAGGATCAATCACCTCTGGACTGCCAGGGCACACACTGCTGACTCATACTGAGCTGTTGCTGACCAGCACTCACAGGTCCCTTTCTACAGGACTGTTTTCCAGAAAATCCTCTCCTGTGTCCAACATTACTTCATCCTAGATGCAGAAACTGACATTTGGACTTGTGAAATTTCATCCCATTAGCCACAGCCAAAGGCACCAATGTATCTAGATGTCACTGTGAAGCCTTCTGTCCCTCAAGAGAGTCAACAGCACCTCTCACTTTGGCATCATCAGCTAACTTGCTAAAGGTGCATTCATTACAGATCATTGATAAACAGATCAAACAGGATTGGCCCTAGAATTGCACCTGAGGAACACCATTGGTGACCATCAATGATGAATCACCAGCCAGATGTAACCCCATTTAGCACACCCCTTTGAGCTCTGCCCTTCAGCCTGCTTTTCTCTCAGTGCACTGCAAACTCATTCATCCCACAGTTGGGAAACTTCTCCAGACTGATGCTGTGAAGGATGGTACAAAAAGACTTATTATGGGCACATGGACTTGTCAATATTCATTTGATGCAGCTGATCCCTTACAATTTCAGTGTCCACAAATGAACAGTCACCGTTCCCACACTTGTCTGCACCCCTCTCTTCTTCCTTTGACTGCCCAGTCAAAGTCTATTTTTCCTTCAGTAACTTTCCTGATCCCACTTCAACAAATACCTGAGAAGTAATACTTTTCAGAAGAAATGTTTTCTTTAGAGATATATTTTTAAGGAACTGCACTTTGAAATGTTAAAGATGTTACTCACTGGAAAACAATTCTATTAAGGATACAAAGCAAATGTAGTTACTAAATAATAACCAGATCTTTTTCTCAGGGAAGATTTTAAAATGATAAATTTGCAGTTCCTTGTCACAATACTTTTTTTCAAATTGCATTAAAAAAAAAGTTTTCCAATTTGTTATGTGATTATTTTTGTGTCAACTAAATTATTAATAACTCACCACTCACCTCAGTGTTGTTTCAGTAATATAAAACACTTTCATTAAACAGCTCATTTTAAATGTAAATATTATCAATTTAATTGATATTAGAGGTTTTGTTACTCTTTCTGAATATAGAAAATATGGCAAATACCCATTGTAATAAGAACAAAATGTTCTAGAATCAGGAAAGTTGCTTATAAATGCCATAAATGTCCTTTTCAGAGAAGAGCTTGTTAATGGAGAAAAAACAACCTCAACTTTACCCTTTGATATAAAATATTTCATTAATAGAAAGTGGAAAGGGAATCTGAGTTGGGAATTCCATCTCATAGGTATATTTCAGTCATCAATTACAGAGCACTGTTTTCTGTTAAAAGCATTCTAGTCTGTATGGGAAACTGGTAAATCACTTTAAATAGCAAATAAACTTCAGTAAACAAACTTTTAGATAAACTAATTTCAAAATTGAGTTAAAAAATTTCTTTCTAAAGGTATCAAAAAAGCCCACTATTGCACTGTAGAATATTTTCCTTCAATTCTGGCAAAAAAAAATCATTGCCACTTCCATTTTTTAACCTGAAAGTGCAACTAAACAATGACAGTCTGGTCATTTAACGATTTTCTTCATGAGCAAAGCATAGGTTCAAACACCCTAAGCAAAGGAAAATATAAAGCTCCATCTCCTACCTAATTGTCTGTTAGATAAAATGGACAATGAAATCATCTTTCTATTGGCAGCTTTGTAATTCCAGTCCTCAATTTCTCAACTTTATCATGAATGCACCAAAACTAGTTGTCTATTTGGTGTCACAGGCTCTGAACAAATGACTGAACAAAAATATTTGATGGTTTATTTCCACTGAAGAATGGTGTTGGAAAAAAAATCAGTTTGACATTAATTTCTCCCATCCTTTTTGCCAACTAATCCTGCAATCAAACAAAATAAACAAATAATTCCCTTAATGCTAAGTTATCATTGGAAGTATCAATCTTTTTTCAGGCTCAACTGCAATGTCCTGTGGTTTCACTGGTGGTTATGCTCACAGCTGATATAACTGGGAGGAGCTAAACAGAGACATATGATCTATGCAAGTGTAGAAAGTATTTAATATGTTCTTTTAGAATTAATTGCACAAGATATTTTTCAAAATTAAGCAAAAGACTAGCTAAATGAAAGAGAGAATAAATAACATTTTATTGCTATTGACAAAGCAGTCAATAGGACAACTATCACAGCACAAAATCATGACTTCACAGCTGAGAAAAAAGGTTTGATTCCGCTTCAGCTTGCACTGGTGTAATACTTACCACTTAACACATAAACTAGAGTTTTGCCAGTATGACATCCTGCTCCTACCACCTGGGATACACATCCCAAAATAAAGAGATTTCTTCATCAACATGCAGTGATAGCAGCCAACATCACTGCTCCATAGCAGAGCAGAAGATTTTCATTTTGTTAGGGGTATCAATTCCAAATGTGTTCTCTGTTAGATAATTTGGCAAAAGAGGAAAAACAACAATATTTATTATCTCTACATCAGTGAAATAAGAATCAACAAAATGGCGAGTTAAGGTATACATATCTTCATATTGAACTACAAACACCCCTGAATTACAGAATCATAGAACGTTAAGGCATTGGAAAGGACCTTAAAGGTCATCTAGTCCCAAACCCCTGGCCTGGGCAGGGACACCTGCCACTAGACCAGGTTGCTCAAGGCCTTATCCAACCTGGGAATAGGAAGGGAACTGCCAGGGAAGGGGCAGCCATAAACTTCCTGGCCAGCCTGGTCAAGTGTCTCGTCACCCTTACAGTAACAAATTTCCTTCCTAATATCTAAGCTATATTTCCCCTCTTTCAGTTTGTACCCATTACCCCTTGTCCTATCACTACAGCTCCTGACAAAGAAATCCAAGCTATTGTTTCTCAATGGTCTCATTAGACTTTAAAACTACTGGTCATTCACCTGTCTGATTAGAGAAGAGTCACAAGACGAAATCACCTAATATTAACATAAAATATGAATGATAAAGACAATGGCTGGCATGAAGTTTTACTGGAGCATATGTATTATGAATAATTAAGAGCAAATATTGTAAAATCAGAATAGTCAGATCATGATTGGGATATATTAGCATGACTCTATTTGCTTTATTAGTATTGTTAGCTTTTTTCTTATTTGTCCATGTGAAAATGGAAATAAGTCATCTCTTTTTAATCCAAAAATAATTAGACCATTTTGTACTTGACACAAAAAAGACCCACAGTAAGTGGGTGAGAATGATGATGTTCTAACACATTTTCCAAGAAATCAATAATCAGTGTCTTCTTAAAATGTCAGACACAATTGCTGCCTGGGTATAATTGATGTAATCTACTGTATGTTCCAACCATACTGAAACTTTTCCTGACCTTCTAAGATGCAAAAAAGTATGCAATTTTTCATTATCAAAGAGAAGAATGTCATGTCCAACTAAGACCGTTTCTGAAGACATAACATTTCAATTATTAATAACAGAAAAGGGGAGCATTTATATAACTTGTTTAACAAAAAATATACTGGGATTGTCAACAGTAACCCATAAGGTAAATGTCTGCAATAAAATAATGGATGCTTAGGTGCATCTACCCATGTTACACAACCAACATAACAGTGTTCTCTCACACAGTAAGAATGAAAATGGGGTATCTGGATTTTTTATGTATTTTTTATGAATTAAATATACTTCCTGTCATCAGAGAATAAAAATATGTCAGGAAGTAAGATACCAGAACATTTAGTATGATTCACAGTCCACTTTATGTCCCTGAGTGAGGAAACCCAAAACAGGAACAAGAACATTTAGTACCAGTGAGATGTTTCTTTTGTAACAGTTCTGATAGGAAAGAATTTTGTGAGGGCACATGGTTTCAAGAACAGAGAATATTAATTTCAAAGAAAGGTATTGCTTATATAGACACAGTCCTAAGGTCCTCACAGATGTAAAAACCATAGACATTATAATGAAATACTTCAATTCTGCTTCAGCTAAGATCTTCATTCATTATTTCATTTTGTCTTGACTAGATAAATAGAGCAATTTCTTTCATGGTTTCTACAAATTCCCATCTTTTAATGCAGACTCCTGACAGACACACATATCTATCCCCAAGATGATTCTTATTTTTCTTCAATATCTCATTAAAGATAGTTTTAGCTCTTGCAATTCTGAAAATAATAGCTTTCTAACTTTCTCAAGAAGTATTAGAGGGTTTTTCCTATCTTCCTATTTGCCAAACACCATTTTATTCTTAAATGTGGTCATCTTGTTACTGGCAATATCTGATATTCCACCCTTTTGAAAGAGCTTTTGCATGCTTTTGTACCTCATGGTTTCTTTATTTTATAAAATCCATGCATAGTGTTTTATCTCCTCTTAGTAGCTAAGAAGAAAGACATTTCTAGGTCTAATTAAAAAAAAATCACCTTTTGCGAGAAAGATATCAAGGCTACATGGAGTGTAGGAGTTCATATGTGTAAGACTACAGATTGAAACAGTTAAAAAATCCATTTGCATTCTCTTAATCCAGTTCATATACATTAGGGCATTTACCACTGTAAACACAGACTAGTATTAAAGCTAAGCATGCATACAACTGTTTACAAGATCAGAGCCTTATCTTGGAGTTGCAGAAATTAATACACACAAGGAATAACAGAACAAAAAATCTACATTTACCAGTTCAAATAGGTCTGGATTATGAAAGTCATGAACTATGATTGTGTACCGCTGATAATCAGAGATATTGTTTCATATATTTGTTGATTTATTCTATCATGCTTAGTATAAATGTAAACACATAATCTCATTTGAGATAGTAGTTCTAGATAGAGATTTCATAGTAGTTCTTATAATCACATTATATTGTACTGCATAGTCTCTAGTAAGGCCCTCTGATTAAAATCTGTTATTGGCTGTTCAAGCCAGCAGCATCAAAATAACAGAGTAGTCTGAGGGAAATCAAAAGAGAATACAGGGCTCTGAGATAATTGGTTGAAGAACGAAGAGCACAGATATCCTTTAACATGGAATACTATTGATAGGAATAGGCAAATCTATCAGGTCAATGTGTGGCTCTGAGGCTGGTGTAGGCAGAAAAATGTGGGGTTTTTTGACCATGGGATAATCCATTCAACACCAGTCTACTGACAGCATGTGACTTTCTCAGAGGAGGAAAAGAGTTCTAGCATAGTAGTAGCAGAGCTCATTGATGGAGCTTGGAAGGGGGAAGGGGAAAATTCCAGGCTTGCCAGGGATGAGCAACAGGATGATGTGCCAAATCTTGAGTGAATGAGCACTAGCGGGATATCTTAATCTGCTGCCCAAGGTGTTGTCTACAAAGTACCACACTTGAAATGTTTCTACAGTAATGGACACAGCATGAAGAGCAAACAAGATGATCTCAAAACTTTGGCCCACTCCCAGAGATTTGTGACATAAGTGAAATCTGTGGAGGTGAGTCCAGTGGCTGGAGTGCCCTGTTGGATGGTTACAGGCTCTTTAGGGGAGATGGACAGGGTGGAAGAGGTGGAGGAGGGGTGGCATTGTATGTAATAGAAGGGTTAGAGTGTAGAGAGCTCACAGTTGGCACTGGCAAGTTGAGAGCATCGAGGTAAGAACAAAGGGACAAACAATCAGTAATTTGGATGCCTTTGTGAGATTTTTCTATAGAATTCCCAGCCAGAACAATGACACTGACAAATTAACCTTTGAGGAACTATGGAACACTTCCAAGTCAACCACCCTTGTCCTTTTGCTGGACTTGAAATCAACTGGTATCATCACATGGTTGGTGCAACCCAGACCAGAAGATTCTTAAAAAACATAGATGACAACTTTTATGGAACAGGGCCTAAGGGAGCCAATTTGGAAAGGTGCCCTTCTCGACCTACTACTTGTCAACAGGGAGGCTGTCATGAGTGAAATGGTGGTTGGCAGACATCTTGGCTACAATGACCACAAAGTGAATGAGTTTAAAATCCTTGTTGACAGGAAGAAAAGTGCCAGCAAAAGTTCAACTCTGGACATGAGGAGAAGTGACTTCAGGCTGATCGTGGAGCTAGTCAGTAAAGTCCCTGGGAAAATGTTTTTGAAGGTGCTGGGGTTCATCAACACTGGTTACTTTTTAAGCATCACCTCCTAAGGGCACAGGATCAGGCTATTCCCAAAATGTCAGAAGTCAAGCAGGAAAGGCAGAAGGCCAGCTTGGCTGAACAGGAATCTTCTCTTGGAAATTAGATGGAAAAGGAAGCTGTACGTCCAGTGAAAGCAAGGTCAGGTGTGGGAAGACTACAGAGATACTGCTTGTCACTGTAGGGAGAAAATTTATGCAGCCCAAGGTCAAATGGGACATTGAGCAGGCCACAAATGTGGGGGACAATAAGAAGAAATTTTCAAATTTATTAATGGTGAAAGGCATGTAGAAATAACAGGATGAGAATGGGCACCTCACAAATAGACACATAGACAAGGCAGAGGTGTCTAATGCAATCTTTGCCTCTGTCTTCAACACAGATGACAACCAAGAGCATCTCAGTGCCTTGTGCTGAAGGACCATGGTTGTGAGAATGATCAGCCAGCTGAGCATGAGCCATCATGTCCCCAGGAGGCCAACAAGGCCAATGGCATCCTGGCTTGTATCAACAACAGTGTGGCCAGCAGGACCAGGGCAGCAATTTTCCCTCTGTACTTGGCACTTTGAATCTTGTGTTCAGTTCTGGCCCCCTCACTACAAGAAAGACATTGAGGTGCTGGAGTGTGTCCAGAGGACAATAAAGCTGGTGAAGAGACTGGAGGTATTATGAGGAGCAGTTGAAAGAACTGGGGTTGTTTAGCCTGGAGAAAACTTGGCTGAGGGAAGACCTTATTGCCCTCTACAACTACCTGAAAGGAGGTTGTAGCCAGATGGGTTTTGGTGTCTTCTCCCAGTCAATCAGTGACAAACAAGAGAAAATGGCCTCAAATTGCATCATGGGGAGTTTAGGTTGGATATTAGGAAATTTCTTTATGGAAAGCGTTTTCAATCTTGAGAACAGGCTGCTAAGAGAAGTGATTGAGTCACCAGAATAAGTGTAGATCTGTCACTTAGGGACATGGTTTAGTGGTGGACTTCACAGTGTTATGTTAATGGCTGGACTAGATGTTCTTATAGATCTTTTCCTACTTAAAGACATGTATGATTCTAAACGATTCTAAATAATTCTATAATCATATACTAGCATCTTTCCCATTTGGATTTTAGTATGTTTTTTCTTTAACAGTGACAGAAGAGTTACTTTGACCATCTTGCAACCTGAGCAAATTTGTACTGGGTAGAGTTTGTCAGTTTTTCAGATTTGTCTCTGATTTCTAGAGCTGGCCTACTGCAGTTTCTCAGTCATGTTATCCATAAAGGCCTCCAAGAACAGCCTTTTGTAGATCTTCTCAATAGTAAGCCTATACAGCTTCTGCTGAAATAACACAATCACCAGACATAACAGTTATATAATAGACCATTTCAGCTCAAATAATAAAATGTATCAAAGACCATATGCCTCATAGTGGAACTGTTACTTAACTTCAGGTATTGCTATCAGTTCTTTTCAGAATACAGTACAAAACCCCCAAACATCTGAAAGCTGATCCTTTTTTCCAGTTAGCAGAATTTGCCTTACATAATTAATTCAGAGTTAACAGGAGTCTAACCTACCACCTGCCACTAGCAATTTCTAACTTTAAACATGTTGCTTCTTATGTTATGTTCTCAGTATTACACCCACATTTCCAACAAGCAGAATAGCAAAATTAGATCATTACGTATTTCTTCATCAACAGTTACTGAATCATGGAACACAAACTAAAAATATAGAGGAGAATGGATTGTCTAAACTGACAAGTAACATAAGAAATACATTAAAAAACAAATGATGAGTTTGTCTGAAGGTTTTGAGTAGAAACTATTTTCAAAGATAAATGCACTTTCTAATACACAAGGATGCTTTTGTGCTTTTAGTTGGGCAGGAGAGCAGGTGGTTGAGCAGAAAAATTCTTCCTTCTCACTCTTCTGCTAGACAGAAATCCTTTCCACTCAATGTCTTACGCTAAACTATCTAAAAAACATTGTGACTGCCAAACTCAGAAATTCATGCAAATCAGAGCTTTGATGTTGGATCAAACTTCATTTAATTATTTCATTAGTGAAAATTTATGCCTACTAAACACACCACTAAAAATTCCAATTCCATTTTGATTGAGAAAAAAAATATTTTGCCATTTCTTGTAAGATAATTATTCAGATTATCCTAACCAAAAAAAGGAGTTATTTTCAGCTAAAATTATAAGGATAAAAAAAATCTTAAATATCTCTTAAAATACGTTATCATGTGATATTTACAAAGAGATTAAAAAAAATGAAGGCTTTTAAAAGTATCTTTCATCTTCAAATAGACTTGACCTTTTTCTATCTTGGTATTTCTAATGGCAGAAAGGAGACACTGCAATAAAACCAAACTACATATAAAGACAATGAAGTACAGTTAGATCCTGGATTTTTGTCTTAATAATTTCTGATTCAGTGCTGAAATGTTTCAGAAGCTTAATATAAATTTGACTGAAAATCAAAAGAAAATCTCTTTGAAAAATGAACAGAGTTTAATCAAATTTTCTACCACTGACTTCTGTTACAGCTAAGTCACTGAAGTAGGCCATCAATGGGCAGTGAAAAAGGAGCAATGTCATCATATTATATTTTGGATTACACTATGGTCTACTAAGCCATTCTCTCAGAACAGTATCATTATCTATCTATCTATCTATATTGCTGTGAAATTAAATCTATATGAAACTGATTTAGAATGGAAATCAGAAGCGCTTCCTGTGGAACCAGATGACATTACAGCGTTGCACAGGCACTATGATGATTATCACCAGAGAGGAGACCCTTTTAACCATGGATATGAAGACCAGTGATCCTCAGACAGACTGCCTTGCCATGTGGTGCATGGATGTTTCAAGTGTCCATGTTATAAGAAACTGGCCAGCACAAACAAGTGCTAACATGGAATGCTAGAATCATGTAGGCTGGGAAACCTTTAAGACTGATGATCTGAACATGGACCTATCTCTTTCCACTTCAACTAGTCAAAAAGAAAAATGCCATCAAAGCTTTTTCTGCGTTTCTGTTCACTATGTAGCATGCAGGGTCTGTGAACAGAGAATGTCCACAAAAGCCCACAGCTGCAGGGAACACCATTTCAAAGGCTGGTTGATGCCTTCACAAGTCTCCGCCCTCAGATCCTGCTTGTTCCTGAGGACAGGAAGTATGGATGTGCTCAGGGGACACTGACAGGTTTGAATATGCTGGATTGTCCTTATGCACATGTAAACTGAGGGAGTCCTGGAGAAAGCCCTAGACATAAAGTGAATTGAGATATCTAGGGCACTCTTGGAGACAGGTACTCTGTGGGCCTGAGGGAATTTTAGCTGGCTTAGCAGCTGCTAACACTTTCCCAAGGAAAAGTTTGTCAGGAAAGCTTTTTCTCAAAACAATCATGGTAAACAACTATCCTTTCTCAAAACAATCTTTGTCCAGCTAGTGTTTTCTGTTTTTCTAGTATAACCAACAGCATTAGAGAGGTGTCATTCCTATTCACCAATCATGTTACGTCTGTATCGGAACACCTTATAAAAGATAGTAAGAATTAGACAATAAAGAGCCTTCTTCTTCTACACTTTTGCCTTCTGAATTATTTGGAGTCTTTCCTGTCCAGCAGCGACAGTACTCTGACACTTTTGAGACAATGGCAGCTTGCAGCATGGCCAACATCATTGGTTAGGTTTTAAAATTACCACAAAATTTGCAAGTACTGAAAAAGGCATGTGTTTGGATATACTTCTAAGTCCTACATCCTGTAATAAAAAATATTTTCCTCTCTATATTTCCACCAATGAGTATTTCAACTCACGGTCTAAAGGAGAGGTTATTTGTCATAAAATGAATGCTGCAAAATCCCTAGCAATAAATAAAAAGATAGATAATAATGCAGAGAAAACATAAGGTAGAGTAAAAAAATCTTAAACCTGACATGAATTTAAAACCACTGCTATTTTTTTACCTATTGCTTTTTATGTTCTTAGCACGTAGTACAGCCCTATTAAAAATGAAATTTTCACTAATATTTTAGAATCTTTTAAATAAAATGGCTGACTTAGGAGAAAGTGTAAAGGACATTTGGTTTTGATTTGTTATTCTGCTTCTGCCTAGGAATACGTGTCAGCAGCTACATGGATCATTTTTAATTTTGAGGCCTTGAAATTCACCCTGAGGATTCCCATCAGAAAGAAATGATCTTCAGAATGGAAAGAAGAAAATTTAAAAATACCACAACGTTGTCGTTGTCATTTGGCAACAGATGTTAGATGTATTATTAATTGAAAATGAATTAAGAAGAAAAAAATCTTGTTAGATTTTGATAGGCAACCTAATGCAGTACTTGGTGAATACAGTAGATAACCCCCAATGAAGGTCTGTGGAGGTTAGGGTGTTCCTAAAGTCTTGCCAGGTGGACAAAAATTCCTGCAAAGCCAGATTAATCCACATTCAAATGAAATATATCTGTGGGTCTTTCATCTCTTGTATGGTTAGCTGGTCAAGAAAAGTCATCAGTTCCATGTATCTCAGTGGTTTTTTTTTGGTGGTAATGTGTATATGACATATAAACCAGTAACGAATTCCCACACTTGGAGGCCATTCCTCTGCAAAACAGACATTTATAACTCTTCATATCTTTAAAGAACAATACATCCTAAGAGAAACACATGGATGGTAAATATGTATCACCCTCTCTTCACCCCATACCAAAAAATCACAGACTAATCAACTATATTTAAATTTTAATTTTTTTAAAATTCATTTTACATCTGCTCTTCTCTGAAAAGAAGCAATTCCAGAAACAAATGTTTCAAAGTTTATTAACATTAATAGATATTGATTTTAGGTATATTTGCTATTTTTTCATCAATCCGGATTTAAAAAATCCACTTGCAAGATCTTTATCATGGAAAAACTATCAGCAAAAAAGAAGACTCTGCCTCAAGAAAAGCAGAAATAAAGAATTTACACGAATGAAGACTATTCAAAACCTATTTAAAGAAACAGTATTTTAAAACTGTTACACAAGCCAATTTCTTCAAGTGTTTCATATTACATTGCACTCTTTCTTAGTTTCCTGAATTAATGAGATATTAGCTGAACAAGAAGATGATGTTTCAAACTAAATAAATCAACATGTTGAATTCAAAATTGAGGACTTTTGTACTTCAACGTATATTTAAAATTTTAACAATAGCATTGTGTAACAATAATCTATCACTATTGGAAAAAAATGTTTTTCCAGGAATTATTTTACCCTCCTTCATGATAGTTCACAAGTGAGGCTTTTACATCAGCAATTTAAAGCTTAATAATTAATCATTTGCCATGGCACCAATTACAAAAAATAATTTGAAGATATGTGTTAATGCATTTTTTTAATGTATTGTATTATTTCCAATAGCTCAGCATGCATTGTAACTGCTGTTTTACCAGAGTGTTTTGAAGTTCTTGGAGAATGTACTGCACTACACAAATCTGAGGTTCGAAAACAAAAATTTTGAGTACTTTAAAAAAACATTATGGTATTTTAGAATAATTTCTTTCAGAATCAGAAAATGCAATAGTTAATATATATTATCAGGATTATTGAGAATCTCTTGGAGATAGTATTACACCTGAAACAAATTTACTTACTAAAACAGAGGGTTATTAGGAAAAATCTAGAACCATGATTATATAGGAGTGTAAAGTTCTCTTAAACAACAGGATAAGCTTTGTTTGATTTTCCTAATTTAAAGCAGTGGTTTTTTTTTATTCTTTTCAAAAGGGCAAAGTAAACCAGATATTTTCCATAAAGATGTCCACTTTGAAAATGGATAATTCCTTTTTAAAGCACAGAAGAATAAGCAAATGCAAAGGATTGAACAAGTAAACACACTTGTATGTTCTTTCACTGATGCAGGGATATTTACGGATGCTTAATCCCTTTCACAATGAAAGCAACTTCTAATCAGAGCTGATTACAATTGGATTAAAGCCTAGACTTGGGAAATCCATTCAAGTGAAAGGGCCTACACTGTGTTACCAGCCATTGCCATTTCATGTTGAAGACAAAGAAAATAGAGAAAGCCTCATCATAGAAAAGATTTCTGAGGAAGAAACAGCCTTAGCTTCTGAAGTCCCTCATTGTATCTTTTGTCTTCAATTCAAGTAAAGTGAAGTCTAACTGACACGATGGTTAGATATATAGGGAATTGTTGCATTTTCTGTTTGAACACTTTTAGAAGCAATCTATTGATCTAAATTGTATTTCTTGAAAGAACAGTTTGGGAGAGAATGAAATCTCATTTAATCTACCCACTTCCTTAGGATTGCTCCCAAGATAGCTGTATCCACTTCTGGGACTGCAAGCACTTTACCAAATTCCAGGCAGGTTTCTACTCTTGCACCTTTCCTAGCGTTACAGATGGAATTGAACTTTTCCTTGTGAACATCATAGGCATGCTATGAAAATACTATGTAACAGCAATACTGAGAACTAGCTAAGGAAATAGGAAGGAAATAAGGGCCAGCTAAGGAAACAGAAAGAAGATCAGAAACTTGAGAATACTTTAATATTGAATCATCATCATAAATATAATTTAAAAAATCATGCTTTAATCCTGAAGAGTGTACCAAGAGAAAAACAAGACAGAATTATGTGAAAAGAAAGAAAAAAAAAACTTCCTTAGGGACCCAAATTATATACTGCAGACAGAGCTTCACTCCTCTGCAATGGATGGTGAGCACAGATCTGCTTCTGCCTCTTCTAGCATGATAATTTTCAGGGGTTTTATCTAATGCTTAAAATATTGCATAAGGAATGTCAGTACGGCAAATTTGACAAGCTCTCAGTTTTTTTGACTGAGGAATGGATTTTGCAAATGGTTTTTAAAATGTGAAGAAAAACATCCACCTTACAGAACTTTCTTGACAAAAGCACTTGTGACACTGTCAGGGCACAAGAGAGGCTGACAGCTTCTAGGGATTAGGTGACAGAGTGTCCTAGGATGGCAGGGCCTGGCAGTGACAGCCTGGCAGTGACAGACACATCCAGCAAGGGGCACAGGAGCTGCTCCTGTCCCAGGCCTTGGCACCTCCTTGGGGGCAATGGCCTGGAGACAGGGACAGACCACTTCAGCCAGCCTGACACATGCTGACTAATCTAACTCTTGGAAAAAAACCAAACCAAACAACTAACTCTTACCAAACTCTTACTTAACCAAACAACTAACTCACAAATCAAGTCATGGAATGTAGGTGTAAGCAAAAATAAGTAAAAAACAAAACAAAACAAAACGAAAAAAATAATTAAACAGAATCCTCTACTGGAAATACAGTTACAGAGTCTTACGAAGTCTGGTTATAGTCTGTCCCAAATTTTAAATTTAAAAATATGATGGCAACTCATAAAGGCAGATACAAAAACATGAAGTACATTTGCTGGTTACTGTGTTTGATCAGAGCCTATCTTCAGTCTTAGAGACCAGGGAAATCCTACTTGTATTGCTTCTGCTGCTGCTCCTGGGCTTGACATAGTCAGCAATGGAATGAAAACACTCTCTGGAGCACACTCAGAAAAGATGGACACCACCTAAGGGAAATGGACTAATTTTATTGCAAGGCTTTACGTTCCCCAGTCTCACTGATGGTGTCAAGGTGGCAAAGTTGAATATTCGAGAGAAGACAAATGCTTTCACACGGCCGGCAAATGTTGAATTTCCTGGCTAGATGACAAGTTTCTTGGTGTTTTCTAAAAGTAATTTCTTTTTCCCTTTTTTGTCTGATATGAACTGAATTATAACAGTCCTCAAATGTCGTCTTGGTTATTATTACTGTAGAACTGGTATAAAATTGGTTTATATATGTGTACTACTTCTTTGGTCATGTACATGGCCAGATATGGAAGTTGCGTTAATTTTGTAAAGTTTTTATTCAGTTTTTATTGGGAGGCACCTTAACTGCAGATGGATTATTTTTGCTGGTTAAGATTTCTTGAGGAGCATTTTCTTCATACATAATCTTTGGCAAATAATTGTCATCATACTAGCTTATTGTTCTGTATGGTTTATTACAGGGCAAAATGTTATCAGACATTTATTCAAATTGTAGCTGAGAATGTATGCATTTTTGTAAGAGATGAGACTGATGGGAAACCAGATGCATGCATATTTATTGATCTAATGTAGATTATTCATGAATTCTGAGGGTAGCTAAGTTTTTAAATCACAGGATTTGTGAGCATTAAAAAATTTAAAATAAATGTGTTAATAAAAATTATGTAAAAGAAAATAGTATTCTCAACCAGTTCTATATTTATAATTTCCTTTTCACATATCTACCACTACTTGTCTTGTCCACTCCAATGTGAATTAGTAAAAAAATATCAAAATATAAAAGGCAAAAATGTGATCTTACTGAAGCTTATTGTTAAAGCAATAATATTATTAAAACAATATATCTGAAAAAAAACCCCAACAAATAAACCAAAAAAACTAAAACAACATAAACCAGAACTGCAAGATATTAGGCCCTTTAAAATATATATAACCAGTGTATCGCCAACCATAAACAGGCATTTTAACATTACCAGACTGGTAGATAAAGGAATAGAACCTAAATGACACTTTGCCTCTTTTACACTGCCACTGCAAAGTTTCATTGTCACCTTTAACTGCATTTCTGAAGTAATTATCCTCGATTATAGCAATATCCATAACAGTTTGTGAAAGAAAATTAAGCTGGAAAAGGGAAATGTGGACCAAGAAGGAGAGAGAAATATGAATTAGGACACTCCTGTGAAGTTCAACTAAATGCCTGGTTCTATAACTTCATTTCAGTTCCCTAGCCAAGATTCTAAAGGTGTGTGAGGAGAATTTTTTTCCAATGCCTTGGTGATTCTTTCTTCTAGAACTGTAGATGTAAATAATAACTCCTTGTCTGGAAAAAGGACACTCATTAGCTGAATTAAAGACAATAAAGTCACCACCTTATTTCTCAACAATAAAGATTGATCTGTAAAAGTATGGTCAATGTGTGGACTGGTCCCTTGGGGCAGAGCCTTTAAACAGTCTAGTGCATTAATCTTCTGAGTCAGTATCCTGGTTCTCATCCCAGCTGAGTTAAAAATTACAGTAATGTACAATTTGCTTTAGGGTGAAATCTTATTCATTCCCTTTCCCTAAAGTTAAATGCATTTTATCACACATGTAATTTTCATACTTTGTTTGAATGAATGAGCCTTCCTTGTTTAAAAACACAGAAAATAAATTATTGGTTCATATCTCCCTTGTGCAAAGTTCAAAGACACAGAGATAAACACATGTTTATAAAAATAGTTCTACTCTAGAAAAACAGACATTTTATAGGCACTTGCAATGCAATGCTTCCCTCATATCAAAATATTTAGCTTTTCTAATAGATCCAGCATGCTATTTCAGACCTTTAAAATAGAGAAAACTCCTTACAGCCCTCAGTACCTTTGAAAAGATGTGAATGTCTAGAAGTATGAAAAGCCAAGCCTAATAAACATTAAGATTAGGAATCTTTCCAATGTCTAACAGAAAGTAAAAGCAAAGACTTTAAATGGTGAATAGAGAAGCAATTTTATATCTAAGAGTAAGACCATAAATGATATGGCAACAGAATCTATCCTACATGAGCATGTATGTCTCATTACTCTCAGTTCAGGACCTTCAGTCTGGTAACACAAATAAAAACAGTGCTTCTCCTGTGTACTGGTCTTGATTGGGATAGATCCTTTTCTCCACAGTAGCATCAACTGCTGGTTGCTGTTTTGGATTTGTGACACAGTGCTGATGGCACAGGGATGTTTTACCTTTGTTAAGCAGTGCTTACAGCAACATGAACTTTTCTGCTTCTCACACCACTCCACTATTGAGAAGGCTGGGGGTGCACAAGGAGCTGGGAAGGGACACAGCCGGAAGAGCCAATCCATGGGACATCCCACATCACATGAAATCACAATCAGCGACAAAAGTGGGGAGAAGGAGGAGAAAGAAAGGTCACTCAGAGTTATGGTGTTTACTGTCCCTGGTCACTGTAGTGTGTGGTGGAGCTCTGCTTTCCTGGGGAGACCTGAACAACTGCCTGCCCGTAGGAAGTGGTGAATTAATTCCTTGCTTTCCTTTCCTCGTGTACATGACTTTTACCTTCCCTACTAAAATGTCTATATCTCACTTGTATCACTCCTGTCGTCTCCCCCATTGCATTGTGTGGGGAGCGAGTAAGAGGCTGTGTGTGGCTGAGCTGTCTACTAGACGTAGCCCAGATTAAGATATTATTATGTTTTAAGTGGAAAAATATGTTTGTGTATTTATAGATGAAAGGTTAAAAATATATATATATATAAATAAAAGCACATCTACCAACAAAAGGAACACAGTACAGTAGTCCTGGTTAGGAAGCCAGGATGATATTATTATCTGGGAACTTGCCAATTGCCAATTAATGGCTACAGAAACACATGGTTTGGGATTTTTTTGTCTGTGTGTGTGTTTTTGTTTATTTGTTTGTTTGTTTTGTAGGTTTTTTGTTGTTTGTTTTTTTCTTTTTCCTGGGGGGGCAGGGGGGTGTTCAATTTATTTTAATTTGAGAACAACTTGTGGCTGAAGAGAAGAAAGATTTTCCACAATAGTTGTTCACACTACCAGATGGGAAAGAATAACAAACACAGAAACAAATAAGAGAAGAAAAACCAAGGAATAGTTTCCTCTCTTTTTTGGAACTCAATCTCTAAAACACATGGTTCACCTCATAGGAGAAGAAAAACAGGGTTAGAACATCAGGCAACCTCTTTTCCCCAGCTTGTCTGCCTCCTATGCCTGTTCTTTTTAAATATATGATGGATGCTGGGAGAGAAAGTGTTGGCAGGCATCAAGCAAAGAAAATACAGTGCCAGAACACTGTTCCTGATGAGTGACCAATCCATCGTGTGCCCTGCACAACCTGCTCCAGCAAGTGCACCACAAAGCTTCCTGGAGGTGGATACCGAAAGTTGCACAAGGATACATTAGAGGGATGATGTACTAGCAAATATCAGCCACCATAAGAGAAAGAGAGCTGGGTTGAACAGAACACTTTGCTCCTCCTCTTTGTACACTTCTGATTAGCAGAAGACTTTCTGCATTGTTTCCATGATAATGGAAAACAAGGTCTAAGCAACATGGTTTTTAGTTGTACTAATGCCCTCACAAAGTCTCTAACTGTACCATAATGAAGTCCCTAGAAATTGAGAAGAAGCAGCAGATTGTTCTGCCTGTCTGATGGCCTGAATTATTCTTTGAATGACTCTTGGGAAAACCGTAAGAGTATATCGGTATTTTGAACACAAAAGAAAACTGTGAGAATTAAGTCCATTGTTCAGAGAAGGTTTTTTTTTAAGTATCAAAACTGTAGGTGTAGAAAATCCAATATTTACTTAAAATTGAAGGCAATAGACATTACAATATTTACTCTTAGCTGAGAGCTGACAGATGACACTCTCAAACAAGTGTTCATGACAATATTTTTAGATGAAGCACATATTTCTGCTCCTTCAGGACTGGAGGAGTGCACTGTACAGGTACCTGGTAGAATTAGAAAAACAATGCAAAATTCTTTCAAATTTTGATTTTGAATTCCTAGTGATCCTCTTGTCAGTGAAGTGTAGACATTGGAAAAGGTCTACACTAGAAATGTAATTTCTGTTATAACATTTCAGAAATTCCTTAAGGGAAATCAAACATATGAAAACCTGAATATGAAATACAGTTCTTAGAACTTCAAAATAAAATTTCAGTATCCATGCACAAAATGAAGTTATTTTAATCCTATACAATTTTAGAAAAATGTATCACTCATTAAAATAACTAAACTTTCAAACTGATTCTTCACTGTGACCTCCACTTTATAATGAGTAGAAACCAATCACATATAATTAAGTTGGAGTTTTCACCAACAGCTATAAATAAGTGTTCTGCACATGCAAAATTTTGAAGTTTCATCACAGATATTTACTTATCCCTCCCGAGCAGAATGTATCATTAGTAGAATTTTATGTTTGACAACACTTTTGGTGAAAAAACTTTTCCTAATATCTAACCTAAATGTTGCCTGGCCACTTTGTGCCCATTTTCCCTTGTCCTATGACTTGTTACTTGTGAGAAGTCCATCATTGTTACTAGTAAGAAGAGACAGACCTCCACCTTGCTATATTCTACCTCCTTTCAGGCAGTTGTAGAGAGTAATAAGGTTTCTTCTCAGCCTCCTTTCCTCCAGACAGGACAACATCATCTCCCTCAGTTGCTCCTCATAAGACTTGTGCTCCAGACCCTTCACCCACTTCATTGTCATTTGCACACACCACGTCCAATTAGAGTTTAAAAGCCCATGTGCAAAAACTGTGATTGACGAAGTTAAGTTCACCTTAAGATCACTACAGAAATCTGGGAACTGGCTGTGGTGTCTTAGTTGTGGATTTTGGGGGTTGCCATAAGTTATTCCTTCAGAGCAGAAGCATTTGATTTATGTAAGATACTGCTATAGCACTGTAAGGTCATTTAAAGAATATTGGAGCCTCTGAGCAGAAAGCAATGAGACAGCTAAACACATTTCATTTTCATCTTCACTTAACAGTCCAATATGAACTAACCTGCATTTCAGCAGGGAATCACTAACCCAAGTAAACTTGCTCATTTTAAACAGATGTCACTAAGAAGACATTTCAACTAAAAGAAGTAAGAGTTTTTAATAGGAAAAATAAGGATGCTCGTTCAAGAAATTGGCAGAAATTGATTTCTGAAATTATCTTCTTAACTGATATGATTTTCTGTGTATTCAAGGACATAGGGTCATGGAATATCTTACCATTATTTCAATTAGGACAGTAGATTCTTATCTGGAATAACATGACAGGCTGTTCTACTAAAGCATGAAAAGAGAGCTCTTCTTTTTGAACTGGAAAGTTTATTTAATTTGTCTTTATATCAATGTAAATTATCTTGTCTGCTATAAGGAGATGCAGTAGGCCTTAATTCATTAAATTAATAATTAATATCTCACCATTAAAAGAATTTTATTTTAATAGATTAATTACTTAATTATATTTTAAAGTATTCATGCTTATTTAGTGGTATTAAACCTGCTAATAACTTGATAAACAATATATTTTTTTTGTTTTGCAGAGGAGTACATATGCAACCTTAAAATTGCACTCTAATTATTATAATGCTACAAAATCCGCCCTTCCCATATGAACTATGGCAAAGAACTTTTAAAAATGCATAAGAATAGTTACAGATGTGGACAAAAGTCTGGAATTTCCAGGGTGGGTAATTGGTGTTTATAAGGCTCATCTCTATGTTTGGAAGCATCTATTCAGCCATTGACTATTTATTTACCATTTGCATTGTGCTCTCAGTCGGGAACTAAACTAGATAATCAGTGAATTTCTTGTAGGGATCCTTGAAGCTATTGTTCATATCTTGTGAAGACAGAAAGCAGATGGAGATTGACACTCATCTCACACTTCATGATTAGCCTGGACTAATTTGCAGTGACATTCTTTGATAAATAGAAATATATGTTTCTTTACTATTTAATATCTTAAAATAAAACAACAAATGAACAAACAATCTTATACATTACTAAGATCTTTGTAATATTGTTGATTCAACAGCAGAACATTATAAATACCAATACAAATATCTGAGCTTTTTCTACATTCAATTCAATAACAAACAAGTTTCCTGTCCTGCTAATGTCTACACTTAAATTCAAAACTGCAATGAATGAAGGTTTTATCTCTTCTTTTATAATAGTTGCAGCAATACTTCTGATTTGAAAAGACATATGCCCTACAGATTACTTCACTTTATGTATTTGGTTCAGTAAGACAGATGTACCTGGGAAGAGCTGTGTGGAACTAACATACTCCAGATAGGATTTACCATGTAAGCAGTGGAATTGGACTACAGGTTTCACTTTCATTCCCAAAGCATGTAGTAATAGAAAGGGGGCTGCTATAGCTGCAACAAAAAGTACATAGTCTAATTTGAGGTTTCCTCAGAAAACAAAAGAGCTCCTGGGGTTGGGTAAACTGGTTGACTGGTCAACCAGTCAAATGTTGGCAGTAGCTGTTTGAAGGCACACGTGGCATAAATGAAGAACAAGCAAGGATCCTAGATCAAGTTTATGAATCAAAAAGCCTCATGGTTTGGGAAAGGTGGAATATTGAATTTTCAGTTCAAACTCCCAGGAAAAGACTTCATGTGTATTTGGGCATTTCAAAAGATGCTCAAAACTAGAAGACAGGTAGTGGGAGGGATGTATATGTGAAAAAGTGGGAGTAGAAGGCAGAACCATATTAGAACAGTAAGTATCTGAATAAAATACTTGCTCTATTGTTCACTAGCAACTTTGCTTTTTATTTTCTCTTTACAGAGAAGTTAATGATACTCTAAAAATATAAGCATTTCATGTTTTTTGGGGTTCCCTGAATATTTTGATTTAAGAAAACTTACAATCCTATATGCATAATCTTTGCAAATATACATAAGATCTAGACATTAACTCCTTCCCTCTCTTTTGCTAGCCTTATTCGTGCATTCTTATTTATAAAATTTCAGCAGAGTGTTTTGCTGCAGCTGGGGAGGAAAACAAGTAGTAATCAGTAGAGGCTATTGCAGGTAATTATTAATTACATAAATAGTTACTATTATACTCCATAGCTAATTACCAAAATAAATTAATAAAAAAATGCAGAGTAATTAATAGAAAGCTGTTCAATATCAAAGGATTTTGAAAGTCTTAAAACTTAAGGTTATGACATGCACAGCCAAAATTACATAGTTGCAGCAAATTTCTATGCAGAGAATTCACAATTTTTCCCCAGGGGAAAACAAAACAAAACAAAACAAAACAAAACAAAACAAAACAAAACAAAACACAGATCCTAGAGCAAATCAACTGATAAACTAGATTGTTGGTAGCCTGCTGGAGATGAGGTTGCTGCACCTCCCTATTTTTAATCCATGATTTAGAAGCAATGTGAGGTCAAGCGGCGCTTCCACAAGGCAGATACACAGATGCAACACACAATGGGTGACACGCAAATAGGACAGCTCAGCACTCAAACACCAACAGCACAAATGGCCTCATTCTTCTCCAGCTGACCAGAAGGAAGGATGATTTATAATTTATTGGAAATATACTCACAAACACAGCATGGATCGCTCCTGTAACTTGCCATACCTAGTCTATCCAATAGCCAACACCTGGACTTTGTACTTGGTGCCACCTGGGCATTCAACTCTGGGGCCTGCAGCTGCCCTCCAGCTCCAAGTACAGACCCCATTTTTATCCTGGACATAGTCACACATCTCCACTCAACCCAGCACACTTACTGATCCCCCAGAGCATTACACACTGAGTACAGCCAGTAACAGTACCTAGACCCCTTAGTCCCTCAGTTCCCAATGCAATCCAGCTGGCTCCTGGCTCCCTGGTCTCCCCTTGCCTCATGCACAGAGATACATAGCTACAAACAGAGCTCTCAAACCACATACCATACAGTTGCTCTGGACTGATCTGGGTTGCTCCAATAGCTGACTCCTGAGCTTTCTGGTCTGGACTTTTGGCCAAATGGATATCCATCACCCAAAGCACTCATCCAGTTTGCTGGCTATTCTAGCCTGAGATCCTGTATTGACACCATACTGGCATAGACACCCGTGTTAGACTCACATAGTCTGCATTTCCCAGTTTGCTGGCACCAGATACACAGACCCCTTTGACTCACTGTCCTGCTCCAGCTGCTAGTACTTAAATCTCCACACACACATGCATACAAGAGAGAGACATTTTACTCAGGAAATGGAGTTACAAATGGAGCATAATAAAACACAGAACAGACTGCTGAACCAGGCATGGCCAGATAACAGGGGCCAGGCAAAGCCTGTTTGCATATGGCTGGCCCCTTTTATCCTCTTACCTCTCCATTTTCTCTTGCTTTTCTTTCCCCAGTCCATCTCAATTGTCCCTTTCCCTGCCTATGATCCTCCCTCTAGATATCCATGAATAAGCCTACACAATCCCATTCTTATCTGCATCTCATAATATGTCCCATAGCCCTGTAGGCAGTAGCTTTTTCAGTCTGAAGGGTGATCAGGGCAGTGTTTCCTTTTGATTCCTCATGATGGGTTTCAGCCCTGGCCCATAGGGCTGAGGCTGTCCTGGGCCAGCCCTAGGAGGAGCTCCGGCTCCACTCTATTGAGGACAGGGGGTTTTACTCTCCCTGCACAGCACCTCTGCCCCACTTTGAGTGTGCAGAAGGGCCACAGATAAACTGACAAAGCTGTTCTTCTGCCAAGAACACACTTTTTTTCCTACTTCAGAGTTTGTAATTTGGTGCTGTTCCATTATTATACTTTAAATGTATGAATTCTATAGCTGTATTCTATAACCTTATTTAAATTATTCCAACCTAAGCTTTTAAAAATCCAAAACTTTAAAGTCTTCAGATATTAGGTTGTTTAAAACCAAGTATAGGAAGTACTAAACTAGAAGTAGCAGACTTTGAGTATTCACACTAGAGCTTGATATCTGTTTCCGATAGCTTCAAGAAAATTTACTGAT
This sequence comes from Trochalopteron elliotii, assembly GCA_024734555.1. Classification (NCBI taxonomy): domain Eukaryota; kingdom Metazoa; phylum Chordata; class Aves; order Passeriformes; family Leiothrichidae; genus Trochalopteron; species Trochalopteron elliotii. The sequence goes on from JANPWX010019329.1 coordinate 117,062, forward strand.
CATGATATGAGATCCTTAGGCTTCATAAACAGCATTCAGTCATGAATGTTGGGACCTTTCTCTTTCCCTTTTTCCCTCTTCTGGACCTCCTTTGTTGTAAAGGAAGCTTTTGCATGTAAGTATAAATTCAGAAGACTTCCAGATAAAGTATAGTTGAGCTGAAATTGAACAACTGAGGTATTAGGAAAAGTAGGTCACAGAAATGCTTGCAAATTCTGAAGAGTGATGTTTTAAAAAATTAATCTTAAACCTCAAAAATTCAAAATGAAATTTCATAGTGGAAAACTACATTCTTCAAGACTTTCCCATCTTTTCCTTTTTCTTCTTCCCATTTTATCATGCCAAATTAAATTAACTTCTATTCTACAGTTATAAAAAGGCAACTTATAAAAGCAAAAAGCTTTCTCCTGTTTTTCCACTGTTGCACTATTTACCTAATTTTCACATTTTCATAGACTATGGTATCAGAATTATTTTCATATTCTAGACAAATATCAAGAAGAGTTTAAGTTCATAAAGTGTTATCAAATCCCTGTCAAAGCCTAAGGCTTGAGGAGTGAAAATACATTACCATAAGTTGTTTCATTATAACAATACTATTTCTTGTGTGACACAGACTTGATGCAGAGAATATCCATTATGATTCCTCACTAACTGAATAGCAGCTCCAGACTACAAGTTCTACACCATTATGAAAATAAAAATGCAGCCCATTGCCTCAGAGTGCCTAAACAGTTTTAGAAATGTGAACTAGGGTTATACTTCTAAGTATCATAAGGGCAAGGGGAGCATGAGGACTGTGCCACTGATTTTCCATTCTAAGCCTTTCTAACATGAGCTCAAAAATTCGTAGAACATTTTAGGTTGAGACAGACCTTCCTCTGAGGGTCATGGAGTTTGGTCTCCTAATCAAAGCAGCACTAACCTCAAAGCTCTCTGAGATGGCACAGACACACTTCTCTTGTAATGAAACCAGGGTACACCTCCAAGTACCACAGAGATCAATATACACAAGCCAAGAAACTCAAATGCAAAAACAATAAAATGAAAACTATTTACACAATACTTATTTCACTTCAGCACATTTAAAAAGTCATTATTATGCCCTACAGTAAACTAGGGAAAAACACACTGAGTTTCATTTTTCCCCCTCAGTATTAAAGTTTGATATAGAGAGTGAAAAACAGTTTAAAAAAAAAAATATATATATATATAAATATTTTCTTAAATTATATTTGCTAATTATTGAGGACTTCAAATAGACACTAAAAATGTATAATCATGTTAACATCAATATCAT
>JANPWX010019331.1:6737-65523 GCA_024734555.1 Trochalopteron elliotii
CACGTGGTGGTGTCCCCCGGTGTCCCCTCGGCCAGGCACCGGCACCGGGCACTCCACAGCACTCACCTCACCCCTCGTGTTGCTCTTGTTGGGGACCCCCACCACGTATTCTGTGAGGGACGAGAGCCCTGAGTGCCCCCTAGGACGTTGAGGGGGGCACGGGGATACCCCCGCCATTGGAGTGGGCACAGGGACACCCCTGGTGTGACATGGGAGCATGAGGGCACTGAGACGGACAGGATCCCTGGCCTGGTACAACCTGCCCATCCCCCTCGGGAGGGGAAGCGAGGTCACCCTGGAGCCCCGGGGTGCCCCAGGCCCATCAACCCCTGTTCCCTGCACCCCCCAGCCGTACCTTTGGTTTTGGGGTTGCCATCAAACTCGCCCACAGCCACCGAGTATCCTGCAGGGAGATGGGCACTGGTGACCCCGGGGAATCCCAGCAGGAGCTGGCAGTGGTGCCCGTGCCCGCTGCTCACCCCGGTACCCGTCCTCGTAATCCCCGAACACCGGCTCCGTGGGGCGCCCGGGGGTCCCCAGCCACAGCAGGGACGTGCCGAGGAAGCGCCCGAGGATCTTGTCCATCTCCACCGAGTACACGAGTCCTGGGGGACACCGCGGCGGGGAGCACCAGCACTGATGGCTGTGGCACACGCTGCCACACGCCCTGGGCTGCCAGTGCCACTGCGGGTGGCACTTACGGGGTACCACACCCAGAGGGAGCTCCCCGGGAGTACCAGCCGAGGTGGCAACGCCGGCAGGAAGGACTCACCCGTGAAGTAGTACCCGCCGGGGGCACCCAGCACCAGCGTCCCGTCCTGAGGGAGGAGCCGGCTCAGCACCACCCCGAGGCATCCTGGCATCCCCCCAAAGCATCCTCACCCAAGTATCCCGCCCCCACTCCTAGGACCTCTCCTCCCGGAATTCCCACTGCAGCATCCCCCATCTCGGCATCCCTACCCCAACATCCTCCGCCCTGACACCCAGGTACCGTCCTGGCCACACCCTCTGCACCTCTATCAGCACCCCATGGGCGCCGCCCCCGGACCCCCCCAAGGTGCCCAAGCCCCCCGAGTCTCCCAAGCCGCTCAAGTCCGCTCTCACCGGGGTGACAGCGGCGCTGAAGCCGATCTCGCAGTAGCGCTTGTCGTGCACTGAGGGCACAGGGCAGGGTCAGTCGGACGCTGGGTTAGGGGCACCCCCGCTGCCCGGTCCCCCCTCACCGTAGTTGGTCTGGCGGTAGGTGCTGGCCATGGTCTGGTCGCGGCAGGGCGAGTACCACACGGCGCGCCGCTGGCCCGGGCTCCGCACGAAGCAGGTTCCCGTCGGGGTGCGGAACGCCTCGTGCTGCCCCTCCATCGCGTTCCAGTGCTGCAGCGGGGCACACACCTGGGCACGGCGATGGGACAAGCTGGGTGCCCACCCCGCCGCCACCCAAGGCCGCCCACATCCCCCCCGGATGCACCCACCACCAGTTTGCCGTCCCAGCTGGTGACGGACGCTCCCAGCCACTGGTGCGACTTGTAGGTGTGGAACTCCAAGGCGCCCTGGATCTCGCTCTCGTCCCCTGGGGGAGCGGGAGAGGAGGAATGTGCGGAGCTGTAACACCCCCCGCGCCCACCCCTCGCCCCACGGCGCCCACGCACCCGCAGTGTCGATGGGGAGAGGGTGGCAGGGGGTCTTGTCGGGGGGCCAGGAGCAGAGGAAGACGGTGCCGGGCTGAGCCACGCCGGGCTGGGAGGTGTTGGCACGGGGGGCTCCCACCGCCACGCTGGGCCTGGGGGGCAGAGCGGGTGTCAGGGTCGGCGGGCGTGTGCCGTGCCCGACCCCGACCCCCCGGTGCCTCCCTACCTTCCCTCGTTCATGTGGAAATCCAGGGCGAAACCGAAATAGCTGCCGGGGGGTCCCTCGTAGATGGTGGGGGGGGTCCTGGAGAAGTCCCAGCATGGGGGGCAGGCGCAGCCCCCCGAGGAGCAGCAGCACCCGCAGCAGCCCCATCGTCACCCCAAAATGTGGCCACAATCCCCGTCCCGGGGAGTCCCTGGCTTATCTCGGGGGACGCAGCTGGGGACGGGGCCAGCAGGAACAGGGAACACAGGAAGGGCCCCCCGGACCCACATCCCCTGCTGCAGGAAGCCAGAGAGGTGCGGGGAGACGGATGTGGCCGGAGCAGGGCGGAGGACAGGAGGTGGCAGTGCCACCGGGTGACACGGTGACAGGGTGTGGGGACACGGCCACAGCAGGCTGAGCCTATCGTCCGCCGGGGCCGCAGCCAGCCCGCCGCGGGGTGCCAGTCTGGGGGTGGCTATTTCGGGGTGCAGGCGGAACTGTGGCGGAAATGTGGCGAGGACAGCAGGGGACAGGGCCCGTCCATCGCCCCGGTATCTCCTCCGCAGCCGGATGGAGCTGGCAGCACCGAGCCCGCCCGCGCTGGGCATCACCCCCAGAGTGTCCCCAGGGAGGGGGACCCCAAAACCCTGCCAGGGGAGAGGCAGCACCAGCGCTGTGCAGGGCAATGGCTCTGGCAAGGGAACGGGGCCAGGGTGAGGGCAGCCCACAGCCAAGCGAGCAAGGCGTGTCCTCGTCCCTGTCCGCGAGGAAGAGCCGGTGCCCGCAGTCAGGCCCTTGGCAGCCGCGGGGGCTCAGCCCTGCCCGGCCAGCAGCGTCAGCCCCTGAACCCACCTGCAGAATTAATTTAAACTCAGTTAAGGACTCTCAGGCTGCCCGAGATCTCCGGGGGCTCCTCGTGGCAGCCCAGCGCCGGCGGCCGGGAGAAGCCCCGGAGCATCTCCCTGGAGCCAGCCCGTGTGAAACGGGGCTTTTCTCCTCTCCATCACTGAAGCTGCAGGTGGGAAGCACGACGGGGGTTTGAGGGGGGCACAGGGGGTCCCCACAGAGGCAAACGGCACCTTGGCCCCTGATGGGGAACACAGTCCCTGCAGTGGGGGCTGCTCCAGCCCTTCGGAGCAGCTGCAGTTGGAAGAGAGCAGGATCTGCCCAAAGCCGTGGCAGAGCTCCGAGGGGTAGGAAGGGTTTAGCTGAGCCCGGATCAGCTCTGTGTCCCGGGAGAGGAGGACACCGGACACAAGCGCAGCTGCTCCTCCTCGGGAGGTCTCCTCCCCAGCTGGCAGCAGCATCTGAACCCAGCTGGAGCCCACACCAGACCCCTTAGGGCAATTACAATTCTTTCTTCTGTCCAATTAATTCATTTCCTGTTTCTTTCAACACGTCAGCACCATCCCTCATGAGCCACCTCCTCCCAGGGCCACCGCCAGGGCAGGGCAGGTGGCACCCTGGACCCCGACCCTGCTGGCATGCAGGGGGGTGGATTTTTTTCCTTTAATCAAACCAGGGCTTTGGTTAGGAAAGGAGAGGCTGGTGCTCTATAGGGCAGCTCCCCACCACCACACACCATCACATCTTTTTTTTCCACAAATCATTGGTTTATTAGAAAGGTTTTTTCCCCTCATTTTACAGCATATATATATATTTATATATATATCTTATGTGACAAAGTTAAATACAGTCGGTTTATGCTCGTTAAGTAATGACAGGTTAATTATTTTAGCGCTATCCTTAAGTCCAAAAACAATCCCTGCCCACAGTGTGATGGGGCTGGGGCACGGATGGGCCCTACAAAGCTCAGCTCTGACAGTAACACTGAATTGTTCGGTATTTACAGGAAATTTGAGTCCCTTTTTTGTGACTGCTGTCACTCTGACCTGCTCCAATTTCTCATTTACATGGTGAGGGAGCTCAGGGGGGTTTTGATCCTTTGACTTTGCCTGGTCTCATGCAGCACTCCAGGAGGGGACAGGGAAGAGGATGGCGAAGGGGACAGGGAAAGGGATGGGGATGTCACCACATCCCCACACTGCTCTGAAATCCCTCCCTCCAGCAGTGGTGGCCCAAGGGCTGTGACACCTGCAGTGCCCTGTGAGTGGGGACAGCAGCAGCTCACCCCTGCACTGGGGTGGGGAAGCTCCCACAGGCAGTGTCACCTGAGCCAGGTGATGCAGGGAGAACTGGGAAATCCCTTATGAACCAAGTTGAGGTAACCTTGTGTGTGGGATGGGAACAGTCCCAAGGCTCCTCCTGCACCAGCAGGGTCCACACGTTACTACTTCCAATGGGTGGAGGGGAAAAAAAAAAAAAAAAAAAGGCTCTCCATACTCTGGGAACACCCTGAATTCCTGCTGCTCCCCAGGCTGCCCCAGTGCCCATTCCTATGGCAGAGAGGAATGCAGCATTACCTGCCAGAGCCACTGCTACCCCCACACCCCTCACCCTGCCCAAGTCTCACCTGTTGATTTTTTTTTCTTCTGCAAAATTCTAAATGATTTTTTTTGTTTGTTTTTACATTTTATAGTACATAAAAACTTCAAAAATACATGAGCTTGATAAAATATACATGCTTAGCTGTTCTGCATCTAGCTGAAACTATAAATTGAACCTTTACAAGTGTCTTGGGTCACCTACAGCAAACATATTTACACAGAAGCCACCAGAACAAGTACCACTAAGAACTGGCTGTAAAAAATATTATTGCGATATACTACAAATGTAACCTTTGATAGGAGCTACAAAAAGCAGCATCTTTGTTTACAGAGTTCAGTGCAATTCTTTACATTAAAAAAAAAAAAATCCTATAAATTAATAAGGAAACCATCAGTGTTACAGAGGAAAGAACACGCTTTACATCCTGGCCGCACTCCCCCATCCTCTGTATTGCTTCAATTCCTAACAGGATTTTCCTTCTCTCTCCCATCCCAGTGCCTCTTGCCCAACACCACAGAAGATGGAACTCAGAGTGATTTTTTTCCCCCTTTCAGGAGAAGAGTGGTCAAAGCCCAGGCTGGAATCCCAATCCCTGACCCGAGAACCTCTCTCCCGTCTGGGATATCCAGGCATGGTCCCGGCACAGGAGAACGCAGATGCAGGATGGAGAAGGACGGGAGCTCTGGGCACACACACAGAGCTCCTCCTCCTCTTTACAGTAAGATCTTACTTCCACCTTTGTTACTCACACCAAGAAAAACCCACGTGTGCAGTGACAGAGGCCAAGGAACCTCCTGCAATGCCTGAAAACCGAGGCCTCCAGTGCCCCCGCAGCCGACAGCTCCCGATGTTCCATTGCCGATTACAAGCCGGATTCAATCATGCTGTTTTAATTAAATGACCTCATTAAAAGGATTTTTAGAGATCCTATTAGTGTGTATGAAACCTCATTTATCATATACAAGGTGGCAGAAGGAAGATGACCAAGTGTGAGAATCCAGGGGGAAAAAAAGCTTTTCCAAGTGTCCTGCTGTTCTAAAGGTGAAATGGTTCTTCCGGAGCGGTGCTGCTGCGTGCATGGAGGAGTCGGGGCAAGACATCCCTGCGATACAGCCAACAGCCCGGCCCTCGAGCCTCTGGCTTCTTTGGCTGCTCAAGAGTGAAAGGAAATGCTCAGGCCTCACCTGCCCGCTGGCTCGACTCCAACCCCTTCCCGAAACGCCAAATATTCTCCTTCCTCCGAGGTTCCTTCATTTTGTCCTTCATGTGCCGTGGCTGGGTGGATGCTGCAAGTCCTGTCCTGAGAAAATGGGGTGCAGCAGGGGGTGGAGGTGCAGGGCCGTGGCGGCGGCGGCGGCTGCGGGCCTCGGAGCCAGGAGGGTCGGGTAGAGAGCGTGAGGGACAGGGTGGAAGGTGAAGGGGCCCGGGTGGATGGCGGACGCTGGAATGATGTGGATGGGGTGGCTGGCCAGGAACGTGGCAGGGTGCCCCGGAATAATGGAGTGGGTCAGGTGGGACAAGGAAATGGGAGTCAGGTGTGGCTGGGGGATGTGGTGGACCTGAGCGAGGGGCTGTGGGTGCGGGTGGGGATGGATGCCGATGGCGGCGGCGGCGGCAGCGGCGTGGTGCTGCAGGATGGCGTGCTGCACCGTGGTGATGGACGTGGCCGACGCCGCCGCCGGCTGCTGGATGTGGATGGGCTGGAGCGCGGGCGCCGCCGGTGCCAGAGCGGCCGAGGCGGGGAAGGCCTTGACTTGCTTGGCCAGCAGCTGCTGCTGGATGTGCTGCTGGGCAGCCTGCTGCAGCTTGCTGTACTTCTCCATCTCCTCGGGTGTGAAGGTGATGGGCTGGCTCTCCAGCGGGGCTAGAGAGGAATCTTCTCCCCCCTCCCGATCCCCTTCTATGCTCGGTTCCCCGCCCTGAGGCACGTAGCCAGGAAAGTGCTCAACATCTGGAACTAAGGGCATCATACTGGTTTCCACTGGGACCGGCTGCTGGTTGCCCCCATCCATAGGCTCCAGCCCGTCACCATCGCTCGGATCCGAGAGGAAGTTGTGTGGCATGACCAGATCTCTGGAGCCAAAGCACTCAGGGAGTGCCGGCGCATCTAGGGGAAGGGACTGCATCTCCACAGAGGCTTCGTCATGTTTCTGCTCATCCAGAGGTTTGTCCTGAATTACCATCACCACATCTTCCAGGAGAGACTGGCCGGCCAGCTGACCCTCCTCCATTCCTTGGGAACCATCCTCAGCATCTGACAGCTCCTGCTCCTCACCCCTCTCCAAGCCAGACTCCTCGTATCTTTTGGAGTTTGGTTTCCGAATGGTTGGCAACTTCCCAATTAAGGGCAGAACCGTTTTGTTGCCTAAGGAAGGAGGCAGCTTGGGGCCAAAGTAACCCTGGGGAGGATCTTTGAGCTTTATGCCCACCTTGTTTGCCCCGGACAGCATCTCATCAGTGACGCAGGGCTTCTTCTCAACCTTCCTGGACTGCACCTTTTCCAGAAGCAGCTTTGCAGTGACAGAGTTCCTCTCCTCAGGACTGCAGTCCCCTTCTGAGGCCCGGCCCGTGCCAGAGCTGCTACTGTTCTGGGACAAGGATCCAGATCCTTTCAGATCCTCTCCTTTGCCATCCTCCTTCTTCAGCAGCGACCCCTCACCTCGGCCTGTCCGGAAATAGTGAGGAGACTGGGAGCGATAGATCTTGGACCTGATGAAGTCCCTCCTGCCAGACCTTCGCTCCTCGGGGCTCTCGTGGCCCCGTGAGCCCTTCCGTGACAGGGACCTCTGCGAGTGGCTGCGGGTGCTGCGGCTGCGGTCCCGGCTGTAGCTGCGGCTGCGCTTCCAGCTGCGGCCCGTCATGCTGCGGCTCCTCCTCTTGCTCCGACTGCGGCTGCAGCTGCTGCTGCGGCTCCTGCCCCGGCTCCTGGATCTTGACCTGCCTCGAGGGTGGGTTCGGCTCCTGCTCCGACTCCTGGATCTGCTCCTGCTCGAGCTGTAGTCATCTTCTGACGAGGAGTATTTGCGCCGCTTCGAGCGGTGGTTTGAGCTGTTGTAATCGGAGTCGTCCTCCGAGTCCTGGGAGCGCTTGGAGTGGCAGCGGGAGCGGTCGCTGTAGTCGCTGTAGCTGTCGTCCGAGTAGCTCCTGTGGCGGCTGTAGCGGCTGTGCTCTGAGGACGCATCCGAGCTGGTGGAGTAGGACCTGTGTGAGGAGTGCCTGTGGCCCGAGCGGGAGCGGCTGCGGGAGTGCTCGCTGCCCGAGTCGTAGTCATCGCTGTACTGGGACGGGGACTTCTGGCGGCAGTGCTTGCTGGGGGAGCCCTCGTCGCTGTCGTAGTCGCCGCTGCTCTGCCGGCTCCGGCGGCTGCTCCGGGCCTGGGACAGCCCTGGGCAGCGCCTCCTCACACCAGGCACCTGTTGCAGCTCAGCCTTGTGTCTTTTGCTGCTGTGCTCTTGGCAGGAGTTACCCCCATCCTCTTTTTTACCGCTGCTTCCCTCCTCAGCAGACAGGGATTTCCTCTGGGACTCCTGGGAGCATCGCTTTTTCTTCTGGAAATGGCTGCAGTCTTCAGAGAGTTCAGGTTTCAGTGCCCGGTCCGACTCTGTCGAAAGGGAGGATTTACCTTTTTTGTGCCTGTGCCTTTTCCGTTTCTTGGGTTTCTCTTCCCCCGGCTCAGCTTTCCGGGCCTTCTCCTCAGCTTCCTCCTTGTGTTTGCGTTTGTGTCTGCTGGACTTTTTGTGCTTCTTTTTCTTTTTGTGTTTATGGGACCTTCCAGATTTACTCTTACCCGTTACACTCTTACCACTGTCCTCCCCCTCTCCCTTACCGACGTTTCCCAGACCAGACTCTTGCTTGCTTTGGGATTTGTTTTCCATTTTTTGAGCAGAACTGTTCCCTACACTTTCAGCCTCCTTGGCTTTGCTCACCTCACCAGGTTCTGTGCTCTGAGCATTGTCTTTACAAAGCCCCCCTGGATCCTTGGATTTCTCTGCCCCTTTCCCTTTTGCATCCTTGTTACGGGAGAGCTTGAAGTCGAAGTACAGGGGGTTGCAGCTGTAAGAAACAGAGGGCTCAGCTTTGGTGAAGATGAGCAGCTCTGAAGGCCACTGCAGTGTCGTGCTCTCGTCCTTACTCAGAACAGGAAAAAAAGGTCCCGTGGGGTGCTTTGGTCCCTCAGAGCCATCTCTGCAGCCTGAGGCAGGAGGAGGAGCAGTGTCTGGCTCAGGGGGATTGCTCTCTGGAAGGTGCTTGCTCTCCTGTGTATTTTCATTTTCTGGGATGTCTTTTCGTTCTGTTTTGCCCTGCTGAGCTGCACTTTCAGTAGTACTTTGCTCCTTCTGTTGTCCTGTGCTCTCAGTAGCCTTTTCTGTGTGCTTGCTGGGTTTGGGGGAACTCCCCTTTTTCACTTCATGCGCATTTTTTTTGTTCACATTTTCTGCTTCTGTTTGCTCAGTAGCCTTCATGAAGAGCAGGAATTGAAAGTTGGGCTTTACTTTACAGTGGGCCGGGGGGATGTAGTGGTAATATTCTGGTTCCACAGCTGTTGGTCCATCTTCTCGTCTCATCTTCTTCAGTTTGGATAAGGTGCTGGCCAGAGCCCCGCTGTCCTTGTCGTGCTGGTCATCATCCTCCGCCTTGCCATCAGAATTATTGGTGCCTTCACCCTCCCCAGACTTGTGCAGGCTGCCACCCTCTGAGGACCCCTTCTCATCACCTTTTGCCCCGTCTGCAGAATTGGACTCGTCCACGTGGTCCTTGAAAACAGAAGCGATGGTCTCCAGCTTCACTGGGGTCTTCTTGGCGAAGGAAAAGGACACCCCGATCTTCTGCAGAGGAGCTCCTGGAGAGCTCTTAATGCCAAAGCTGATGGCCTGTGCCCCCTGGGCGGGCATCTGGCCTGGCATCACAGTGCCTTGTCCAGTGCTCAGGAAGCCTCTGTCCGTGGTCATCTCTGTGGCCTGGCCAGAGCTCGTCTGGATGAAGGAGCCACTGTTGGCTGTGGAATCATCGTCGTCTCCACCCTCCTCATCCACAGCCACCGTGGTGGTCCTGAACATGGGCCCACTTCCAGGAGCACTGGAACAGGGGAGAGAGAAAACACAGCTGACTGGTGTCCCTGTCCCTCTGTAGGAGGATCCATCCTTCAGCAGAGACAATCTTACACAGTTCAAGTGCTCTTGCACCCAGACACATGCATTAAAATATCATTATACAGACACTCAAAGTTTTTAATGATATTAAATTACTGAAGAAAACACCTATTGCTGGATAAAGCAATTTGGGGATACTCTGCATGATCAGTTCACTGAACTACCAAAACCACAGCATGAGCCCCAAACACAGTGTGAAGCTCTAGTATCCTAGAGCAGGAATGCCAGCCCAGCCCTCCAGGGCTGCTGGGGACCACTCAGACTCACCACTCAGGCTGCCTCCTCTGCTCAGCCAGCTCGTGCAGGCGCCGCAGGGCCTTCTCCTGCTTCCTCTCATCTTTCCGGGATCTTGACGAGACATTGCGAGCAAATTCCCTTTGCTTGAGATCTTTCAACCTCTGAGGCAAAAGAAAGCAGGGACAAATCAGATCAAAGGTGTTTGTGGTTTATCCAAGAGCAGCTCTTTGCTGTAGCACTGGAAATTGTGGTGTCAAGCCCCTCCCCAGGGATATTCATTGAGCCAGGATGGAACAACAGCATCTTAGCTCAACAAACCCCACGGAGCACACTGCCATTCTCCCAGCAGCTGAAGGAAAAGACAACTGGTGGTCACTTTTGGCTATGACTTCAAGTTCTGTGTATACCCCCTTCCAATCAACACTGCTGGTTTTCTTTAGCATGGACAACAAAGCTGATTTCGAAGCAACAAGCAAATTCTGGAAGGAAAAAGGGAAAAGAAGAAGGATTGTTTACTTTGCTGCTCTTGCAGGGTGCAGATGTACTTGACAAACAGTGCATGACACGAGTCAAGAGCATGGGCCAAAGGACAGGAAGGATTAGCTGGTGCCAAAGTTACCCAGGAATGACATCTGACAAAAGCAATGTACCATTACATTGGAGATGGAGCCAAAAATCCCATGCAAATGATTTTGTAAGCAAATCCAGAATACAACATACACCACAACCAGTTACTTGTTTCCCTGACAGTAGTTCTGAGAGGGTCAAGAAACAAACTGTTCTAAAGGCAGGAGGGTCTCTTGGGGTTGAATACTTTGGGGGGCAGAAGCACCAAGTTCCCCAGAAATCTTATAACGAGAGAGCAAACCCAATCCCAAGGAATGTCAAACATCTTAATATCACTGAGGAAGTCTAGGTAGCCAATTCTAATAGAAAATAAACATCCAAGACTTCAGAACATTTTGGAAAGTCCTTGTCTCAGAGCACTAGAAGAGACTGCTGCTTTTCCTTGGAATACATACATATATATATAGTGGATATTCCACATTTTTTGTGCTCTACAAAAGTTTAAGTAACAGAAAGCAACAAAGACAGACCTCTACCATCCTAAAGGGACTCACTGTTCTTTTTTAGTGCACAATTCAAAACCCTTTCAAAGGGCCCAGCTCCAGAACGCATCCTGTACTCAGCTTTTGGAATAAGTTTCATGTTTTTCAGGCATTTCATGCAGGGCCTGGGAGACTAACGGGACTCAGAGCAGGAGTCACTTTGGAACAATTCTTGTACAGGATGTACAAATCACTGGTGAATTCTAAATACTTCTGGCTGGCCGACTCTGCCTCTTTCCTGGAGCAGAGTCAGATTGCCACACACAGAAACAGTGGATCTGGAAACCAACCCAAAGCTCAAATTAGAGGAATTAAGCTGGCCCAATGTAAAGAGAACATTGCTTTGTGAAAAAGGGAGAGATTGGACAAGACAGAGGATTCTCTTACCTAATTGTATTTACTAAATGTGGTTGATTGTTACCAAAATCAGAGGGGAGGACACACAAAAAAGATACAACTACAGACACCAGTAGAAAGAAACTCACTCTTGTGATCTGGACTCCCAAATTAGAAGGGTTTGCTTTCAATACATCAGCTGAAAACGTCACATCACAAAGAAAAAAAGAAAGTAAAAATAAAACAAGAGTGGAAGAGAGGAAAAAAAAAAAAACCAAGCAAGCATTACTAGAGAGCTGTGGGGGAGTGTGCCAGATATTCTACAGAGCAGGAATGGAGCCAGTGGAGCCACAGGACCAAGCCAAGGTCTGGAGCAGGGGGACGGACACATACGGACACGCACAGACACAGCAATGATCCCACCTGGAACAGCAGAACTACTTTCACCAGGACAAGTAAAGGGCTCAAGGGTTTTGTGGTGTATGTTAAATGTTGAAGAGTAATTTTTTTTCCAAGAGGAAGGAAAAAAAAAAAATAGATGGACTGAGCGATGCTATCAGCTTTTTCATGCTGATTTCAAAAGTGTGTCTGAAATGCTCTGGGAAGTTACAGCCACCAACAGCTGACAGAACTATTTAATGGGGGCTGATGCCAAGTCTCGAGATCACTCACCCATTTGGAAAAAAGTATGACCCAGCTATTTACACCAGACATGAACTGTGACCTTTTCCTCTCAGGAGGAAGGTGCAATGGTGCACTCAGAGCCCCCTGGGCCCCCAGGCACGGTCCTGATCATCCCCCAGGACACAAACTGGGCTCAGAGCTGTCAGGAATGATGCAGCTGCCCCCAGGCTCTCCTGCCTCCATTTACATGGCAATGTGAACGCAGACAAAATTAAATGCCCACTAGTAAATGCTGATCTTTGTGTGTCTCTGCTCCCCGAACCTCCTACTCTCAACACTTAAAACTTAAGAGATGTGAAAAGCAAATGAACTACCCCAAAGCACTGTAACTCCAGAATATGCCCCACAACAACTCCCAGCTGCACCCAAACCTGGGCCCTTTAGGCTGACAAACCACTGGCCCTGGTGTCAAGACTGCTGAGAATCTGGGGAAATTCCTCCCCAAAAACTTCCAAAACTGGGGTAGAGTTGGTCTGGTTTCCAAAGGACCAAGAGATCTCAAGGCTGAGTTTCTTTTTGTCACACAGGAGTCAGGAAGAAAAAGAGTCTTTCTGGGGAACTACAGGATAGAAAAAGCTCACAAATGCACCATGCCAGCTCCTTGGAAATGTAAAATACAGAACAGAACACAGCTCAGCTTCTTAGACTGACCTAAACCAACACACCTATCATCAGAAATGGCAACAGGAGTGCAAATTTATCTTTCCTAAATGCATCCAGGGGGAGGGAAAAGGGGGGAAACAGGAGCCCACACTGCTCATCTGTAAGAATAACCTGCTGCAGGAATGAAAAATACTCAGAACTTTTCAAAATAACTTGTAACTCTCCCCTCACTTATTGTTTCAAATATGTCATTGAATCCAGTGATTGATCCCCTCAAAGACTGGATAATCAGCTCACTACAGCCATGCCCACCCTGCTCCCCAGTCCTGACTGGGAAGGAGCAATCCAAAGCCTGAAGTACAATTTCACTGGGTGAAGGGAGCACATGGACCACTGAAATGTTGCTCACCCACTTCCAGGTCTCAGCCTGCCCTGGAAATCATTTGAACTAAACAGATATTTAAGCTCAGCTTACACTAAAGAAATTTCCATCTAATCCTGAGGAGAGTGTTTGTTATTCTAATCCCCCAAAAACCTCTAAATGACTTTTTGGACCACACCATATGTGTGGGTGTGAGGGAGGCTGGAGGAGGATGGTACTGCCCCTTCCCCAGCACCATGGAGAAATTCTGACAAGGATTTAACAAAGCCACTCAACCATCCTCAGGGAGCTTCTCCCCTCCACAAGGAATCCTGGGAACTCATACTTCTGAGGTGAATCCTCCCTTTTTAAGTCTTCCTATTGTGCTTAGCAAGACAATGATTTCTTCAACAGGATCAGAGCCACCAAGCCTGTGTTAAATCAAACACACGCTTCATGCTGCTACAGGATTTCAAAATTAAGGGGCATTTTTTTCTCCATTGGCAGCACGTTTTCTCAGGAAGCAGCAGTTTATCTAATCAGCAATATCCTTTCACACTGCAGGATCATGGGGACCATAAAGCCAAGGAATATTCTGCTGGTTTATTACTTCAGCTGTCAGAAGGGCCACACTGCAGTGACCAGCAGTGACACAAATCACCAGCACTTACATAAAACTTCTTCAGATTTCCACATGCTATAGGCAGTAGTTCACTACCTCCAGCCTTCCTGGGGTTTATTAATAGCTGCCACCCCCCTCAGCTTTGGAACAAAGAATTGTATTTTAAGTTTCCAGCCTTGTTTCTAACAAAATTCCAAACTCGCCTCCACGTTTCCACAGGAGTGCAAATCGAGCTCCTGAAGAGCAGGTTTGGTATCAAAATCTGCAGCACAAAGAGGCCACAGTGCTGGATTATCTCCCAATCCCTCCGTGGCTCAGGAGGCCAAACTGGCAAACACCACTAGTACCTTCCAATTCTCACAAATCAGCTTAAAGCAGCTGCACTACAGCACTAATGAAAAGCTCCTGAGAGCCCATCCCAGGCACAGCAAAGTGGGGAAATCCAGGGGGGTGAGCAGGAGTCAGGAACTGTTGCAACAGGAAAACCACTGATCATCACAGGATGTCCTAAGTAGGAGGGAATCCCCCAAGGATCATCCAGTCTAACCCCCCCAACAATCCCACCCTGTGCATCCCTGGGAGCCTTGTCCAAGCACTCCTGGAGCTCTGGCAGCTCAGGGCCATGAAAAAGCTCAGCACATGCCAGATTTTGGTGATGGTACCAGGTAAGACCTCCCCAGTACCCAGCTGGGGTGCAGAGCTTTACAGGCCCAGCACCAGCAGTACATGGATTTTCTCTGTTTAAGGTGACAAAGCCACACAGCATCACTGAACTGAGGCCCACTGAGAGACATTCTTTGCCTAAAAGTGCAGAGCAGAAAGAGCCCTGTTATACTCACAAGACAAAAGCACTGTCACCAGACCTGAAGAAGTGAGACTTTCGTGCCAAACCTCATATTGAGATGGGTCAGAGCAGATCCACCTCTGGGGCTCGAGGCAGGAGGCAGCTCCCATGACATCAGAGCCCCGTCCTCCCTTGCCATTCTTCTCATATCTCTCTGCCAACCCACATTAAATAAAATAATAATAATAATGTACTTTTCATTCTGTACCAGCAGATTTCTGGCTTTCTGAACTTTTGATGTCTGCTCGATTCTTTGCCCCAAAAGGTTCTGGGAGTGAACGACACCAGGGAACACAAGCTCAAAGAATGGCAACCTTGATCATTTTATTGAAGTGAGAACACAAGCCTGGCTTATCTTTGGTCATCAACGTTCTTTGCACACTTACAGATGAAGTGAAAAGAACAGAGGGGAAAGGGCCTGCAAATGCTGTTTTATTTCATCTTTATTTCCTCCCTGGAAGGAGCTGTGTTAAGAAAAATACAGAATGGGTTGGGTTGGAAGGGACCTTAAAGCTCATCCAGTCCCACTCCCTGCCATGGGCAGAGACACCTCCCACTATCCCAGGGTGCTCCAAGCCCTGTCCAGCCTGGCCTTGGGCACTTCCAGGGATCCAGGGGCAGCCACAGCTGCTCTGGGCACCCTGTGCCAGGGCCTGCCCACCCTCACTGGGGACAATTTCCTCATCATCTCTAATCCAAACCTACTCCCTTTTCAGTTAAATCCATTCCCCTTTGTTTTATCACTCCATGCTCTTGTCCAAAGTGCCTCTCCAGTTCTCTTGTAGCCCCTTTATTGTTAACTGGTGAGTTTTCTGAGGGCAGAGCATTTCTGAAGCAGAAGAACCTCCCGTGTAACACCAAGTACCTCAGAGATTCCCTCCTCAGTCTTCTTCACTGGAGGTCCAAGGTTTTGGAAATCCCAAGTTTCCCCAAAACACAAAGTTCAGAGTTTGCATTCAGAGTATTCCTCAAGCCCAGCAGTGACTGTCTTGGTGATTTTATTGTGCTTGAACAGATCCCTCCCCCTCGGCACGAGAAGCAAAGATGCAGCTAATTAGGGCACAAAGAGAACTGCACATCTATACTTCCAGTTCTGAGTTCCACCCTCTTTCCCAAAGAACTTCTTTATGGAATACACTCCCTTTGTCCTTTTACAAAGAGAATCTAGGCAGAATTAATCACCTACACCTCCAAAACACCACACACTTAGGGGAAAAAACCACCTACATAAAAGCCTGCATTTCAATGCTGGTTTGTGTTCTCCCAGGGAACCTGGCACAGGTTCACTCAGGAACACGTTTGTTTTTCACAAGAAATGCAGAAGGGGAATGTTTTGATTGTTGGGTCAGTGACTCAGTCAACAGCTCGAGCACTCAGCAGGCACACAAGCAGAACGAGGTGATGGTGGGAGATTCTCCAAGTCCTTGGATTGTTAAAAACCCCACAGAGTAAAAGCTGACTGTAAATGCTACATAACTGACACACAAGGTAATTCCAACCATAACTCTTGCAGGCTGCTCCAGGTGCTGGGCCCTGCACATCCAGGTTTATCTGATAGGAACACACAGACTGGGCACAACCCAGATAAGGGGCTTGCACTCATCTTCACACAAATCTAATGTGAGGCCTTTATCTTAATGCCAAAACCCCAAAGCAAATAAGGAGCCCTCACAGGTGTAATGCCTTGAGGACACATTCCCACTGGGTCCAGAGTGTTCTAGGACTGTGGGAGCTGCCAAGGATCAGGACATTGTGGATCTGCAGTAAAGCAGAACAAAAATCACAGAATCACAGACTGGTTTGGCTTAGAAAAGATCCTAAAGATTACCTTGTTCCATCCCCTGCCACAGGCAGGGACACCCTGCACTATCCCAGGTTGCTCCAAGTCCTGTCCAACCTGGCCCTGAACACTTCCAGGGATATACACGGGGTCCATCTTCACCACCCAAGCTCCTTCTTAGCTGCAGAAGCTTTCTTTCTACATTTGCCACCTTTTGTCTTTTGATTATTGTTAATTATTACTCTGTTGACTGTCAGGGCTGGGCACCATCAGGAGTGGGGGCCCTTCACAACCTACCAGGCCTTCAAGATCAAAATCTACAGCTAAAAAACCCCACCATTAAAGACATCAGCAGCTGTACAAGAAGTTATGAGATGCAGCCTTTTCCAGTTGCTCACTGAAGGGTGTGTGAGAGAACTGAGCTTACTGTCCCTCCTGCAGGGCCATCTGCACCCACTCCAGCTGCCTTCAGTCCCCTGAGAGGGACAGGCCACGTGCTGACCAGAGGGTGACTGGTCCTTAAAACAGCTGCACTTCTCATCTCAAGTATCAACCTAATTAAAAACAGCTCCAGAACAACACTGCACACCTCCAACACAATGGCTAAAACAAGCCAGTGGTTTGGGAGAATAAATGCTAGGATCTTTCCACAGGCAAGGAAATGCTGCCTTTTGGAGAAACTTGGCGTTGAGGTTGATTCAGATGTAGCCCAAAGGGTCTATGAAACCAGGACAGGCAGGAAATAAAGAGAATAAACTTCCCCTTTAATTGTTTGGTGTTGACACAATTTTGGTGGGTCCAAAATTCATCCGGTTGGGATCAATACACTTACCTATCATCCCTGATGGGCAATAATCCCGAGTTCCTTCCTGGAATACAAGACAGTGTCTTTATGACTCGGGAGTGGAAAGGGATCTGAGGATGGAACATCTATTTACAGGGACAGCCTAATGCTTGCTGAGCCACAGAGGGATAACCAAACACTCCAACGTCAGGGGGATGTGGAACTAAAAATACTTAAAAGCAAAAATGCTGTGGAAACTGAGCCAAGAAAAAGGCAAAAATGAGCTCTGTTGCCTAAAAAATTACCACTGGGGCAACAAAATCTCACGGATGATATATACCAAGCTGGGCTGCTGTAACTAAGATACTGTAATGGCCTTTCTTTCCAAGAAAGCCAACTGATGACCTACTTGAAGGAAAAGATCGTGGCTTTCCTCAAAAACTTTAGGCTCACCTTTCTGCAACCTCACCTTCTTGTCTAAAGAGACAAACTATAAAACATCAACATGCAACCTATCAAAAGCACAGCTTTTTTTTTTTTTTAACTGTTTTAAAATTTACACTGAACTGCTGGAAATGAGCCTCCCTGGAGCAGGAGGGAGCACAGCAGTGAGATAATGTTACTTATGCAAATCCACTGTCATTCTGTCTCAGGGGTTTCAAGTTCACTCCCTGAATGCTGACCCAGTGGGGTCACACACATTCCAGCCTGACAAAGCTGGACAAGCAATTTTTTCCCTAAGCAAAGCATGATTGCTTCTTTGTTTAAATCCCTCTGTAACTAGAAATTAATGCTGGGTGATGCAGCCAGAGTTTGGAGGCTCATTTTCTCCAAAGCCTGCCTAAAGTGACTGCAATGGATGGAATTATCCAAGAACATAATTCCTCTCAACATAATCAGCAGTACCAAGCAACCTCCGAATTCTTTCTCCTGATGAGATGACCCCACCCTGTGGGTGCACAAGACATTTTTCTCTCAAGCCACTCCTGCTGATGACTCCTTTTATTGTTTTCCACAGGTTGGTTTCCTCCTCCACAGCTTCTCCAGCTGCTGGAAGAGCTCTGAGCCTGGCCAGGCTCACGTCAGTGCCCCATCAGTCACCAAGGGCTGGAGCAGCTCATGGAATCCCACAGCAGCAGCACACCAAGAATGTGACACAAACAGGTCCTGCCACCTCCCAGATAAATGCAGGTCACTGCACTCAGGTTTCAGCCAAACTGATGGAGACTTTCCAAGGAAGTTCTCTGCTCTAAGGTGTCACAACTGAGCTCAGCCAAAACCACCCCTCTGCCCAATAACCAAAGGAATAAATGAATTTCTGTTCTTGGTTCTACCAAACCACAATTTTTACAGAGCCCAACAGCCCTGCCATGAGAATTCCTGACAAGACTCCCTTAGTTCAAAGCAGATTCTCTGTCATATCCTACACTTAATACACACACACACAAAAATCATACTCTAAAGCCACATTCTTTAAGCTGTTTTCACTGCTATTTTGCAGCTCTACAGCACATCCTCCTCGAGTTACCAGCAGTCTGATGATTGTGGTGTTAGAATTTATGACTAGGAACATCAAATCCCTCCTCTGAGCCCTTCCAGCCCTGGAGGAGCCCAACACTGCTATCTGCTGTGCAGTTACATCTCATTTAGCAGTTTAAATGGTCAAACAGATCAGGCTAACACAAGAACTTCCATTACCTACTGTGCAGCATGAAGACTACAGTACATGTAGTACTGCAGCATGTACTACAGTACATCCCTACCTTGGGAAAAAAGCCAGCCCCACAGAGACTCTGAACCCACTTTCTCCTGAGAATTACAGAATTTGGGAAGTGCTCCTTTCTTAGGATTCCTTTGACACAGCCCATTATTTCCTAGACTGTTTTCAGTAACTCCACAGAACACAGACTCAGACAGTGAAATGCTCACATGTGGGGGGAATCATCACTCCCCAAAGCTGTACCAATGCTAAAAGCAAGCTGGGACCCATCCACCTCCACGTGTACTCTCAGTTTAACCCCAGCACATTCCTGCCTGTGGGTGTTTCAGAACTGGGGGTCCTTGATGCCAGCCATGGAGTGGGGTTTGGGGTCCTTTTGTGCTCTTAAATGAATGATGGGCATAAAAATCTTACCCAGCAACATAAAACACCTATTCCTGGACCAGTAAGGAAAACAGATACACCAGGGAAACTCCAAGTATTAACCACAAACAAGACCAGCACAATGAATATCAAACTGATGAACGGTGCTGTCTACAACTGGTTACCTGCTTGTGAGCGTGGTCATAAGAGTTGATGTGGTTGTCAAACTCTTGGTGCTTTTGATACTGTTTGTCACAGAGTTCACAGTAGAAGTTTGCTCTGAGGTCTTCCAAAGCCTTGGCAATGGCCTTTTCTTTATCAACATAATCCTGAAAAATTAACAAAAAAATGCTTCTGTTAAGTGTCCTGTAGAACAGGCTGGAAGATGATGGGTTAGTCTTTTAAGGAAAAACAGTGCTTAATAAAAACTTAGTGTACATTGATTATATTTATTACAGAATCACTGAGGTTGGAAAAGCCCTCCAAGGTCACCGAGTCCAAGCTGTGCCCAATCCCCACCTTGTCCCCAGCCCAGAGCACTGAGTGCCACATCCAGGTGTTCCTCAGACACCTCCAGGGATGGGGATCCAAACCTCCCTGGGCAGCCCCTGCCAAGGCCTGAGCTCCCTTTCCATGGGGAAATTCCTGCTGCTGTCCACCCTGAGCCTCCCCTGGCCCAGCCTGAGGCTGTTCCCTCTCCTCCTGTCCCTGTTCCCTGGGAGCAGAGCCTGACCCCCCCGGCTGTCCCCTCCTGTCAGGGACTTGTGCAGAGCCACAAGGTCCCCTGAGCCTCCTTTTCTCCAGGCTGAGCCCCTTTCCCAGCTCCCTCAGCCCCTCCTGGGGCTCCAGCCCATTCCCAGCTCCGTTCCCTGCCCTGGACACACTCCAGCCCCTCTGGGTCCCTCTTATCATGAGGTGCCCAGAATTGGACATAGCCCTTGAGGTCCCTCAGCAGGGCCAGCTCAGGGGACAGTCACTGCCCTGCTCCTGTTGCCACTCCACCTGGGACAGCCCAGATGCCACTGGCCTCCTGCCCACCTGGGCACCCCTGGGCTCATGTCCAGCCACTGCTGACCAGCACCTCAGGTCCTGTCCAGTTTTCCAGTCACTTTGCCCCACCTGGAACATCCCATGGGGTTGTTGTGACCCAAATGCAGGTCCCAGCACTTGGCCTTACTAAGCTGAGCAGCCTGTGCCAATTCACAGGTGGGATTCCAGAACTTCACAATGCTACCAACCTTGGCTCTGTTTGTTACCCAGAATCACAGAATATTCTGCACTGGAAAGAACCCACAAGGACTGAACATCCCCTGGTCACAGCACAAGCATCACTAAAAGGAGATTGCTTAAAACAAGGCCTGCAGTGCTGATGGGGGAAGGCAGCCCTGCCTCATGGGAGCCTTCTGGATTTTCTGTGCTCCACAGAGAAGTTCGAAACCTCAAGCTAACCCAGAGACACACTGGCATCAAACCTAGGAGGATCCCTGCCTTTGGAACAGAACCCTTCAACTCTAAAGCTGACACTGCTCCATTTTGAGTGGTAAGAGATGTATGCTTGATCTTGGTTTGGCTGCCTGAATTCAGGTGGGAGGAACATGGCTCTGGCTGGGAATTATCCTTCAGAGCCTGCCAAGCCCAATCCACTCCAGTGAAATATTCCCAGGAGCAGAACTGTCCCTCAGGCTGGGCTCAGCACAGGGCCCACACTGCAGTGGGCACAGGGAGCTGCATTTCATGGACAGGGGAGGGAGACAGCCTTGGAGTGCTGAGAGGGTCTTTTCCCTTCTACACCTGAACATTTGAACAGGTGGAAAACCAAACCTCCAGGGAGAAATGAGGTGGCTCAGACACATCCTGCCCTCTTTTGCTTCAGGTTTTGAACATGCACTAAGCTCTGGTACTGGGGAGATCCCAGTCCCTCAGGTGGCTGCACTGGCTGGAAATCCAGGTGTGGAAGCAGCCTGTGCTGCCCCAGGGTTGCTGCACATCTGGGGGGCTCTGAGACACACCTGATGCCAGGACACAGGAACCTCAGGGCTAAGCAGCTGCTCCCTCTTGCCAGGCTGTATCAATTACAGTCCCACCAGTAGAATTAATAAAACATCACCACTTTTCACAAGCTCTCTGGGGGAGGTTTACCCTGAGGAGGTGGAAGCTTTTACTCAAAATCAGCTACAAATGCTGCATCACAAAGCCCACTGTACTCACTGCAGCACTCCCCATATAACCATGGACCAGAGGCATTTCAACTGGAATAAAGAGAAATTATATAAAAAAACAGCCTAACATTAGAGAAAAAGCACTTAAGGATCTTTTTTTCCATCTTCAATACAAACTTCCTATGGGAAGCCTCCTTCCTCAGCAAGAGGAGGCAGCAAACATTTAAGACAGAAAACTCTGCAAGGTTTTTCCTTTGAATTTCAGAACTTGTTCAAGGCAATGTGGTTTATCTACTAGTTACCACATTAAAATGGCATTAAAGTAAAATTACTGAGCGTGTTTTATGATGCAAAATTTATATAAAAGATTTCAACACCCTGGGAGAGGAAAAAGAGTCTAAAAAATTTTAGTGTTCATCTTTGGGTTCAATTTAAAGCACTGTTCACTTCTACATAAAGAAGGAAGCAACTTCCTGCTTCCATCTATTACCAGATGCCCTTGTTAACAAAAAAAAAAAAAAAAAAAAACCAAAAAAAACCACCAAAAAACCCAAAACAAAACAAAAAAAACCCCCAACAAATCTGGAGTTTTGAGCCTGAAGCAGATCCCCAGGAAGACAAGAAAGGAAAACAGAGCAGCGTGAGCTCCACAGAACACGGACGTTTAAAATTCCTCTGAATCCCAGACAAGCTTCCTGTGCCATGTGTAGGTTTTTTTGAGCAAGCATCCTGTGGCTAAACAATGAAACCCAGCCATTTGAGTGATCAGAATCTATACAAAAGAAGGGAATTAAAAAACATTTCTTGGCTGCAGAGTTATCTGAGATTCCTCTGAGGCTCCCTGAACGGCTGATCAGGATGCAGGGCCATCAGCAGTTACATAATGGACTCCTGTGGAGCAGCAAAAAGTAACGGCTGCAGAGATTTTTTTACAGATTAATACCAAAATGCAAGGGGCTAAGGATGAACTGAGCTAATAAAAACCCACTGGAGCTGTGAGAGACTGCTACTGCTCCAGAGCTCCTGAGAAAAACCCGTGCTGGATGAGGGCAGGAAGAGAAAAGACTCTCAGAGCAACACAGGTTGGGCTGCATCTGGAAAGATCATTGTAAACCCCAAGAACTCCAGGATCACAAAATGGGTTTGGTTGGGAGGGACCTTAAAGCTCCCCCAGTCCCACTCCCTACCATGGCCAGGGACACCTCCCACTAGACCACGCTGCTCCAAGCCCCATCAACCTTCCCAGGGATGGGGAGTCCACAGCCCCTCTGGGTACCCAAACACCTGCAGTTCACATACCAAACAAGTCAAAGTCTCAAGGAAAAAAAAATAAAGAGGAGAGGAAGCTATAAATTTTCATAACTGAACAAACTGCCTGAAGAATTAACTGTTCAGCTGGGGAAATGGAATTTTAGATTTGCAGAGGTTATGTTTAATTTTAATGGCATTGAAACTACTTTCCCATTATTTCTCAAATAATTAAAATTTATGCAAGACTGACACTTCATTTGGATGTCTTGAGCTCTTCCTCAACCCTGGTACTCCCCAAATCTCCAGACAATTGAACAAGCAGGCTTTCCTAAGAGCTGATGGACTGAGGGGCTGGGAAGCAGAAGAGTGGATTAAAGGATGAGCAGAGACCATGTCTCCACAGAGAACCCAGTTACAGCTAATCCAAAAATGCTCCTGCATGTCACGCTCAGTCCCAACACCACAGCTCATTTTTATCAGCCCTTGGCTTACAAAATAACCCCACAGGTTTTGTAAATCCCACAGAAATACAGAATTTGTCCTGTTTTTTAATGCTGCCTAAACAATTCTTCCAAAGAGCTCCAGCCCATCCATTTCTCCAAGCTGGAGCCATGTCCTACCTTTCCAAAGCAAGCAGGATTTATGCAACAACATCATAATGTGCTGCTCACTCCTCACTCAGTACAACACAAGAGCTTCTCCCCTCCCAGCTGGTAACTGCCCCTCTACCACCTGCAGGTTTTGTCCTGACATGGCAGGCTCACTCGAAAAATCTGGCAGCCCTGAGTGTGGGGAAGGAAATGTCCTGCTCACCCCAGGACTGCTCATTCCAGAACAGGAGCAAAGCACACAGAGAAAGCCCTGCTGCTGTCCAGGGACTCTTCAGCAGCTAAACAAACAGGAAGGTTGATGCCAGGAAGTGAATAACCAGTGTGTTAAAATATAAATCATTTCCACAATGACCAAACCCAAGAGCAGTGAATTTCTACCACCGTCACTGCGGCAGAACGAGGAGAACTCAGCCCCATCAGAACAGATCTTTTCCCAACCAGCCCACGGACACTGTGATGTTGATGCCCCTCTCTCTGTACCTTGTACTTCTGCCTCAGCTCCTCAGTGTCTTCCTTCTCCACCTCCAGCACTCGCCTCCGCTCTGTGGCATCCTCGGCGTAGTCGAGCTGTTTAAAAAAAAAAAATAAAGAAGAGATGCAATTTGGCCCATAAACACATTGCACTATCAAATCTACCAGAGAGCACAACTGAACAACTTCAACTGGAACAGAATCCACGCAAGTTGTACTTTGCTTTCCCTGTTTTGTCACAAGTGTAAAACAGGTCATTAATCCCCCTGATGTGGAGGGCCCTGGCAGGCCCATGGCAGCTCTGGGGAGGGGATTTTGGGGAGCATCCAAACCCCAGAACTCAGGCTCACAGGGTTAAACAGAGGATGCATTTTGCAGACCAGCGTTTTCTTACTGCACTGATTTAAGGGCAAGTTGTTCTTTACCCCAGATACACAAACTCTGACTTTTCCACATCTTTCCCACACACTCCCCAGAAGCCCTGAGGTGAGGGGAGCTCACCTCCATCTCCATCCGGCCCATGCCCATGACATCATACTTGACCACGATAGGGATGGGATCCGTCCTCCCTGGAAGAGGAACACACAGAGGAGGGTCAGCAGCAGCCCAGCACCACAGCTCACTGTACACATTGGGTTTGGGTGGTTAGAGATCTTGCCTTGGAGTGCAGAGACCAGAAAGCTACAGTGAACCAAACACGAGCCATTCTCACAGCTTACAGCCAACCCTGCGCCCAGCTCCCAGTGGCATCCAGGATGATAAATGCATTTTCTGAACATTAACTGCTCATGTAAAAGCTTCTCGTGGTTAATGCTCCCCCATGACAAGCCCTGGGGCAGGGCTGATAACAGGACTTGAGCCTTTTCCTCAAGGCTTCCACATCAGGCTTCTCATCTCCCCATAAGAGTGAAGAAGCTGCTAATCACATTCCACTGTTGCAGTTCATGAATAATCAATTAGAACTTCCCTGAAAAGGATGTGGAAGCCCCTCTCCCGAGGAGATGATGGCACAAAAGCCGAACTTCCCCCACCCAACCACCCAGTCTAGGCCAGGGGTGGGTCCCTGCTCCCCCAGCCCTGGATTGGTGCTCTGGCCCCCGTGTCACCTGTAAGCTGTGAAAAGGACTGGTTGCGAAGAAAATTGACTTTGAACTAATCAAACTATGCTGGAGATTTATTTTTTTTTTTAAAAAACATATCTTTAATCCACTCATAACCAGCCAAACAAAGCAAAATGGGGCAGACAAGCACTTTACTACCACAGCTTTTTTTTTTTTTTAATTATTATGATTTTGATTTTTACATCACAACTGGCACTGGTGGTTGTGATGTAACCCACTGACAAAGTACTTACCTTCTCCAGTGCAAACCTTGAGTGAAAAAACAGAATGTTTACTTCCCTTATTATTGCTCTTGTTTGGTGTAAACAACTCTTTTGTTATACACACATACACAGGTATTATACCTTTGGGCTAAAAGATCCACAGGTTGGAGTCATGCTGAAATATTTCACTGCCATCCACATGTGCAAAAGGTTAAAGTCTTTAAAACTGCCTCAGAAAACCTGGATAGGTGTGAACTCTTTGCCAGCATCAGCCATAATTCCTGCCAAAAACACAGCCCCAGAGGGGCTTTTGAACCTTAAAGTACAGACATGTGGTTTTATTCAGAAATAAATCCATTTAATTAATTGCTTTACGGTTTCGTTGATATGCCCAGGAATTTGACAGGCAAGTATCCAGCAGGTCCAAAAGCAGTGATCACATTAATCTGAAATGGTTTGGATTGAGCTTTCCTTTGGATATTTAATGCTCATCTTTGACAAGGCTTCTCTTATGCCCAATGGTATAATACAGTAAGCAGTGACTGCAATTTTTAGCAAAAGGACCAAATTAAAGACAGGTTATAAAAATGACTTCCTAGGTGCAATATCACTTTCATAACGTCTCAGCCAGGGATTTACTGGTAAGTGGTGAAACCAAATAGAATGGCTGGCACCAAGTGCCAACAATTTATTATTCAATTTTTTTTTCAAGCTTTTTTCTTTTAGTTTTGCTTTTGTTTTGGGTATTTTTGGTTCGTTTTTGTTTTGTTTCTCCAGCAATTGAGATCTTTTGATGCAGCCTCATTGCCCTGGTAAACCCCTGAATACAAACAATGCATCAGTACTTTTGCCTTCTAAGGCAGTCAAAGTTTTTTAGGTTGGTTCTTTTTAATTCAAAATCTATTTGGAAATTGCAGTAGCAAGTGCTAGTGCCCATCGTGTTGGGGGGAAAAAAATCAAGTTTGGACAGTATTAAAAATTTATGTTTAAACTGATTTTGGCAGTTCTAACACAAACAGAAACATCCCTTCTTAGCAATACCCTTTAATGAACAAGGATCAGACAAGTGTGCATAAAGAAAGGAAAGGAAAGGAAAATGAAAGACCAAGCAGAAGGATGATGGCTACAACAGAGAAAGTAAGCCTAACATTGGTGCACTGATGACAAAAGGAGTAATTCAGTCTGAAAATAAAAAATTACCACTGCTAAGTTTACCATCACCACAACAAGTCCAGGATCATAACGCTGTAAAAAAGAAACACCATTTGTTAGGCAGAAACCATTAGGGGCAGAAAAAAGGCCGTTTGGCAGGGAGGATGGGTTACAAAAAAATAACAGGAGGCTTCTTGCTCACCCCTCCACCCCACGACCGTGCTCTGCCCTGCAGAACCAGGGAGCCACTGGAGCAGCTCTGGCTCCTGCTGGGTGTTGGGAGAGCTCCTGGTGACAGCCCCCCTCTGAGGAGGCACAGGTTAAATTTAAAAAGGAAACAAATCAGGATCTTAAGGAAGTAACAAATACTCAGGGCCAAAAGGAGCTCTGCCTGCAGCTAAGAGGAGACTGTTGCATGCGAAAAGTGATGCCTCTGTTTTAAACTGAACCATCATTTCACTATGAATGGAACCTCCTGTGTGACATCCAGGTGACAAGTGGCATGTCCAGGCATGTAACACAGCTGTGGCAGCAGTGCCAACCCCACATGGATCTCCCTGGAGCCAGCTGGGGCAGCAGGACATGCTGCTGGCACTGGGGTGGCCTCGCTCCGTGTCCAAGGAAAGGCACGATGGTGAAGGGACAGGGACAGGCTCAGGGCCACCCCTGGCCTGCTGGCTGCCAGGTGGGACATGGGGAGCAGCCAAAGGGGGAAATGAGACTCTCCAAGCTCAGCTCATTACTCCTCCTTTGAAAAGAACTTCCTCAAGGAAAGTTTAGCCTACTGCTGACCATGACAACGGGATCTTTCCCAGCAGGTAAATGTGGTTTGGACATCAGGAGCCTCCCAGGTCTGGGGTGCCTGCTGAGCCTTTCCTGTACACCAGCATGCTTTGAAGGGAATGTAAGCTTCCAAGGCCCAGAATTCCCATGCTTCCTGCCACTCAGCAGGGCTGCAAGCAGTGCCACACAGACAGCTAATTCCCAGGGTAAATCCTGCTGTGTCCTTGTCCCAGCCCCCTGCAGCCCACAACATTAATTTTCTTTTTGAGGCAGGTCACAAACTCCTTCACAGACTGGTCAATGCACAGGCTGCAGACCCCAAAGCAGAGAGGGTTATTGCATAAAACACTTCCACACGCAGGGAAAATCTCGTGGAGAGGACAGAGCAGGAACCTCCAGCAAGATGGAAAAAATACACAGCTCACACAAGAGTCACAACTTAGAAAACCCAATCTCCAAGTGAATTAGGTTAGTAATGATTCCCTGGGCTCAGAAATGAAATGAGATTCCCAAACTGACCGGCTGTACCTGT
Organism: Trochalopteron elliotii; assembly: GCA_024734555.1. NCBI lineage: Eukaryota > Metazoa > Chordata > Aves > Passeriformes > Leiothrichidae > Trochalopteron > Trochalopteron elliotii. The sequence continues at coordinate 33,892 of JANPWX010019331.1, forward strand.
TTTGCTTTCCCCAAGAAATGGGAAAACCTTTCTCCCAGCTTGTGAAAAATTGCTCAGACCCAAACAAACCCTGAGAGCCACCCCTTCCCAGGGCCCTGCAGTGGCAGGAAGAAAGGAGCACATGGCCAGGCAGGCTTCTCCAGATTCCCTCCTTTTTAACTGCATGAAGTTATTGGATATGAGCAAATACTTCCCCCCTAGTGCTATAAGTTAAAAAATCTTGGGAAAATTAATCCTAAGGCTTCAGGGCTCTGGTATCAGATACAGGTCATGGTGCACATGGAAGACTGTGGGTTCAGGGCCATGCTCTCTGGCTCTGGACACAGTGTGGATGCTGCTCTGCCCTCTGGAATGGGAATATCCCAGCTGGAGCTGCCATCTGAGCCTGCCTGGAAACACCAGCATTGTCAACACCAGCCCGTGTTTTATTCTGTTTTTAACAAGTCATAACAGAAAACAGTTTTCATCAGATTTGCAGATTCAGAGGAACTCCTCCCTCCGAAAATAGCATCACGGCAATAGAACCCCAGAATGGTCTGGGTTGGGAGGGAACTTAAAAACCAGTTACTCCATGGAACAGGGACACCTTCCACTAACCCTGGCTGCTCCAAGCCCCTGTCCCTTTGACACTTCCAGGGATGGGGCAGCCCCAGCTGCTCTGAGCACCCTGTGCCAGGCCCCCACCACCCTCACAGGAAGAGTTTCCTCCCAATACCTAATGTAAATTGATCCTTTTTTTAATTTATAACATCTACTCCCTGTCCTATCCCAACAGGTAAATTTCTCCATTAAAGAGACACTCAGATATAACAGGATGAAAGAACAGTATCCCAAAAATTCTATGTTAACGTAATTCAATCAAATCTCTTTCAGTGTGTCCCTTATGCACAGTGTGTCAGCACCACAGAAGTAACACAACAACCATAATCCTGCTTGTTTTGTTGACATCTTCATAGAAATTCCCCCCAGGTACAAGCTTTGTAAGATCCAATCCTAGAGGACTGATTGATATCACACTTGTCACTGGAGGAGAATTTCATAAACTCAGCATTTCCAGAGGACACAGACAACAGCATTTGATCTTGTAGGACACAGAGGATTTCTCCTTATTTGCTGTCTACATGCTGCAACTGAAACCCACAGTAAGACACAACCTTCCAGGGGCTTCTAGCTGCTCCTGGAAAGGGATTATCACTCAGCTGTGTGCTGGGCACTTTCATGACCACAGCACTGGGTTGCTCTGGTGGCTAAGGGTTGGTTTGTTCAGTCAGTACAAACCCCACTGCAGGCTCTGGAAGGGAAACAGGTGCCTGGAGTCAGCAACCAACACCTGCAGGAAAGGATCCACAGGGACAGGGCTCACTTTCAGCTGCACTGTCTGGGAAGAGGGAGATGGGGAGGATTCCCTGTGCTCACAAATGAGTTGCATTTTCAAAGATGAGGATTTTGCAACACTCAGCACTCCTGGGATTGTTTTGATACAGTATGGTGGGGCTGGGCTCTGCTTCCAGGGAACAAGTGACAGGACAAGAGGGAACAGCCTCAAATTGTGCCAGGGAAGGTTGAGGTTGGATACTGGGGAAATTTCTTCATGGGAGGGGTTTTCCAGCCTAGGCAGAGGCTGCCCAGGGCAGTGGTGGAGTCCCCATCCCTGGAGGGACTTAAAAGCTGTGTAGATGTGGCACCTGGGGACAGAGATTAATGGTAGCCTTGGTAGCACTGGGTTCCCTAAGAGTCTATGAGAAACCAAGAGCTGTCCTGTTGAAAATTCAGACTCCTCATTCAGCACATCAAGAGGGGAGAAAATCCACTCGTTCACTGGTGCAGAAGCCTGGGTTGCTCCTCTTTGGCTAAAAATGACACCACGTTATCAAACTCATTCCAACTGCTGCAAGAAGCAAATGAACGAACAAGGGCAAGCTTTAATCCCAGTCCCCTTTGGGAATTAGATTTGTGAGCTCATCCTGTTGATGTCAGATTTCTGGAAGGGGTCAAAACAATCAAGAGATTCAAACAAAGGTTCATCATCCTTGGTGGCAAACAAAGTTCCAGAGAGGAGAAAGTGTTTTCCAAGAACACAGAAACTGCCCTGTGAATTTAATCCTTACTAAGGAGGGGAGAAATGACGAGAGAAAGTCAAGTTGTAAACACCCCAATCACATGGAAAACTTCCAATGGGAGCTCAAAACTCCACAGACACACAAACCAAGGGTGCCACTTGCAGAAAACCAAGCTGAGCTTTGACACTGAGGAACGAAGCTGAGCTCCTTGAACTTTTGCAGAGGAAGGAAAATTGTGGAGTCTGGGTCAAAAAAACATCCCTACCCCAAATGCTGAGCAATGGATTAAAGACCAACACAGAAGGTGTTGGAGCAAGAACACAATTCCTGCTTGATTTAGGACAGGAATTTGAGGTAAGAGCTGCTATCTGTGTTCATCTGGGTGAGTGGACAGGGCTGAAGGGTCTGGTCTGACTCAGGGCTGCACTGAGGAGCAAGGGAGGCTGTGCATGGCCACAGCCTCTCCCTTCCCCACACTCTTCTCTCCCAGTTTAATAAAACTGCTCCTCCACGGCAACAGCACAATGGGCCAGAAGGCCTCATCCCAAGCCAGGTGAAGGCTGTCTGTCACAGCAAACACGTGGCACTGAAAGCACAATGATTTCAGGTTTCACTGGCTACATCCACTCAAGCAACAGAAACTCACCACCTGTAATCAAGGGAAGGATCTTGCACGTCCAAAAGCAAACAAAGGGAGAACTGCTTCCCCCAAAGGACACTGAGCAAACCTCCCATTCAGTCTGTGGTCTTCTGGGTTGTAACACAGCAGTGAAGACGGGTATGATGACAGCAGCCACGTTTCTAAAGCTAAGTTCACACGAAAACATCACTCTTAAAACTACTGGTGTGATTTGTGTTGCAAACACAAGCATGGAAATGTTCCTCCTTGCCAGGATTTAAGTTCTTGTGAGGACATGTGAAGATAGAAGAAGATAAGAGAGTGATCACAGCTATTTCTTGGGTAAGAACCAACCAAACCAACCCATACCTCATGAATAAAGGCACTGTAAAGCATTTTTATCTGCCTCTCCTGTGTTTTCCTGTATTTATTACAAAGCTCCAAAACCCAGAAAGAAATCTGATACCCCTCAGTCCCTCAGATGCTCATTGTTCAATGTTCACAGGCCTGACACACATCCACCGTCTGCCCCCACAAGATCAGAGGAGCCAACAAATGGAAAACACATTAATATCTGAGCTGAAGCCATTTGGTGAGCGGGTGACAGCGCCAGGATTCAAGACCTTGGAATTCAAACCCTGAGCTCATTTCTCCAAGCTGCAGCTGCCAAGTGATCACATTTGTGACTGATCTCAGTTGCTCGAGTGGTTTATTGCTCCCCACAGCCCCAGGAACATCCAGCAAAGGCAGTGCCTGCAGCCACCTGGCCCTGCCTTGGAACAGGGACTCAGATCCCACAGCCAGGGATCACCCCTGGGCTGCCAGCACAGGATATTTCCTGCCTGAGCACCAGGATCAGGGCTTCACCTGCAGCTCTGAGCAGCTTCCAGCACTTGTCAGACACTTCTGCTCCTCCACCCTGCTCAGCCCTTGGACCAAGAGGGAATGTTTTCCCTTTTCTGGACAGATTTGGGGAGGCATGTGCCAAAGAAGAGCTGCACCATAGTGATGCTGAGGGGGAAAGTGCTGACTATATTTATCCTCACAGAATTTGCAAGTCAGAGCACAATTTCACTTGTGCTTTTTTCTTTTAATTGAAAACCGTGCAACAAAAAATACAGCTTAATGGAGGAACTGGATTTTAGCATTTGCTAACAGATTTGCTACACATGACTTTTCTACCTAGCTGGATGTACTCATGAAAGGAAAAAATAAACCCAAAGCACTTTTTATTAACTGCTGCTCCCTGAATCACCAGAATGATTTATACAATCAGTGTGGGGCACACCTTGGTCAAGAGGAACAGCACTGCCCTGACAGTCTGTGCAGGTTTGCTGCTTTCAGCCTGAGTGCAAGGGAACAAAGATGCAGGAAGGGTTCCCAGCTCTGCATGGGACACAGGCACAGCCCTGCCCTCTCCTCGCAGTGTTACATCAGCAGAGCTGCTCCCCAGGGAGATGGAAGCAGCCCTTCCAGAACAGTTACACTGCAACCATGCCAAAACTTGGCCAAAAACATAAGCAAACATGAAGGAAGTTATTACTAAATAGGCAGAGGAAGGAGGGGACAGAATGCATTTCTTCAGGACCAAAGGCTACAGGGCAAGTTCCTGCCACTGCAAGGACCTGCCCCAAAAGGGACATCCCTGCCCTGAATAGAACCACCTGCTGCTTCTATTTCCTGAGTACTGGAGATAATCCCAGTCCCAGTACAGACCAGCAGCCAGCCACCCTGAAACTCCTTTTGGTTTCACTCTGAGCATTTTCACCACAATAACCAAGCACTGAATGAGCTGCCTCAGCCCTGGAGGAGCAAAGACAGGAATTCCAGAGCTACACTGAGCCCCCACATTACCTGAGCTGTTTGATTCACAACTGAGACACTGAGGAGCAGCTCTGCCACGACAAATCGTGTGATTCCTGTTGCCATAGCAAAGCACTACGTTGGGATTCACCTCTCAGAGATACCACAAAAATCAGGATAATCTTGGTCTTGGGAATGTTGTGGGAATGTGCAGTAAATCAATGTCTTTAAACATATCAAATTAATCATACAGGACACAGTTTGTGGTTTAGGGGAGCTTGTAACTGCTTCTATACAGGTGGGACTGTTTTTAAAGGGTCAAGGCTGCTGCAATCAGGCAAGAATGTTTACAAAAGAGAACTCTGGAGAGGCAAATCTGTGTTGAATACTTACAGTTGTTACCCAGACTAGCTAAGGATGAGCTGGATCTGTCCACCAGAGCTGGTCAATCCTTCCTCAGTCCTCTCTGGGGGGTAGTTAGGCCAGTAAACATCAAACCTTCCTCCTGCCCTCTCCAAACCCTCCCTGCAGAGCTGCTCACCCTCCTCAGGCCCTGCTATGACCCAGGAAGCAGCAGGATAACCTACTCAGCTTCCCCTGGTCTAATTACATGAGATTAGACTACTGATTTTAGTCTTGCAGATGTACCTCTAGAGTACTATTACTTCATATTAAACACACAAGTCCACAAGGAAAAAAAATCCAGAAGTTTTCAGCACAATTATTTTTTTCAAACAAGACTTGTTACAAAAATTGACAGGGAAAAGGCAAAGAGCTTATAAAAATATTTTCAAATGTACAATTCAAATTATCCCACTTCTGCACGTCAGTCTCTTGGCTTTTCATAATACTACTTTAACTTGATGGGAAATACTCATTCCAAGAGAAATCATTAGAGTGTGGTTGAATTCAGATTTCCCTCAGCCCTCTCATTCCCCTCCTGACTTACGTAACTCCTGATTTATTCACAATCCTTGGGCTCATTTAGCACAGGACTTCACACGAAGGTCAGGCAATGCTTTTAACCAATCTTTCACTAGTTTCATGTTTTCAGGAGACCACAAAATTCTGGATTATCAACTACAGGCATTCCCCCAAAGATAAAAGAGGCCACAATCACCATTTTTTCACTTGTCAGAGTGCAACCATCACATTATCTCTATGGAAAAGTGGCTCCCTAAGCCATATTTTCCAAAATAAAAAAGATCCCTGTCAACTGGCAACCCCCTCTCCTGCTTTTTCATATTCACTGGCTGCTAGCAAGCTGAAGCACCACTTCCAAATATAACACAAGTTGTTTGTGGGAAAAAAATGATGAAAAACATCAGGGAAAGAGATGAGCTGAAGGATGACTGTGCTGAATTCCTTATGAGTATCTCTCTGAACCAGGAGTCCAGCACTGGCATGGTCAGAGTCAACAGCACCATCCCTGCCTGATGCTCCACTCAGCACACATCCCAAATTCAGTGAAAGATGCAGATGTTTCAGCCAGAACACAGCTGGTCACAGCCACATCACTCAGGCCATGGGCTCTGTGCTTCCCTTCCCAAGGGCTCAGCTCTTCTCAGTAACAAGATTTACACCACAAGGCAGCTGCCCCAGGGGGTACAAAACACCTCCACCTCTGGAATTTTCCTGAGAATGAGCCACCTTGCACCAGCAGATTTTTACCAGCAGCAATTGGCAATTTAGATTTCAGGCTGTTGCAGGTCAGGAGACAGCTCAGCACTCTCCCCACTGGATTCCACCCCCCAGTGAGTAGTCAGGATGAAGGAACCCATCACAAGGTAAAGTCCTGCAGTGTGAGGCTCTTGCTGAACACCACCACAAGACTACAAGAAAGAGACATTTCTGCTTGGCAGCTGTAACACAGTATTACTCTGGGATTCAACAGAACAAAAGAGGGAGCCCCAGCTCAGATGAACAGCTAGAATTAAAAGCAACATCACAAAACTCAGCACACTGAACTCATCCACTTCCTTTTAAGTCAAAGTGTACAGAAAGTAGCTGAATGTGGTATCAATTCCATACATGCAACCCAAAATTTTTGAGAGTTTGCTGTAAGGACTTTCTGCAGGAGGTCAGACACTACACCCACAGCTCAAGGCTGCTTGAAAGAGGTTCTGTTTCTGCTGCACCTCCTCATCATAGGCTGTGTAACATTTTAGGCTCAAGCAGTGTCAAGCAAGAAGAGTTTAACAGGAACACACCTACATCTCTTTACATCTCCTGGCCTTTCCTGAACAAGGGAGTGCAGAAGAGGGGAAGAACTTCTGTCCTGCTCCTCCCTTCTCACTGCACATCAAATGACTTCACTCTTCAAACTCCCAGAATAAGATTAAATTTGGATGCAAATGCTTCCTTCTTGACATTTTATATTTGGATTTTTGGGCCAACCTAAGATCATTCAGAAAGGTCACTGGATAATGAATTAAACACTCCCAACACAATCATCACCAACGCCACAGGCAACAGGCACAGGCTCTGTCTGCTGAGAACTCAGAGGAGAAAAGCTGGAGCAGCAGCAGCCTCCCTTCCTCATCCTCTGCCTGCCCAGACCTCTGGAGAAGTTGGCTGGCAGGTGGACAGGGCATTTCCCTTCCAAAAGGGCTGAAATTCCTGGACATGCTCCAAAGTCTACATCAGGAAGGCTTCAGCATTGAACTGGGTTAAACTGGGTGGGTTATTCTCACTCCTGTGCTCCTGTGACCATGCAGGAGGCACAGGAAAGCCCTCAGAGCCCACACCCATGATTTGCCTGAGGCTTCCACACAGTCCCCATCAGCAGAGCTCCAATGACACATGAGAGATCTTGAACAGCTCCAGCACAGAGAGAGGCACAGTGGGAACATCAAAATCTGGACAAGACTCAAAGTGCAAATTCCTGCTCAGCCCATGAGACATGGTGACACCACCACCCTAACTCCAGACCTAGTCCTGTATTCCATGTTCACTCCATCCCATCTGAGCCTGCAGCACCCCAGGCCCTTGGGCTGTGCCTTGGGATCCACCCAGGGCTGGGACAAGGCTTTTCCATCTTTCAAGTCTCTGTGTTTCCACACTGGTGACACCCAGAGCAATACAGGGGACCCAAAAGAGAGACCACACCAAGTTCCACCCTGTGATGCACATCCCACATGCCAAAAGGAAAGGCCCAGAGGTGACAGCTACAACCCCACCTGAGGTCTTGCCCAGCAGGGACATGAGAGGACTGGAGAGCACCATGCATCAACCAGAGAACTCCAAAGAAACCATGTTAGAGGAAGCCAGAAGCATTAACCAGCAAGGCAGTCCTGCCTGAGAGGTTAGAGAGCCTTAGTCCAAGGGATTAATAAACATTCCCAGAGTTTGGAGAACTCGTTACCTCTGCACAGTCCTCCACAGCACAGACACCCCCATCTCTAACGGGCTCACTCATGGAAGATGGATTCCACAAGCTCCCAGGTCTTCAGACTATGGGTATGGGAACATGAGTGAGTTATCGAGGGGCTCAGGGCACACCTGAGCTTCAAACACTTCCACAGGTTTCTACAGAAATGGGGTTTAGTGTCACAGGAAGAATTTAGGCTCAAGACAGCAAGGTCTGATGTGTGCTGGTTAAACCAGCACTTTGGTGTCCCAGTGAGATTTGCTAACCCCTGACAAACTGCTGGGAACAGGAATAAGTCCAACCTGTGACAGTCCTGTGGAGAAACCAGGAGTGAGCCTCTCCCATCCAGAAAACATCTGCCACCACTTCTCACCTTCAGTGGGCCCTTCCCTGGCCTTCTAAAGGCTTCTGACCCCAGTGAGCACTGACAGATCATGGGAACTACCTCCAATCTTTAATTCCTTTAACACCAAAAACATCAGCACAGCTGGAAGCTGCACGACTCCCTGTCAGTGTGGAAAGTGAATCCTCCTCCCTCCACACTGACTCTCACACATCCACCACACACACAGCTCTAACCGTACCAACAAGTGAGGCAGCAGCTTCCACTTGCAAACTGCCAAACACAAAACTCAACAGTGCATTTGTCTGGATATGTTAATAATGGAAAGAAAATCTAATCTAGGAACAAAAAGCAGAAAGCATTTTGTTAAAGACCGAGGCTGAAGTTGAAGGTTTCAGACAAGGGAGTGGACTTACCCTGCAGTGACTTTCCCAATCCCTGGCCCAGCTTCCACCCATGTTTCTGGAGTAAGCGGTGTCCAATATTATCCTGACAGACAGAACAGAGAAAACAAACCAAAAATATTCCAATAATATATTCTTCCCTTCCCGCTGACATTTAAACATGTGATGAGCAAGAGATTTTTCTACATATATATGCATGCAAAAAAATGCTACTGAAAAGGCAATATATGCCCAATAAAGGGAAAGACAAATGTCAAAAATTGCTGGCTAGAATTTTTCCAGGGGGATGGGTATTGGGGACGGCCACTTTCTGATGGTGTGCTGGGCAACTTTTGTGCATCACGTTTAAAAGAAATTGAAAAATAATAAAAATAAAAAGCAATGTGGGAGAAAATAAAGTGTACCAATAAAAATTGACAGTAAAAAGCATAAAATCAAGCTATTTATACAATCATATCCATCACCTAGACAGCACCACTTAAGATTTTTTTTTGTAAAGAAAATCTACAATGTGTTTAGTCATTTTGTTTGTGTGTCAGGCTTTTATAATACTGAGTAAGTTGTAAGTGCAAGACTGCCCCACCACTAGAAACCAAAACACAATCAGAGCAAAATCCAGGCTAGACTTGATTGGGTTTTTTTTAATATATGTATATATATATAAACTAGCATGCAGCCAATATTAAACTGAAAAAACAGTGAGGTTAGTAAAACAACAAAAAAAAAATCAAATAAAATGAGCTCAAGCACAGACTGGGTGATGCATTTCACATGTAAACTAACAAAAATACTAAGATGTTAGAATGAAACAGGCCTAGCAATAAGTTAACAGCAAGGAACCATTAGTGCATGTAGGGGAAACAATAAGCATAATGTCTCATCTTCCTAAAAAAAAAGCTATTTTGGAATAACTGGAAAAGTACTGACGCAGCAATTAAGTGTCAGCTTTTGGCAATGGGGCTGAGCAGGGCTCAGTGTGGAAACTGTTGTGTTTTATGCAAGGTTTCTGCCCCCAGACAAAGAGCAGAGCACTCACAGCACCCTGGAACCATCTCAATCTGCCAGCTCGCCCTCAGTGACCAGTTCACCCAGTTACAAGCAGTGACCAGCTCCTCAGAGAAGGACTCTTGGCTGGGACCATGTTCACCTTCTAATCACAAAAAATAAAAATCAAAATCAGATATGAACTTGTTGATTATTAATTATCATCAGGCAAACCACAACCCGAGGTATCACAGCAATATCCTGAATTATGACAGGATGTGACTCCAGAACACTGAGTGGCACATGGAATCCTAAAAAATAATTATATCTATATGCTACAGTTTCTTTAATTAAACAACAGCCATCAACAAAAACCAGAGTAGGTTTTGTCACTCCACAGTGAAGAAGATGACCACAGGGTTTGAACAGCTTTGGTGAATCAGCTTGAAAGGCACAACCTTCCCAAAGATATTGGCTGCATGGATACATTTTTCCTCAAAAAGATGTAATCAAGTACAATTTTTGGATTTTTTTCTGATATCCTAGTAAAGTCAGACATTTTCTATTCCTGTATTTCCCACGGAATAATGTACATTTTTCCCACACTACCAGCTCTGCCCCAGGACATAATTAGGGCTACATGGAAAAAAAAAAATAAACCAGGAGACATAAGGAAACTTCTGGGGATAAAAGGTTAAATGCAAAAAAACCCCAAAAATCAAAACCAAAAAAACCTAAGGATGGATCCCCACCACAAGCACCATGGAGAAGGCTGGCTGTTGGGAAGACAGGAACACTTACCTGCAGGCACACCAATCCCAAAGGCCACAGAGTGCCCCATCCTGGCAGAGAGGGGCTGCAGCTTGGGATGTGTTTGGGATAAGGCACTAATTGCCCTACCCTGACAAAGGATCATTGAATCTAAAAGCCGCTGCTGACAAAAATGGCTGCGTTTTCCAAAAGAAAAAAAGAAAGAAAAAAAAAAATCCAAAGGACAAGGAGTACTTTGCAGTCTTGGCCAAGTGGAGATGAGACATTGTGCTGACTGTGTGTGTTATGAATGCACTAAAATAAAGACAGATGAAGCAGAACGCTATTCCAAAAGCAGTGCAAGTGGAGTGAAAGCATTTCCATACGAACCTGGCTTTAAAAACTGGGCTGTCAAAAGAACAGTTAAATGTAACACAAAGTAAGAAACTGTCCAATCACTAATGGTAGTTTTTTCTTTTGCTTTGTTTTCAATTCACTGCTTGCAAGTAATGTATTTATTAAAGAAGAGTGAAAGCATAAAATAAATTCAACAAGTCAAGACCAGCTGGGAGATTCAAGAGCGGTGTGTTGTGACTGACAGTGAAGGGGGAAACAAATGTTAAAGGGAAAAAGAAAAATTTAGAAAGGTTATACACATTAGCACCACTTTTACAGACCCACTCAAGAGGATGGTCCCGAGTTGTTTGACATAAATTGGAATTATGCCTGAATATTGCCCTGTCTCAGTTCCCAGGAAGGAGTTGTCTTCCCACAAACTTTTCAATTTGTTTGTTTATGCAGTGGAACTACTCCTTAATTTTAGACCCTACTCAACTGAAATGGAGCATCTTCTGTTGCACTGAATAAGGAGAGCAACTGTAATAATTTAAAATTAACTTCTGAGTTGGGACTCGGCCATCACTTTGCTTCTTTCTGGCCATGTTCAGCTCCTCTCACCTTTTCAAATGGCTAAGCCAGACCTCTGATGGAGGCAGACTGACAGAACTGCTCTTCAGTGCAAATGCTGCCCTAAAAACTAAATTATGGAAGGCCAAGCTTGCTTGATCCCACGTGAGAGCCTGTCTGCAGAGCCCAGGGAGTAGCCAGGGACATTGGGACCAAAATGTGACATGGGACAACAAATGTTGCAACAGCTGACAGTTTCTCTTTAAAGTGCATTTTTAAGTGAAAGTTCTGTAGAAGTACAGCTACTTTCATATAGAAGAGATGGGGCTGTTTTCACAGCAAGCTTCCTGCTTATTTCAAGAGCTGTCATTCCTTTTGAACAGACTATCCTCACACTGCAGCAGTTTTCTTACACAGGAGCTGCAGTGACCCACAGAAACACCACAGCCCTAGGAAGACACCCCTCATTTCTCACCAGAGGGCTGGCACGAGTGTCCTCACTTTGTTCCTGCTATTTGGGAGCTCCTTGTGCTACAGCCACAATAAAAATTATTGAGGCAGCCAAAATAAGTCTCCCAAAAGGTGTTTGGGTGAGCAAGGGAGCTCTCCTGGACCACATGGGCACAGGCTGTGGGGTGCTCCATGCAGGGAAAAGGGCTCAGCAGCTCTGGGTGGGAAAACACCAGCTCTGGAGTTGGGCAGCACTGATGGAGAGCTCTGCTCTAATGACAAAGCACAACTTTTCCAAAGGTGTGGGAAATGCAAGGCCTTGGGCCCACCAGGCCTTTACAGAGCTGGGTAAGGTGATTGGAAAAACCTCATCCAAAGTGACAGGGCTCCACCTGCTCTAACTGGCCTCCCCAGTTCCTGCGCCCTGACAAGACGCCCTGGTTTGCTTTCCATGAGGATCAGTGACTCCTGAGCAGGATATCCCCAGCCCAAATTTCTGATAAAGGTCCTGGCCAATAGAAAAAAAAAATTGCTTACAATTAAAAGATAGGTAGAAGAAGCCCAAGGTTTGATGGTGCCTGTGGGATGTAACCCACAGTTCTTCCTAGCACATGTTTTCCATGAGACCCCCACGATCCCATTGCTCATCCCAGCACGGGCAGGAACCATTCCTCTCTTGAGTGGATTGTAAACTGTGCTGACTGTGTATGGAGGAATCTATAAGCAAGGATCAGATGCTACTGGGTGAACCCATGCAAACAAGAGGTTGAAAAGATTCCCAAAACAAAACCTAGAGCTCACTACAGATGACACAATGAAGACCAGAGAGAAAAGCCAAATAGTAATGCTACACCATTCAGCTTCCAGAAGCACATTATTTATAGCGCTGTCCACATATGGCTGCTGCTAAATGTCAAATCAGCAGCCTCATCAAATGACACTTTGGAACTAGTGGAGTCCACAGATCTGTACAGATTTCAGTGCCACAAGCCCGGCTCCAGCTGGGCCAGGCTGCCACAGCCCCTGGTGTCAGAGCACCACCCACTGCAGCCTGACACGGGGGGCTGCTCCTTGTGGCACCGAGCAGCATCAGAGAGAGGGGGAAAGGACATTTGTTAGTCAGGACAAGGACAAACTAACAAGCTCCAGGGTAAGTGGGTGATTCCCAGTCTGGCCTCCAACCTGCAGTGGTGACGGCGTGGCTCGACCCCTGACACTGTCTGCATGGGGCCAGGGCTGCTCCTTGGGGGCTCTAAGGGTCTATCGCTGTCTCCTACTCCATCTGCACTGCTGGGATGAGGAAAACCAGGAATTCACAGCAAAGAGACTCAATAAACAAGTAGAGATAAGGAATTAACGTGAAGAAAATCTGGATTCTATTAAAGCTGCAATAATTTGTGACTTCCCGTTCAAGTACCTGAACTCAGTGCACTCAAAATGCCCCAAAACAAATGCATGCAGCTTCTGGAATTTAGAAAAAAGGGTGAAGTGCTCTGATTTTTCAAGGACACCAGTGATTGCACTGACATGAACAGCCAGTGTAAGTGCAGCATCTTTCAAAGCACAACAAGAAAAAACGTTACTTGTGGGGGGAAAAAATATCAGTATTTGTAGCTCTGAAGAGTCCATTGATATGAAATACTTTCTTCAATTTAGTAATGGAAAACAGCTGGCACTCATTCAGGCCACGTCCATCCCTAGCTCCTGGCAGCTCTGTTTTCCATAAATGTACTCTGGTTAGAGTCGCATGTTTCAGTCCAGACATCTTTGGCCCAAACAAGCTGTACACAGCAGGATTTCCACAGGAACAACACCACCAGTAGGCTAATTGAGGACACGTTTCAACATTGTAATGATCTGTAGACTCCCAAACCTATTTTTCCAGCCACCTTTGAGTTGCATGCTGTAGCAGTACAGTCAGCACCTCTCAACAGATAATGCTGCAGAGATGGATGTCACTCACATCAGCGGGGACTGTCACAGGGACATGGCACAGGAAACCCTCCCCACACCCCCAAACACCTGCAGCCTTTGGAGCACCTTCCTGTCACTAAGATGTGGGAAGCTGCAAGGAGCACATTTATGAGAATAAACTTCATCCACTCTTCCTTCTGAAGAAGGATGTTTCAACTGGGAAGGGCTTTGATCTGCCACGGTTATAAACACAGGATGTTCATCACCCAAACTGCTTCCACACCATGAAGCACAGGTTCACTCATGACTCTGAGCAGCAGATTCCTTGGAAAAGGCTACTTGGACTGCTAACCAAGAACTGGTTAGGGATTAAAACCCAATTTGTTAATATTGAAAATACTTAGATGTATGGTGGTTCTAAAACATAGACTTGCTTTTCCTTCTTCTCTCTCAATTTTGGTTCTGGGTGAGCAAACAGCATAAAATAGAGGGGGAAAAAAAGACAAAAAAGCAGAATGAACACTCCTTTCCTGGTGAAGTATCTTGCAGGAGAGGTTCTGAATTCTGCCAAGGAAACTGTTCCTTCTGGTAATGTGTGTAGTTTGCCAATTCAAAGAGCACACTTACCATTAATAGTGTGGAAGCAAAATCACCTCCACAGGTGTCAGGAAACACAACAAAATGATTCCTGCTTCCCCGATGGGGAATTTAAGAATCAACAATGTATTTTTACAAAGACCATGTGGACCAAGGGACTACTTTGTTTCTGACTGCAGTTTCTAACGCTACACTTGCTCAGGAGGCAAAAATCCCACCCTGTGCAGCAGCCACAGCTTTGAAATCCTGGGATGGACACTGGCACAGTTGCCCTGGGAAGTGCTGGAGTCACCATCCCTAGAAAGGTTCACAGGCCATGGGGATGTGGGTTAGGGGTGGCCTTGGCAGTGCTATGGGATTGGCTGGACTCAACGAGCTTACAGGGCTTTTCCAACCTCAGTGATTCTATGATTCTCTTATTTCAGACAAAAGAAGAGTGGAGCAAACTTGATTTTAAAGAACAATTTGAGGTTTTAACTCTTTCTCCTCCCAAAATAAGCCATTCTCTTGTCCTCTTCATCCAACCATTTTCAATTAGGTTGAACTGTACCTACCAAGGAGTTGTAAAGATTAAAAATGTCCTGACATTTGGATGGTGAGAGACATACATGAATAAAACATTAAAGCCATAATTTAATTTATTTTTTCTGCTGCAGTTCAGCATTAATCAAACTGCACAAAGCATTACTCCTGTGGATGATGAGAGCTGCACAGTGAGCCCACGTGGGCCCAGGGTACCTGCTCATGCTTTACTCACTTCACAAGCATCCTTCCCTCTGGAACACCAGAGATGTCATCTGTGACCTCTTCTATTCCTCTCTTTGGGAAAGCACTTTTGGAAATCAGGTAACCAGTCTAGTCTGTAAGCAGCATTTGAATTATTTTGAAATGCTAATTCCCAGAGTAGCACATAGCAGGCTACCAACACACATTTCCCATGATATTTCCATTCAGCTTGGCTTTTTAATTCAAACCCCCGTGTCCCAAGGTAAGACTGAAGTATTCAGAACAGTGAATACCAATTCCCATCTCTGCAGCATTATCTCATGCGTCATCAATTACTGCCATGCCTAAATCTAGCATCATGCCAGCACATTAAGACAGGAGGTACTATATGCAGTGTTCACTGGACCAGAAGAACAGAAATAAGAAGGGGAAAGGAAACCCTAGAGAAGAAATTAAAAAAGGCAGACCGTGCAATACAAACCAGATCATGGCTGCTTAGCTAATATGGGCCAACTGCTGCGGAAGAAAAATGTCGAACACCCCAAGTTGTGTAAATTTTTGGTAAACATCTAACACACACACAAACACACACAACACCAACCTACACACCAACAAAAATATATAGTGGGCTTTGGCTAACACTTGTTCTTCTAGGGGCTAAGGTGGAGAAACTTTAACTTCAAATAACAGGCAAAAGAAAGACTTGACAAGTGCTTTCTTAACAAAAATCTAGACTTAATCAGAACACCACTAAGTGTCCCTTGATTATTCACTACAAGTTTTCTTGTTTCTGAAGGAAACTGCAAATGAAACTTAGCTAAAGCTAAATGCCAAATGTGGGTCCAGCTTAGGCTGAACAAGCTGTTGTGCCTAAAACCAGCAGAAGATGTTTTGCAAAGAGAAAAATTAAAAAGCTCCAAAAAGCTTAAAAAATTAAAACTAAACAAAACCTATTTTTTTCCCCACCTTACAACAGGAGTCTTCACACCTAACTCAAGGTTAAGCAACTTTATGGAATGGCTCAGGGCAGTTTCAGCTCCATGGGGAAGGACTGCTGGACTAACACTGATCCCTCTCTCCATACTGCCAGGTGTCATTCTAACACTTTAAACACACCAATACTTTTCAAAAAATATCAACTAAAAAGGATCAAAATGTACTTTACTATACTATTCCATCAGCTTCACACTTAAATTAAACTGATTCTTCAAAGAAAAGCATAAAAACTTAAAATAAATATCTATGAATGAATGTCTTATTTTAAATAATCCCTGAAATATCACGTTGGACTCAAATTTCAGGTTTTAGTTTTAAGATTAGTTTTACTTCAAGATTAAACCCCAGGCCCACTTAAGGTCAGCATGCAGTTTACCACCAATGACCCCTGACTGCCAACAAGGTGCCCACTGCTCTCAGGTTTGGCTGCATTCACATCAGGGACCATCCGAGCCCGGCCTAATTGCAGAGGGAAGGATGCGGATCGGGGGGGGCCTTACCGATTCGATGGGCTTGTCCAGAGACGCCTGCTCGATCTCCAGGTGCCCCTCTTCATACTGATCAAAGTGATTGCCCTGCAAGAGAGAGACACAGTCAGCCCCACAGCACACCCTGCCAACAGCTTAGTGTTCACAAAGGTTTGGTTACAGTGTTGTAGTTCATATAATTTTGCTAACAAATGAATACTGTTATTATTAAACACAGGCTCGATTCAGTGTATCAGCTATAAGGACAAAAAAAACCCTTAAAACTAAGTCAATTTTGATGACAAACTATTAAAGTTGGCAAAATACCAAACATTTACAATGACAATGCTTCTGGATTTTTTTTCCTTCGAAAGTCTATGAAAACACTGAGCATAAGCAGCATGGAAACCACACACGACAGGGAGCAGCAGGAATGGATGTCCCCGGCACTAGAAGGCCTTCCCTGAACCAGGAATTTGCTTCAGGGATACATCTTAAGCCAACAATACCCCACAGTGATACCAAAAGAAACCTGTCCCTGTGCCCACAGCACTGGTCCAGGGTGTGGAGCAGCCCTTCCCACAAATCTGAACAGTGATCTGTCCATGGAAGTGATCCCCCAACACACCACACAGCCTTCAGTCCCGACCTGAAGCAGTCCCCCTGACAGCTGACCACCATCCTCCTTGGAAAAACTGCATCTTCCCACGTTTTTGGGTGGATACTGAGAATGCAGAGCTAGGAAGGCAATGGCAATCTCTGTTCTCCAGAAAAAGTGTTGGTGCTGGAACACACCAGTGAAAAGCCATTTCAGGAAAAACAAACACCTCCACTGCAGCTCTGCCATAATTTGAGGTTTCTGAAACCTCAAATTCCTGAGATTTCAAACATGGTGAACCATTTCTGGCTGTTCAAAAGGTCCATGATGCAACACATCAACTGTCACTAGCACAGACCTGGAAAGGAAACATTCAGACTTTCCAGCTGCAAACTCAGAAGCAAAAGAAGTGAGATTCCTGCAGCTGGGATAAGACCAAAAGCCACTGAAGGGGGTGGGTGCAGTGGGCTCTCCTCCACTCCCAGGCCCTGCTCAGTGTCACAGGAACTCCAGGAAGTGCCACACCTTGGCTGTCACCCCCCACTCCCTGCAGTGCCACTGGAACCTCTGGCTGCTCTGTGCACATCAAACCCCTGGCAGGTTCTATTTGCATCCCAGCTCCACAATCCCTTGGAGCAGGAACACACAGCACTGCTGCCAAGAGAAACATGTTGTCACCCTCCTCCTTCCACCAAGACCAACTTCTCCTTCTGCAAGAATTTTAATGGAAGCCAGCACACAAAAGAGCAAACTGCAGCTGTAACAGACTGACGGCTGGAATATTACAAGCCAGGCACCAGCCTCCAAAAATCCTCTGGAAGGAGTGTTCCTATGCAGCAATGCAAATCTGTAAGGGAACATCTTGACTAAAACCTGGTGCCAAGAGAAGGTGCTTTGATGCTGGTGCCTCAACTTCCAGCCCATCCATCATCTGCAGGCCCTGGTGGTAAATTCACCCTGTCCATGCTCTGCTCCCGGGCACTGTCTTTCCCATGGCCCCTCCAGAGCAAATTTGGGGTTTAATCTGCAGGCAGCACTCCACTCCCACTCTTTTTTTTTTGGACAGCCTTCAAGGAGCAAGCTGAAGGCAAACTTACTATGCACAAGCAGTCGTTGAGCTGCTTTGGAAGGCTAACAACACTCAGAGACAAGCACAGTGTGGATGTACAGACATAGTGTGTGAGGCATGCAGCAGCCCACACCAAAACACACCAAAAACCTGCCTCAGTGGCTGGGGGACAGCCCAGCCTCCCAAAAAACAGTGAACAAGAGAACCAGAGCAGTCAGGAGCACACATGCTGCCAACACTGGCAAAAACACATTGCTAAACTTCATCTATTAAAACATTATACCCACATCATGTTCAGTTAACCAACAGCTGAAACTCTCACAGCACGAACCCCGACATGTCCCTGCGCCTCCTTTCACCTGCTGCCTGCAGGTAGCTCAGCACACACCACTAAATTACCTGGAACAGCCAAATCCTCCTGCCAGCTCCTCTGGTGGGCTGCCTGCCAAGGCACTGAAAGCTGTTTTTACCGAGGCAAGGGTCAATCCCAGTTGGAGGGCAGCACGCCTTGCTGCTCTGAGGCTTCACAAGTCACTTTTTCAATGCTTAAAACAACATCTCCTCCCTGAAACTATGCAAAGGCTGAGCACTCCCTGTGCCACGGCCAGAGAAACAAAGAGCAAACAAACAAAGCCTTTACCTCTAAGTTCTGGCGATCCCACCACTACCCACTCCATGGATTTTGGGAGTTATTTAATATATTCATATTCTTTGGGATTTATTATGTACTTCATCTCTACCTGTTCCTGGTCCAAACAGGTGCAATACTAAAACTGGAGCTTCCCAGAGAGGCAGGTGCTGCCTGCCAGCTGGAAGTCCTAGGCAAAAAAAGGCCACGGAGCACAGGGAACAGGCCCCATGGGAATGCTGCCAGCCTGCTCCTGGGTCAGGAGGGTGTTCCAGGCTTGGAAATTCAAGGCTTCAAAATAACAAAGCGTCCAAACTGAGCTGAAATCAATACTCATCATAGAGACTGCTCTTTATTTATCAATATTTAGAATAAATGATAAAGGGAAAATTTCCTTCCACCACAAAGCACCTCATCCTGGAAAAAGGCAAGCAGACAATCCAACCATTGTTGTGAGGCTGGATTTATGAGGGTTCAGGCCAGTGATGTTTAATCAGGTAAGAGAAAAATGCTTCTATGGCTATGATCACAATGCTGCTTGCCTGCATGGTGATCTCAGTCCTTTTGGAGCTGGAGGCAGCACAGTCTGTCCCTTTGCTTCTTCATCACTGGAACTGGCTAAGGAACAAGTTGGGGGGAATTCCACGTTTGCCCCTCTTTTCCAATCCTACAACCTGGTGCATCAAATGGACCATGAAACATTTCTGTTTTGCTGTACCTTAAGACAATGAATCAGAAGAACACAAAATACTTTAACACTTAAATCCAGCAATGAATTAAACCCTAAATGCTGGATCTGTTGAAAATACATTTCTGGCAAACATGAACCCCAAGCACTGACCACGTTTCAGTATGATCTTGAAGTGTGTCTTCTGCAGATTTGAGGAATGCTTCCCATTTCAGAGGAAACCTCTACGTGAAAAGAAGGATTCAATCCCTTGGATTCAACCCCATGGACACCAGGACATGAAATAACAGCTGCATTAAACCCAGCACTACTCAAAACCTATTCCCAAACCTTCTTCCTGTATGCCTGTTGCAGAGATGCAGTACATTCCCAGCCCAGGGAGCAAATGGCAAAGCTTCCACCTGCCCCTGTGGACAAGGATTTTGGGGCTGACTGCAGCACCCTCCTCCCCCTCAGCCTCGGCCCCTCCATTTTACAGCTGCTTGTATCAGGGTCTCTCACTTCTGCTTTGTGAAACAAGATGTGTTGCACTGTCCCTTTCTCACAGACACTTCTCCATCCACCCTGGAACAGCACAGCAAGCAAGATGAGAGGCTTCCACTTAAGCAGCATTTATTGCTCTCACTTTGTGCTACATTGAATGCTCCGACACTGGTGCTTCCCCTACAACCACACTGAAATTCAATACATTTTCCTACTTCATGAGAAGCAAGGACAAGCCTCCAGCATGCAAACACTCCTCATTATACACCACACACACCACTTGGCTGCCTTGTGCATTCATCTCCAGGAGCCAACATGTTTGTGCCCTGTAATTTTTGTGTAATATCATCTGAACTTTGGCTCTCTACCCACTCTGGTTACTCACAGTCACATGTTCTCTGCTCTCTCCTCCACTTTCCCATTGTTTGATCTTTGCTCGAAGCTCTTGGCCAAACCTTCTTAGAGCTCTCACGCACTGAATACGGCATTTGAAAAATCAACCAACAAAAGCTGCCTCCATGCAGGATTTCAAGTCTTGTTCTCCCTTTTTTGGACTGTAAATACTTTGGAGCCGTGGCTCCACAAATGCCATTTTGTCCCAGAACATACCCAGTAGAGTTACTGCATTTCCTGGGACAATTCAGATTAATAGCTCAGGGGAAGAGCATTGCTGCTTCTTTCCTACCTACAAGGTCCCAAACATTGTGGCAATGAAACCAAACCCAGTCAGCGTCATAAAAAAAAATTAAGAACTTAATTACACTTTCATCCCAAAATCCTTAGTGGCAAGAACTGTTGCAAATAAATCACTCAATGCAAGTGAAATGAATTGCTGATTAAAGCCCATTTATCACAGTTTAGTACCACAGAATTCACTCTCTCCTCTACATGAAGGCAGGTTACCACAAAGCTGACAGGACACACAGAATCACTGAGAGGGGGAACCCTATAAAAGCACCTTCACAATGACAAGCACAAGGAAATACGCTCTCTCCTTTCCTCTCACACCCCAAAGGGTGTATCCAAAACTAGAGCTGGGTCATGAGCACTGAATTTCTAAGTCACCTAAAACACTACCAACACAATGACAAAATAAGGATGAGTCACTTCAACTGCTTTAGGCCCATTAGACCTCCCTGGATATTAATTACTGGACTGCTCTGTGCAATCCACCCGAGCACAGAGCATATTAAGATGTCAGCATGCAGAACACATTCTACATAGTGCCCATTCCTGATGGGAATGAGTGGTTTCTTTGATGAACAGCCCTAAGTTATCCACGTATTATTCCCAAAGAAAACGTGGCAGCCTCCAGCCCAGCAGCTGGGCCGGAGCTGGGGACACGGAGCTCACGTGGAGCAGGACACAAAGGAGCAGGACAATGGAGCTGAGGATCCTTTCAGGATCACTCAGCTGTCCTTGGGCCCCTGCTCCAGCAGAGCCCTGTCACACCAGAGAGGATAAGGTGAGTTACAAGCCCAACACAAGTCAGACAGCAAGAGCCTAGGATTGGAAAAAGCTGTGTACCCCAGGCAGAGAGACAACGCCTTCAAGGGAGCAAAATAGGAAAAGATTCTGGCATAAAACCCTGCAGCTCTGCCTGGGAGCATTAAAGCAGGGACGGCTGCGGAGGGAACGGGCAGAATGCAGCTGCTGAGACGTCACAGCAGAAACAATCTATTTACGTCCCTGCTGGATTTTCAGGAAGGCACTCAGAAACGCTGCTCCGTGAGACCACGCCAATAACAATCTCAAGAAAGCAATTCTGTAGAAAAAGCCTTACTATACTCACTGTTATTATTTCTTAAATGCACTGGAAAAGAGCACAGCATGATCATGACTGCTTAACTGCACTTGAAAAGAGTGCAGTGTGCTCCTTAGATATTCAAAAATTAGTTTTACGCTAGGAGAGTACCAGAAAAAGACTCAAAAAATCACATTTATATTGCATTTACCTTAGAAAATGGAATTTTAAAACACTAAAGCAAATCAGCACCACTTCTTTATATTCTATTTATCCATCAATTCAATCAATAAATCTTAAACTCCAAAAATATTACGTCAAGCCATAAAATCCATAGTTGTTACCCACAAGTATCACTTGAAAGCAATTAACCAAGCCCACTCCCCACTCCCAAAAGCCCTGCAGGCATCAGGATGAGAACAGCAGCTGAGAGACAGGAATAGCCAACAAAAGAAATGAGTCCCCCCCAAAAAAGCCGTTTTCTAGTGTGGATAAAGGCAGGGCAGGCCATGTGAGCCGCAGATCCCGGAATGTTTTGCCCCCGTGGCTGGGAAGCACAGCTGACATTTCCTGCAGCCCTCCCGGGACGGGTCAGCACAGATGCAAGGTCTGAGCACGGGGAACTGGAGCAGCATCTGAGCACAAGGGAGCAAATGCCATCTTGCTAAATCCTCCCTCCCTGCATGCACACAGCACTGCCACGGAGCAGGGAAAAAAACCTCTGATTCTAGACGCAAATATCCTGTTAAAATTGAAACTTTCCTTTTTAAAAGAAAGATGGAGCAGTTACAAAACCTTTAGATGGATAAGGCACCCTCACATCCATCCACTTTTCCTAAAGCTGGCTACTAGCACTCTTGCAAACATCCCATATCCAGGACACCTGGTGAATGCTGCCCGTCCAGCACCAGCACAGTTGCCAAGAGATTCAGGAATTACTCTGCTAAGCCCTGATGGAGCACCAGCCTCTTGCCTGACCCAAAGACCAGGAATTT
This sequence comes from Trochalopteron elliotii, assembly GCA_024734555.1. NCBI lineage: Eukaryota > Metazoa > Chordata > Aves > Passeriformes > Leiothrichidae > Trochalopteron > Trochalopteron elliotii. Next base: position 56,486 of record JANPWX010019331.1, read on the forward strand.
CAGCAAACCACGACTGACACTAGCTTTGTATTTAGTTCTCTTTTGACAAACCTTTCCAGCTCGGGCAGCTGCTTCCAGACACGCTGGTTTCACTTCTCTGCACGTGGCCTGAGGGTGAGACACCCCCCACCTGCAGCTGCACTGGCACATGTGGGACAGGCAGGATAAAAACTCATCCCAGGCATGGATGAGACAAAAGAGGTACAAGTGCCAAGGTCTGCCAGTGCTCTGATTTATTTGTGGGGCTCTATCACCAACATCACCACTGATCTCACAGCGAGTTTCAGCCAAGACCAGCGGGGGAAGGAAGGTGTTAAACCCAAATGCAGCTCCCCATGACTGATCGTTGTGTTTATTACACACAATCAAAATGTAACGGGTTTCTAATACCTCTGCAAAGATCCACACCTCCCTACGCAGGCTGACTGCAGATCACAGCAGTAATTCATGCTGCCCTTTGCAGCTCGGCAGGGCCTGATGACTCTATACCGTGGAAGGGCTCCAAAACGTAATTGATGCAGACAACCATGTTGATGTTTAGAAATCCACCCAAAGAACTCAAAAACAACTCCAGGGAAGTGTAGCTTACAATGTTTTCTGAATATTCATTATGCAGTCAGAAAAAACCCGTATTTTTAATATCAACATGCACCTCGGAGACAGCTCCATCCAATCCAGGAAACTTTCTTGGATAATTTTAAAGGACACATGGGTTCTCAAAGCTATAAAAAGCAATACAAAAGCAACTTTGTATTGGCACCTGAAAAGCCTTTGTTAATGCTTCCCAGAACAAAATTATCCTTTTTCCTGTTGTTCCCTGTAGTGTCTGTAAAGACACAAAAAACCCCACAGATTCTTTCCTAGCAACACAGAGGTGAAGCATTCCCAAACAACACGTTCTCAGCACCCTCCGCATCTTAGGAATCGTTTTCCCAGATCTTTCCCTGCAATACAAGTGGGAAGTAATGGACACGGCACATCTGCACACCCCCAGAAACAGCTGAATATTTACAGTCAACATCTTGTGAAAGCTGCAGCAAAACCTCATTTTCAGCAGACACACACATCAATTATTCTGAGAGTACTTAACAGGAAAATCCTCTCAAGTCAATACAACAAAAGCAATCACTTGAGACTCAGAGATGAATTTAAATTGGCAAGGTTTGAAAGAAGCACCTTGGAATTGCACGTTGAGAAGTTGATGGCACCTTTTGTTTACCAAACTAAAAACTAATTTTGACAAAACTCTTCCTGCTAAATCCAAAAACACTGAAAACTCACTCAGCAGAACACATTTAAGACTAGTCACAGGTCAAGAGGTTCAAACCAGGAAAACGTGCATATAAATACCCACTTAGAGCTGTCCAAATAAAAACATGTTCTACAGTTCAGAGATAAACAGCTTGTACCACACAAGGAGTGGGAGCCAGAGGCAGGTCTCTGCTTTGCATGCTTTGGCACCAAACAAGAACAATTTCATGTCTTTCAGATTCCTTCTGCCGCACCAACAGCAGCTGTGGATCTGTTCCAGCACACAGGGATGCTCTGCAGTCCTTCAGCAAGCTCTACCCAGGAGCCAGCACTGGCCTCACTCACCCAATTTTCTCTTTGCCACATTTAACATGCCTTGATGCAGAAGTTGCTGCAGCTTCTAGCACCCACATCTTCATGGCTAACCAGGACCTTCCAACAGCCAAAGAATCCTGGAAGGAGCTGGGTGGGGAAGGACCTTCAAGATGATCTTGTTCCATCCCCTGCAGGGGATGGACAGGACACCTTCCACTGTCCCAGGCTGCTCCACCTGGCCTAGGGACACTTCTGGGATCCAGGGGCAGCCTCAGCTTCCCTGCGCAACCTCTGCCAGGGCCTCATCATCCTCACAGGGAGGAATTCCTTCCCAATATCCCATCTAATCCTGCCCTTTGTCAGTGGGAAGCTATTTCCCCTTGTCCTGTTCCTCTGTCCCTTGTCCCCAGTCCCTCCCCAGCTCTCCTGGAGCCCCTTTAGGAAGTGGCTCTGAGCTCTCCCTGGAACTTCTCCTCTCCCAAAGAGCACCCCCAGCTCTCCCAGCCTGGCTCCAGAGCAGAGGAGCTCCAGCCCTCGGAGCATCTCTGTGGCCTCCTCTGGACTTGCTCCAGCAGCTCCACATCCTTCCTGTGCTGGGGGCCCCAGGGCTGGAGGCAGCTCTGCAGGTGGGGTCTCACCTGAGCAGGGCACAGGGGCAGAATCCCCTCTCACCTGCTGCCCATGGTTGGTTCCTGGGCTGTGAGCACACACAGCTGAGTCACTGAACTTCTCACCAAGTGATAGCAATACCCCCTTGTCCCTCTCCTCAGAGCTGCTCTCAATCCATTCTCCCCCAGCCTTGGATTTGTGCTTGGAATTGACCTGACCCAGGTGCAGGACTGTGCACTTGCCCATGCTGAACTTCATGAGGTTCACACCAACCAACCTCTGCAGCCTGTGCAGGTCCCTCTGGATGCCACCCCTTCCCTCCTGTGTGTGACCACAGCAGATAGCACAAGGCAAAGGGAAATCACCCTGTTGGGACAGGGTGCTAATTATGTAATATTTAGGGTGTAATCTATTTACCACTATGAACTTCCAAGCTTCCATAATATTATCTGTCTTTTCTTTCTCACTGTGGTGTCTGACTTGATAAAGAATTGTTTCTAAACAAAAATCTCACAGAAAAATCTCCCTCAGGAGCAAGTTAACAGGATTCAAACTCCATTCAATACTGTTATCAATGATCAGAGGAAACAGAGCACCTGCCAGCTCAGTTTGCAGATCAGGCAGCCCAACAAAGAGGGAGCAACAGTGAGGATGTGTTTGTACAGAGCAACCTGACCCGTGTGAGTGGCTTCAACTCCCCAACACCATGTCTGCTTTCACAGAGCCCTGTACAAACACAGCCACAGCACAGGGCTGCACCCAGCAGGCTGAGAAATCCCAGTTAAAACCTTCTCATGCAACACGGTGACAGAAAGGATAAAAACACAGTCCAAGGGTGTGCAACAAAAGAACAGCAAACACGAACAAAGTAGTAAATAGATGTTCATCTCAGTATGTTATACCAGGTAAGAGTCTGCTCTAGACCCCTCTGAGCAAGTTTTCCAATCACAATGTGGACAATTCAGGATGCAGAAAGTAGTAACAACACAAAGGGAGAACAGTAACAGAATTCAGAGCCATTAAAGCTCTCAGAAGAAGCTAAAATTGAGCAGATATGCTGTATATGCCTTCACCTAAGAGGACACAGAGCAGCAATGTGTGCTTTGGCATAGCAGAGAAGGACATAAAGCTCAGCTAAAAGCTGAAAATAAAGAAAATCTAGAAGAAAAATTAAGGAAAATGCAGCTTTCAATGACTAAACTACCAGAACAATCCACAAAGGAAAATGTTTCCCATCACCAGCTGTCTTCAAGGGAGAGACACTGCAGCTAGACACAAACTCCTGGATTCAGAACTGGATCAAACAATGGGAATTGAAACCTAAGTGACACCTGGATATTCAAAGCCAGCATCCTGATGTTAACTTCTGGCTTTAAAACTGTGAATGGCCAAAATGTCAAATTAACTACCCACAGAGTTGCCTGAAAGGAGAAAGTAGCAAGAATTACTACAGGTTTAAAACCATGTGGTAGGAGAAAAGCTTCTGTCAACTGAGGAAGTGCTGCCCTAGAACTGCAGCAATGCTTTTTATCAGATGAGCTCCTGAAGCTTCACATTCCCACAAAGCAGGTGGCAGGAGACTGGTTAGAGGGGTGGGTTTTGTCTTGGAGGGGGTGACTCAGGAGAAGCTGAGGTGGCTCAGCAATGGCTTGTGGGACTGTAGGATAAAGTGTTTTCTTTCCCATTCACTCGGCCTCAGCAATGGAGAACATCACTGTAGGAGAGAAATGACAACACAGACTGGGGGAAGGCATAACCAAGACAGGAAAGGTCTATACAAAATTACCTCACCACGTGAGTCCCAGAAATCTACACTAAAGTTCAGACCCTGCTATGATATTCTAAAACTGGAACAAATATGACTTAATCTACTTTAGAACACGTTTTCCCCCAGACTTCTCCTGCCCTCCTCGCTCACAAAGGGAGGTTAAAAAAAAAATCACAGTTGTGCTGCTCCTGCTTTGCTCAACTGAGAGGTCAGAACGTCCTGCCAGGGAGGTAAGAGCCTGTGCTGGGCCCACACCAGAAATATAACCCAAATCAAATGATAAACTGAGATCTCTAAACAATTCTTACACATCTTCCAGAATCTCAGATTAATTCTTCAGTTGAAAACACTCCATGAAAAGGCACAGGCTGCCTCCTGACTGCCTGCAGCTACTCCCGCCAAAGGCAAACTCACACCCCAGGATCTTGGATCAGCTGAAAGCTCAGCGTAACAGATTTTGCAGAGATTCCAATCCTCGTTCCCCCACATTAAGATTTTCTTTTCCCAATTAGTAAAGGCAGGCAGAAAAAATGACCCTCTTTATCTCTCTGCAGTGCAGAGCACAGGTATCAGCTCCCAGTGCCACATTGCCCCGAGCAGCTGGGCCTGCTGAAGGACAAGAAAATCAAATCACTTCCCTCAGGCAGCACCTGGGAAGTGAAGTGAGGCTGCAGCCATGGCCACCCTCATTAAGGATGGATTCTAAACCTCCTCGCTGCTGGCCCAGCTGTCCAGTAAAGCGCTGCCTAAGCTGCTTGGGAACAGAACTTATCCCTGACATTCTGCCAATTAAAAAGCATAAAATCCCCCTGCCAGCAGCACTCAGCTCAACCTGCTGGAAGCGGACAGGGCCAGGAGCACAGCGATGTGCTGGCTTAGCTCTTCAAATCCTTTGTGGAGGGAAAGGAAAAAAACCACCTATCTGCTTGGAATTAACAGGAATATCCAAGCTCAGATTCAGACTGGTCACACTTCCACCCAGCAGGGAAAATCAGGCATGGCTCTTCCTGCTGGGTGGAAGTGTTATTCCATTGCACAGACTACACAACACCAAAAAACCAAGAGACAGAACAGCCTGTGTTCTGTCTGGCTAATGATGCCAGCAAGTGCCATGTACGTAGGAAGAGGAAATTATTGTACACATAGACACATATGGCTGGTAATATTTCTGCTTCAACAATGAAAAGGAGAAAAACGCAGCAAGAAAACAACTTCTCAACATCTGGGAGTAAGTGGGAGTATCACTGAATTGCAGTGAGAGAGACATCCATGATATTTATTCTTTGAGCTTGCATACCTGATCTGAAGAATAAAATCATTGCAAATGCAAAAATAGCACTAAAATACACATTTACTTTTTGCAGCAGTTTCACCTATTCATACAGCTTTCATGAATGCTCCTACAATATTCTGTTAGCATCATCTACAGCTATTGTTCAGAATTTCTCAAAGTTATGGTGGTTCTCATTTGTCTCTGCCAGGGAAGCCCATCAGCCCAGGGGACAGTGGCACAGACAAGTAACAGAGCCTGTGACAGACAAGCTCCTCAGTCCCTCACCCCAAGAACTAAGCTTGTCAGAAACCCAAAAATAACCTCTCCTGGATGGAAAATGGAGAAAGGCTGGGATTTATTTGGATGTGCCGCCCAAGACTTCACTTGTCATTGCAGAGCCTGGAAAAGAGGCAAGAAAAGGAAGGTCAGGGATATCCCTTCTCCTCCACTAATCCATTTCCCTGTCCACGGCTCCCAAATGAAGCCCTGTGCTGACCTGGTAAGAGAAAGGTCTCCCATGACAGGCAGAACACAGCTCAAAGCCTTTCTGTGGAGCTGCCCTTAGGTTCAGCACCTGGAAAGCACACTCAGAACCAGGGGCTTTCAAGTTTCTCTAAGGTTTCAGAGCTTAAAGCCAAAAGAGAAGAGGATCTAAGCCTTTAGTGTGGCTTCTAAAGCTACAGAGCACAGCAACAGCACAACAATCCTGTGAGGAAAAACCCCAGGGCTGCCTAATCAGCTCACTGCAGTGATATCCTCCTTCTCCTCTGGCAATTTCAACTTCCAAATCACCCTCAGCTTCAAGGTTCCTTCCACCAAAACACAGAGAGAAGTCACAACAATTTCAGTGTATACAATCCTTCTCCTCTCCCTCCACACCACAACCTTCACCCTTAGGGATATATGATTTCTAATCCTTATACAAGCCACTCTTTTCTCCAGGGCTCCCTGTAACTCCCTTGGAGGGGCATCACTCCCCCTGCAGCTCTCTTCATGCCCACCACACCACTGTGGCTGCAGTTATGGGAAGATCCCTCACTCCCTCTTATGTCTCCAGTTCTCAGCTGATCCCTCTGCCCAATAATCCTTCTCCCCTCAGCACCTTTCCATGCACTTCAGACCATGGATACTTTCTCCTTCTCAGCTGATTTAGGTCCTTCCTTCCTGATTTTCCTGTAGTGCTGTATGTTTCCATTCCTGCCTCCCCTGAGAGCACTGATCTTTCCTCAGTCAGGCACAGGGGAGGGAAGAACAGCTCCCAGCAGATCTCACCTTTAATCCACTTTTCTCCAGCACATCAGAAGCTCAGGAACTCGAGGATCACCTCTGCTAACCCTGCACTGCCAGCTCTCCCCTGCCTACCATGCTCAGCTTGCACCCTTGCCAAACTGATCCTCCCCACCCAGACTCTTTGCAGCTTCTCTCCAGAAAGGCAGCTGATAACAATGAGAACTCTGAAATGCTTTTTTTTTTATCCAGTGACTTTTCCATTAGCCACATCACTAATCCCAAGATATTTGCCTTTCTTCCAAACAGCTAAAAGGCTCCTTTGACCTATACTCTTTACTCCTGACCTTTTGTTTCTCTCTCCAACTGCTACACATCCTTTCACTTCAAGGGGATCACAAACAGATCACCCCAGAACAAAATCTGAGAGCTCTCCACAGCTTCCCTCCCCACACTGCATCTATCCCTGATCAAGCTGTGTAATTTCAGAGCCTGTCTCCCTCTGGCCATGCTCCCTGGGGCTCACCAGCCTGGCAGGGACACAGGATTGCATCCAGAGTCACACCTGCTCCAAGGACAGAAATTTCACCTGCCAAAGAACTATAACTGTGTGAAAAGGACATCCCTAACACCGACAGAAACACTCCTGGTTTTGCTATATTTGCAGACCAGGATTTTCTACAGAGGCACAGGCAGGAGTATTTTTACCTATGGCCACAGCAGCCCTGTAAATACCCAGCACAGAAAGCATTTCCTGTATTCCACACCCAGGTTACAGCCCAAGCAATCTGTGTCTCAATATGGAGAAGAAAATACAGAAGTCTTCTCTGAAAGTGACTTTGAACCTCATTTTTCCTTCTTCTTCATCAAAAAGCTTTCCTCCATCAATACACTTTGGAAAAACTGTTAGACTGCCCAGCTGTCAGGGGTAGGTGCACAGGCCCTTGCCTCCCAAAATTCAGCGTGACCTTGGTCCAGTCCCCCTGGGATCATCTCTTCCAGAGTTCACTGTTTTCACCTTCAGTCCTCTGCAGCCTCAACCAGCTCCAAAATGCTCTTCCCAAGGGACCAATTCCACTTTTCCCTCACAGAAAGCTTTAACACAAAATAAAATTTCTCTCTTCTCCCTGGCATATTTTCAGGCAGGGAAGAACAGAGCAGTGACCCTTCCATGAAACCAAACCCTGTCTTTTTATTTTTCACTCCAGTCTATGGGAAAGACAAGGAAAGCCTGGTATTTAGCACAGATAAATCCCAATTTCGAACAGTGCCCTTTTTTAAAGTCAAGGCAAAACGGGGTTGTGACTTGAGTTATTGTCCCCAGACACACTCAGCAGCTTCCAAGATCTTGGGATCAGGTAATGGAGCCAAGTTTTGTCCCTGACATCACCACACATTCCCCCTGCATGCCCAGAGCCACGACACACTAACAGGTTTTGCCACTACAATTATTTTTCTTGCCATGGGGTTTCCCCACAAAGGGACAGGAACAAGGACACGACTGCAGAGCTCACCCATTCCCTGGGCACAGCCACAGTACCCGACTTGCTTTAGGATCTGCATCTCCCCTTACCAAAGGATTACGAGAAATGTGTTTTCAAGCCCAAGATCTGGCTCACTCCACTTCCTGAAACACAAACTTCAAAGCCAAATCAGACTATTTCAGTGTTAATTATGGCTCATTTCTTCATTGAGGGAAATGAAGGATGCAAACGAGCCCATGTTTGGGGCTGTGGCAGAAGCCAAACCTCCATCCTCAGAGCAGGCAATGCCTACACTGCACACAACCACGCTGGCATTTATTTTCTTGTGTTTCTAACACAGTTAAGTAACAATTTTTGAAGTGTCCACCCTTTAGAAGCAACATAAATTAGTCACTCCTGGATGTCCTGACTGCTTCCAAGACTGCACCTTAATGCCAGATTAAGCAGAATTACACAAGCTCCACAATATAAAAACCCTCCCAGGTCTTTGGGTGAAAGGCCCGAGTGAGAATGAACGGCACCATTCCAACGCCAAGCTCCCAAAACAAGGACCCACAGAACAGCTCATCCACGGCTCTCCTCGAGCAGCATTACCCTCGCTCCTTTTGTTTTCCTTTCTGACCCCGCGACTCTCTCGGGCTGAAGTCAGAGAACAACATGTCATTGTTCAAGCTTAATGAGTCAACGTTAATTTTCCCATTGTTTATTTAAACCCCCTTTCAAACAGCACCAGTGGCGTTAATTACGTCGAAATACTGATGTTTTGGCGGGGGGGGCGGGTGTGAGAAGGAAGAGGCATTTTCCACGTACAAGGGGTCGCTGGCAGATGTTCGGACAGCGAGGTGCGGGTCTCGGGGGGAGTGATCAGAGCCCTCACGGCAGGGCGGGTGATCCCCTCATGGCGGGGCCGGTTCCCTCACCAGGGAGGGGCCCAACCCCGCACGGGGGGGGGTCGGTCCCATCACTGGTGGAGGGTTGATCCCCTCACCGTCTCCCCCGCCGGGTCGGCCCCTCGCCGCCGCCGTCACAACACGCCGCCCGCTGCCCACCGTGCCCGGGCCGCTCTCTCCGGCCGCGGGTCATCTTGAGAGCCGGCCCCGGCCCCCCTCGT
>JANPWX010019332.1:0-10333 GCA_024734555.1 Trochalopteron elliotii
GGAGGGGCTGGGCTGGAATTCCCAGATTTGCTGTGGCTGCCCCTGGATCCCTGGCAGTGCCCAAGGCCAGGTTGGACATTTGGGGACAGTGGAAGGTGTCCCTGCCCGTGGAATGGGATGATCTTTAAGGTCCCTTCCAAGCCAGATCATTTCATGATTTAATTCTGTGACATCTGAGAGTCTCTGTGGGTCCCACTCCCCCCCTAGTCCCTTCCAGCCCAGGGAATTTTGTGTCTCCATTGGAGCAGATCCTTTGTTCCAGAGGCAAATCTGTAACTTCTATTTGACTTTGGGGAGGTGGGGGGGACTTGAGAGCTCCTGTGACAGGGAGAGTATTATTTAATATATTTTTTTAAAGAGCTCCATCTCCCTGTGGGAATTCTCTTTGCCCTCCTGGATCTGTCAGTGGCCACAGATTTCATTTTCCCCGGGCCAATGACGACCTGTGGAGTGATGGGATCCCTCAGGAAGTTTTCCCTGGAAGGTGACAAAGGACATTTCACAGCACAGGGTCTTGCAGCTCTCTTGAAACTGCATTCCTGGGGAGCCTTCTGGTTTTAAATCTGCCTCGTTTTTGTTTTGAGGAAAGAAATACTGAAATAAGAATGGGGAGCAGAAAATACACTGTATTCTTTCAATGAATTTTCCCTTTTCCTTGGAAAAGCTGCTGCTGTGGCCCTTGCACAGGAATAGATGAGGTCTACCATGTTTCTGCTCAGATCTTTATCTGTGCCATGGTAACCCCTGAAAATCAGGGGGAAGGACCAGAGTTGTCCAAACCCTCACTGGCAGAGCTCTCTGGGCAAGAGGGAGGGAGAAATAATACAGAAATCATTCAGCAATTCAGAATTAATTTGGTCTCCTCTGACCCTGAGGCCCTGGGTTTGCTCCCTTTGGCTGAGCCAAGGGGACAGGAGGGGACAGGAGGGGACAGGAGGGGACAGGAGGGGACAGGGCCCTTCTCCAGCTCCATCCCCCATCCCAAGCCTGTCCCCCCACCAAAGAGCTCCACTGCCAGAGGCTTTGGCCAGTCCCTTTGGGGTGGGGACTCCAGTTCAGCCCAAACCCTGCAGAAATCCTTTTGGACTGAGGTTTTCCCAGTCACCCTACAAAGGGCAGGCTTGCAGGAAAGCCAAGAGGGGGATGTTAATTCACCTGCTGCTCTCCCAGCATGAATAAAACCCCAAAGGCCTAAAAACAAGGATCTGGAGCCCCCCATTTGTACAGTCTGTGCCAGGATCCAGAGCTTCCCTTGGCAGCAGCAGTGGGAGCAAGTTCAGGGATGTTCAGGGATGTTCAGCAAGTTCAGGGATGCAGCAAAGGCTCCAGAGCTGTGGGATTTACAGCAGCTGGGAGAACTGGCTGCACTCTGCCACTGAAATGCAATTTAGACTGGGAAAAAAAAAAAAAAACAAAACCAAAAAAACCCACCCCAATGTTAAATTAAAAAATGTGCTGACAGTTGCAGCTTTGGAAGGGGTTGGATGGGGAGGCTTCTGACCCCCAGAATGGGGTTAAATGGAGTTAAATGGAATTCCCTTTGACCCCCTGAATGGGGTTCAGTGGAATTCCCTTCCTGCAGAGGAATCCTGAGCCCTCAGCTGAGGCACAGGGACTGGAGAGTTGATTTGGGTGAGGACGATTCTGATGGGTCATCACCAATCACCACTCATGGCTTTGATGAGCAGACAGAGAAAATTTGGGTTCGTGCTGAGCAAAGCTGGAATTTCTTGTTCCCAGGAGCCCTGGGAAGGTTCCTCCCCTGAGCTACAAATTCAGCTCCACTCCTGACTGGCACAGAGCAGCTGTGGCTGCCCCTGGATCCCTGGCAGTACCCCAAGGCCAGGTTGGACATTGGGGACAGTGGGAGGTGTCCCTGCCATGGCAGGGCTGGCACTGGGTGAGATTTAAGGTCCTTCCAACCCAAACCAGTCTGGAATTCTGTGATCCCCTGAGTGAAATTTGGGTTATCAGCTCCCACAGGCTGAGCAGAATCCTTTGGGAAGGTGAGACTGGATCCCAAGCTCAAATAAACTTCCCAGGAGCACATGGAATCCCAGGATGGTTTGGGTTGAGAGGGACTTTAAGGATCATTTTGTCCCACCTGTGCCATGGGCAGGGACACCTCCCACTGTCCCAGGCTGCTCCAAGCCCCAGTGTCCAACCTGGCCTTGAATCTCCACATCACTGGAGGTTGGTTCATCCCCCCAGCATTCAAAGTATCAAAATCCTGACCTGTTTGATCTCCTTTGACAGGGTGATCCTTCAGAAAAAACACCATTAAACCTTTGGGTTTTTATCTCCACACAATCCAAACACCTCAGAGGGCATTTTAGACCCCCATTTTTATCAGCAGATCACAGAATCCCCAAATCCCTGGGGTTAGAAAAGCCCTCCCAGAACACCTCAAATCCCAGCTGTGCCCACCCTGTCCCCAGCCCAGAGCACTGAGTGCCACCTCCAGGTGACACCTGCAGGGATGGGCACTCCAAAGCTCCCTGGGCAGCCCCTGCCAAGGCCTGAGCACCCTTTCCATGGGGAAAGATCTCCCAGCACCTTGAGAATCAGAGCTGTTTTATGCTCAGAAACCAGTTTTCGTGGTGGCATTGTCAGGAGAACGAAAGATCAAAGATGCCCCAGTGGTGCAGGAGAAAGGATCTGTCCAAACATCCTCTCCAAGCTGCCAGGAATTTGCACCAAATCTATGGGGAATGTCAGGAGAGGAGGATCCTCCCTGCACAAGGAAGGGCCTCAAAAATGCCCTCAATTCAGGAAAAAAGCCAAATCTCAGGGGCAGAGGAACCTTCTGTCCTGAGAAGTTAAACTGGAAAAAGCTAAACTGTTCTCTGAGCTGAAACTTTCTGCCCACACCACCTGCAGCCTGTGAGCCCCAGCCTTGCCTCCCTTATCAAGGAAGTTTTTCAGAGGCAGCAGCAGCCCTGAGTAATTTCTTTATCTCATTTCCTCTTCTTTACAAGTGCCTGTGTTATGGTGTGAGGCCCAGATAAGTGGGTTTTTTTCTCTCCAGGCAGCCCCGTGTGTCTTCCTGCTGGGCTGGTTTTCCCCTGAGCACACAACACAGCATGAGCTGATCCTCACCCTCCCCAAACCTCTGGAGTCTCTGTTCCTGCTCCACTGGTTCCCAGTGGAGGGAGGAGTGTCCCTGGATGTGCAGCTACTCCCCTGCTGTGGATTTGCTCTGTCCTGAGCTGCTCATCCCTCCTTACCCCACTTTTCCATGGGTTTAACCATGTTAGGAGGAGAAAATTCATTCCAAGTGTGCTGGAAGTGAAGCCAAACCTCATTCACGGGCTTCAGGCAGAGCCAGAACTTTTGGAATTGCTCCCAAAACACCTCCCTGAGCAGCAGCAGAGGAGCCAGGTCATGGAATCAGGAATGGTTTGGGTTGGGAGGCACCTTAAGGATCACCCAATTCCCTGGGCAGGGATGTCCACCATCTCAGGTTGTTCCTGCCTGGACTTGGTCACTTCCAGGGATGACACAGCCACAGCTTCTCCTGGATTTTTGGAAGGTGTCACCACAGCAGGGGTGACACTGGATGGGCTGTGAGGTCCCTCCCATCCCAATCCCTCCTGGGATGTCACATTCCCTGGTCAGCACACGGGGTCAGGGCAGTGCTTGTGTTTCCTCCCTGCTCCCCTGTGAGGGCTGAGGTCCGGCAAACTCAGTCAGCTTTGAAATCCTTACCTGGGAGCAGCCCCTGAGGCTGAGCAGGAGAACACCAGGTCCTTTCTTCCAGGCAAATCCTTCTCTGGATTCTCCAGGTCCCTCACTGGAGCTCCACAGGATCACAGAGGATGGAAAAGAGCTCCAAGAGTGAATCCAACACTGCCCAAAGCTGCTCCTCCTCAGCTCCTGCTGAGCTCAAACCTCTCACAGAGCTGAGGCGTGCGAGGGCTGCAGGAAGTGCTGATGATAATAAATTGATTTTGAAGAGATCATCTGCCCTCAGTGTGTGAGGAAGGACAAGAAATAGAGACAGAAACAGAAACAGAGACAGAGACAGAGTTCCCCAAAGTGCCCAAGGCTGCAGCTGGCCCTGGTGACACCCTGGCACTGCTCAAAGTGAACTTTATAGCTTAAAACTCTTCTCATCCCACCCCTGCCATGGGCAGGGACACCTTCCACTATCCCAGGGTGCTCCAAGCCCCATCCAGCCTGGCCTGAGACACTTCCAAGAATGGGGCAACCACAGCTTTTCTGAGCTCTCTGAGCTTCAGAGCTCCTTCCTTCTCTCCTGAGGTCTCTGCTGCACTTTCCATGACTGATAAAGGTGTTTTCATTTCCTTCTTTTATGTCTGAAGAGGAAAAAAAAGGGCATTATAGGGACAGGCTGGGGTTTAAGGCTCTACTGGAAATGTTGTGGAGCATCATAGCTCCTGAGGGAATTTACAGAAGGTTTCCAGTACCTGAAAGAACTTCAGGAAGGCTGAGAAGGAGATGGAGTGACAGAGATGGAGTGACAGAGCAGGAAGGAATTGGATTTTGGGCAGGAATTGTTCCCTGGCAGGGTGGGCAGGCCCTGGCACAGGGTGCCCAGAGCAGCTGTGGCTGCCCCTGGATCCCTGGCAGTGCCCAAGGCCAGGTTGGACATTGGGGCTTGGAACAGCCTGGGACAGTGGGAGGTGTCCCTGCCATGGCAGGGGTGGCACTGGGTGGGATTTAAGGTTTTCCCAACCCATTCTGGGATTCTGTGCCCTCTGCAGTGCCCACACATGGATGCTGTGGATGGACAGGACCAGGCACTGCCCCCAGAGCCCTTCCCACCACATTCCCCAGCCCTGAACCTCACCCAGATCCTTCCTGCTCTGCTCCTGCCCTTCCCCTGCACCTTTATCCACACAGGGATTTTTTTCCTCTCACCTCCCATATTTTCCTTACTTCAGGCATTTCTTTTCCTCCTGGGCAAACAAGCCATCCCAGTTTTTTGTTTTTTTTTTTAATTCCCTCCCAGTCAAAACAATAGGCCAGGCAGGGAGTGAAACTGTCCCTCCTTAAACTCACAGGGCTGCCACACATTCCTTCTGCTTTCAGTAAGGGACTGGTGCTAAACTCAGGATTCTCATTCTTCCCTGGGCAGCAGGAAAGGCTAAATCCTCTTCTGGAGCTCAGTCAGGGCTGGAAAAGCCACTGGGGCTGCCCATCCTGTGTTTGTTGCCTCAGTCACAACCCAGGGATAACACCAGCACAAGCTAGGGATGAGCTGACATTAATCACAATGCTTGGAAAAGAGTTGGACTTCATTACTGAGATGTTTTAATGAGCTGCTCTGGTTCCCTCCTTTTAAAAACTCCCAGATCTCTGCTGCCTCATGGCTGAGAAGGAAACATCCTCAGGAAACAGGGTGCAGGCAAAGGGAAAGCTGAGGGTGAAAATAGCTTCAGATCCACACAAAGACACTTTGGAAGGTCCAAACTTACCACGGGAGAGCAGTTCTTCCATGGAAATCCCAAACTGCTACAAAACCCATTGGATTGTGCAGAATCCCAAAATTCCTGAGGTTGGAAAAGCCCTCCCAGCCCAGGCAGTCCCAGCTGTGCCCACCTTGTCCCCAGCCCAGGTGACACCTGCAGGGATGGGCACTCCAAAGCTCCCTGGGCAGCTCTTCCCAAGGCCAGACCACCCTTTCCATGGGGAAATTGTTCCTGCTGTCCAACTGGGAGTAGTTTTGGATTAGAAATTGGGAGGGAATCTTGCCTGTGAAGGTGGAGAGGCCCTGGCACAGACCAGCTGTGGCTGCCCCATCCCTGGAATGTTCATTTCCAGGTTGGACTTTGGGGTTTGGAGCAGCCTGGGACAGTGGAAGGTGGAATTGGATGATCCTTAAGGTCCCTTCCAGCTCAGCCATTCCATAACCCTGTGATTACTCCACCATGCCATTCCTAATGCCATGACTAAAGGATTTACTGATTTTAAGCCTCCTTTGTTTGTTCCACACAAGGAAATGGAAAGAGTGAATTCCTGTTGATGGAGCCCTCTGCCAGATAGAGCACATTATTCCTTTTGTTTGGAAAGTTTCGTTTCCAAACACCAACCATCAATCAAAGCCCATTAATGCAACACTTTTACCACCCAAATATTTTCCAGCAGATCTCACCAAGGGCATGTTTTTTATCCTGGTGTTGTGACCAGCTCCACTCCCATCAAAAAAAGCTCAGTGTAGCATCAACTTTAAATTAAATTAAAACAAGTAAGTGGGATCCATGTCCATTTAGGGGTTTTAACCAGCTGTGACCATCAGAGGAGCACTGGGAACGATGAGGGAACACTTCAATCCCTTGCCTTGATGCTGGTGTTTGTTTGGAATTCTCCTCCACTCAGCTCTGCCCTGGCAAGGCTGAGCTTTAACATCTTCAGTGCTTCCCATCCTTCACTAAACGTAATAAAGCTTTGGATGGCAAATTAATTAAGCACGTTGACAGCCGGGATTTAATTGTGGGGGATGAGGGAACCTCTTGAAAGGAGTCAAAGGGAGAGAAATGTCCCTCAAAGTGAAGGTTTCTAGGGCAAAGCAGTGGCTGGAAAACAAAACCTTTGTTTGCTCTGCTGCACTTGAAGTTCAAAATCCACCCCCTTATTTTTCCACACAACAGAAAAACGTTCCATGGGATTTTTTTTTTTTTTCTATTGAATCTCACCCAAAAATTCATGTACACAATTACATCAAATGGTTTAGTGTGAGAGGGACCTTAAATCTCATCCCATTCCAGCCCTGCTGTGGGCAGGAACACCTTCCACACTCCCAGGTTGTTCCCATCCCTGTCCAGTCCAGCCTTGCAGGGCTGTCCATGATCTGGATGCTGCTCATCACAGCAGGCAATAAACCAGGACACAAAACTGCTTAAAAACACCCAGAAACAAACCTGAAATAATCAAGGTATGAACTGTTTAATTAAAGCTGCAACATCCAAAGTCCCTGGTGGGTTTGGATCACAGAATGAGTTGGGTTTGGTTTGGGGTTGGCTTTTTTAAAAACTGAGATCAGCAACAAATTACCTGCAAATGTGGCTTTTACAGGGTCAGAGAATCATCAGGGTTGGAAGAAACCTCCAAAATCAGCCCAGCAGCACCAGCATCACCCCAAGGGCCACATCCAGACTCCTGAACACTCCCAGAGACACTCCACCACTCCCTGGGCAGCTCATCCCAAGGCCTGACCACTGTTCCAGGGAAAAATATCCTGTAATATCCAATCTGTGACCTCCCAACACCTCTCTGGAGAGCACAGCTCAGGCCTCCAGCAGCCACCCCTGGCCAGGTGTGTCAAACCAAGGCTGGCTTTCCTTTCAAGGTGTGCCAGGATTTCCCTCCGTGCCCCAAACAGCCACTGGCCAACAAAGCAAAGGCACTCAGGGCAAAGTCAGTGCAAATACTTGGGGAGTTTTCTCCAGCTCAAAAGGAGGAGGATTGCTTCCTCCCCAGCTCCACCCACAGCAAACCCAGCACAAAAGCTTTTCTGTTCCTTGTCCCAAAGAAAAATCCCCTGGCATTTCACTTTGATTGATAATGAGCAATAAACTGAGGCTGGAACCGAGTGAATGTGTTGGGTTGGAACCCAGAGACTCCAAGCATGGATCCCATCCCCATTCCTGGGGCTGCCCATGCACAGGGAGGACGTGGAGCTCAAGGAGAGAGCCCAGAGGAGGCTCCAGGATGAGCAGAGGGATGGAGCAGCTCTGCTGGGAGCAAAGGCTGGCACAGCTGGCATTGTTCAGCCTGGACAGGAGAAGCTTTGGGCTGAGCTCAGGGTGGCCTTGCAGGGCCTGAAGGAGCCCCAGGAAACCTGGAGAGAGACAATTCCCAAGGGCTGCAGGGACAGGACACAGGGAATGGCCTCAAACTGAGAAATGACAGGTTTAGATCAGATATTAGGAACAATTTCCTCCCTGAAAAGGAGGGAGAGGAATTTCTTACGTGGGCAGAGAGTGCCAGGACAAGGGGAATGGTTTTAAATTGAAGGAGGGCAGGGCTGGGTGGGATCTGGGGCAGGAATTGTTCCCTGGCAGGGTGGGCAGGCCCTGGCACAGGGTGCCCAGATTTGCTGTGGCTGCCCCTGGATCCCTGGCAGTGCCCAAGGCCAGGCTGGACACTGGGGCTTGGAGCAGCCTGGGACAGTGGGAGGTGTCCCTGCCATGACCTTAAAGCTCACTGGATGAGCTTTAAAGTCCTTCCCAACCCACACATTCCATGATTCCATGGATTTTCCCTGGCCCAGTGCTGACATCCCTGTAGTGGGACCTCTCCCTGTGGTTTCTGTCCCAATCCCTCTGTGTGGAGCTGCTCTGCTGGTGCAGGATTTGCTGCTCCTCCCTCTGGCAGCCACTCATCCCATGGAGAGCCAGGAAATGAAGATGTTTGGAAACAAAGGAAGCAGCACCTGCAGATGGCAGAGCCCTGGTGAGAGCCAGGCTGGGATCATCAGGACTCTGGCATTCCCAGAGCCAGGATCCAGCTGGAGCAGCACTGGGGTTTGTGGTGAGTGATGCTGAGGTTGGAGAATGGCACCAAAACAGCACCAAATCCCTTCCCACCCCCCTGGGCAAGAGGCAGCAGCTCCCTGGAGTGTCCTTGGGATATCAGGAGTTATCTCATGGGAATGGAGCAAATCCAGCCCTTTTGTGCCTCTCCTGGTTCCAACAGCCAGGCTGGGCAGGGCTGGGGCAGCTCTGGGTGACTCAGCAGGACAAAGGAAGGTGTTCAGTGCTGAGGGAATGCTGAGAGTGCTGCCTTCTCCATCCCTGTTCCTGACTGTCCCTGTTCCCAACTCTCCCTGTCCCTGACACTGTCCCTGTCCCCACACTGTCCCTGTTCCCACACTGTCCCTGACACTGTCCCTGACATTGTCCCTGTTCCCACACTGTCCCTGTTCCCTGACACTGTCCCTGTTCCCACACTGTCCCTGACACTGTCCCTGACATTGTCCCTGTTCCCACACTGTCCCTGTTCCCTGACACTGTCCCTGTTCCCACACTGTCCCTGACACTGTCCCTGTCCCTGTTCCCTGACACTGTCCCTGTCCCTGACACTGTCCTTGTTCCTGACATTGTCCCTGTCCCTGACACTGTCCATGTTCCCACACTGTCCCTGTTCCCACACTGTCCCTGTCCCTGACACTGTCCCTGTTCCCACACTGTCCCTGTCCCTGACATTGTCCCTGTCCCTGACATTGTCCCTGTCCCTGACACTGTCCATGTTCCCACACTGTCCCTGTTCCCACACTGTCCCTGTCCCTGACACTGTCCCTGATACTGTCCCTGTTCCCAGCTCTCTTTGCCCCTGACACTGTCCCTGTTCCCAACTCTCCCTGTCCCTGAGTGTCCTTGTTCCCACACTGTCCCTGTTCCCAACACTGTCCCTGTCCCTGTTCCCACTCACTGCCCCAAAAAGGACTCGACTTCCCAGCGCTCCCATCAATCCTGGCTGCCCTGGGGTGTAAGAAATGGATTCCCAGTAGGATTTCATGCCCAAAGTGTTCTGGTAAAGGGCTTTGAGAGCTTTCCCTGTGCCAGCCAGGTGGGATCTGAGCCATGGATTGGATTGGATTGGATTGGATTGGATTGGAGTTGTCCTTGCTGCCACTTGTGCTCAGGGATTTGTCCTTCCCGGCCTCTTTATCTCCCAGCTGAGTGTCTCTGCTCACACTGTAGCTCTTGGGACAGATTTTTTTTCTGGAGCCTGATGTTTGCCAAGGAAAAGCATCACTGTGAGCTTTGGTGGACAATTAATCCCAGTGTTTGATTAGTCCTGCCCTCCTCCTCCTCCTCCTCCTCGCCCCGTCTGGAATCATCTTTCCCATTCCAACCCTTCCTCAGCTGCTGTTCCTGATCTCAAGAGCTGCAGAAACAAACAGGGAACTCAAAAAGCTGCAAGGAATATTCTGTCCAGCCCAGTCAATTCTCAAAGGTGCATTTGAGATGGGGTGTGTGAACCCTGTGCCCTGAGAGCTGGTGGGGGATGCAAGGAGCACACACAGGGAACAGAATTCCTGAGGGAGGGAATTGCAGGATCCTCCTGCTTCTCACACTGGAGGTCAAAGCTGCTGCCTGGCAGGACAGGGAGTGTCCTGCAGTTGTGGTGAAGGACACTTGGAAGGAGTTTTACTTCTTGTTAAGAGAGGGGAAAAAAGCTCCAGGGAAAAATCTGGCTTTTAATTGCATTTCCAGTCTGTGTAAAGGTGGCTGTGTCTGAAACAAGGCACTGTCCAAGATGTTCTGTCCTGTTATTTCATAGATCACAGAATCCCCAAATCCCTGAGGCTGGAAAAGCCCTCCCAGAACACCTCAAATCCCAGCTGTGCCCACCTTGTCACCCT
>JANPWX010019332.1:10712-22063 GCA_024734555.1 Trochalopteron elliotii
CAATCTGCTGAGTAACCCTCCCTGCTCCAGGAGCTCAGCCCTGGGAACTCTCTCCCTGCAGGGCGGCAGAATGGAAACTTTGACACGACTTTAATGACAGGGCAGAGGTGCTGGGGCAGCTCCCAAGGGAGCTCAGGAAGCTCCCAGCCCAACATTCCTGCACGTCCCAGCTCCCAACAAGCTCCTGCTGATTCAGGAGGGAGCTTGAGCAGCCAGAATTTGTCCAGCAAGATTAAAAAGCAGGTGCAGCACATGGCAGCTGTAATCCCTCTGCTAAATTGTGCTGTGTGGGAGAGGCATTCAGCAAAGAACTTTCCATGCCTTGGCAGCACATGGAGCCATCCAGGCTCTCCCACAGCCTTCCAGGGAAGGGACTGGCACAGTTTTGGGGAGGGTTGTGGTGCTGAGCAGGAAAAGCTGCTTTTTATGGCAGGTCCTGTGTTTTCCCATTCAAGTAACATCGATAAATGGATCATTATTTTATTTACAAAGGCTCAATTCGGCACAATTCAGTTCCTAGAAAAGATTTTAAAAAATCCATGCTGCTGTTAAAGGCACTTAAGAGGATCCCAGAATTGGGCTGGAAAGGTTTTTTAGGATCATATTCCACAAACAGGGACACCTTCCACTGTCCCCAGTGTCCAACCTGGCCTTGGGCACTGCCAGGGATCCAGGGGCAGCCACAGCAAATCTGGGAATTCTATTCCAGGGCCTGCCCACCCTCCCAGGGCACAATTCCTGCCCAAAAATCCCATCCAGCCCTGCCCTCCTTCAGTTTACAACCATTCCCCTTGTCTTGGCACTCTCTTCCCATGTAAAAAACTCCTCTCCCTCCTTTTCAGAGCCCCCTCAGGCTCTGGAATGGGCTCTGAGCTGTCCCAGGAGTTTCCTCTCCTCCAGCCTGAAGCTCTTCCCATC
Organism: Trochalopteron elliotii; assembly: GCA_024734555.1. Lineage (NCBI taxonomy): Eukaryota > Metazoa > Chordata > Aves > Passeriformes > Leiothrichidae > Trochalopteron > Trochalopteron elliotii. The sequence goes on from JANPWX010019332.1 coordinate 11,631, forward strand.
AGCCTGGCAGTAATTCCCAGCAGGGAATTATTTGGATCAGCTGCTCTGTAAATCCCACACACCCCCTGGGGGGGGATTGGGATCACTCCGACAGAGCCACAAGTGGCACCCAAAATTTCCCTTTTCCATCTGGCCCCAGCCACTTTTCTCTGCGGGTGTGTGGCCCCATGAGCTCCTTCAAAGCAAAGAGATTTCCAAAAAGCAAATAACAGTATTTTGTAAAGGCGGGATCATAAAATCATGGACTGGTGAGGGCTGGAAGGGATGTCCAAGATCTTTTCCTCTCATCTGCAGTGGGGATGGGAGGCAGAGCTGCAGGCTGAGGGTGGAGCTGATTTTTTTTTTATTCAGAATAAACCCGTTGTTGGGTATTTAGCTCCACCTATGGGCACCTCATCGTACCTCTGGAAATCCTTCAGCTCCAGCGGTTTATTCCTGCTTTAAGGCTCTAATCCCAGAATATTCAAGGCGGGAAGAGCCTTTCAGGAGGATTCAGTCCCACCCCAGCAGCATCAACAACACCCCAAGGGCCACACCCAGATTCCCCCTGGACAATTCCAGACACAGGGACTCCACCACTCCTCATTCCAGCAGCTCATCCCAGTGCAGGGAAATTTCCTTTCCCAATCTCCAAAGTGAGCAATTTCAGCCCATTTCCTCTCCTCCTTTCCCTGCCCCTCCTGTCAGGGAGTTGTGGGGAGCAATGAGGACCCCAATAAGCCTCCTCCAGTCCATTCCAAACCCCTTCAGCTCCCTCAAGCTGCTCCTCCCAGGATGTGTTTTCCAGCCCCATTGCCTTCCCCAAAAGGAATTCCAAACAAAAGGAATTCCTGGCAGGAAAACACACACACTCAACAGGACAGAAAGTCTGGAATGTGACAGCTCCTGTTATCAATGGAAATTTTGTCAGGGAAGATAAATCCAGCCCTGCCAGCTCCATCCTGTCCCTTGTCATTGGAGTCACCTCTCTGCTCCTGCCTCACTCCATGGAACATTGAACATTTGGGTATTATTTGAAAGTTTAACGTCAAAATGTTTTTCCCAGTGTCTTGGGGAATGTCTTTATCACTGTTTTGTCCTTCCAGATCCAATTATGAATTACTAAAAGCATTAGCAAGGAGTAATTTCTCTGGAAAATGTTTCTGGAGTGTGTTGGGCAAGGCAGCATAAAAGCAAAAATGAGGATTTTGTGTTGCCCAAGACGAGCCAAAAGCAGAACCTGAGCAGGCAGGTGATGATGCCAAGGGCAAAACCCCTGCTGGAATTGTTCAAAGATGGATCAGAAATCATTTAAATGGCCCCAGAGCTGCTGGAGTTCATCCCTTCCCCACCCCTGGCATGTCTGGGCTGAACAGGAACTGCTCCAGTGCTCCAAACAGCAAAGTTCCTACACTTGGTGCTGCTCTGGAAAACAAAACTGATCAAAAACAAACTCTGGAGCTCGTTATCTTCACCTTGCTAACGAGGACAGGCTTTAATTGAGCACCAGAAATTCCTTTTTGCCATCCCAGGACTCCCATCCCTTCCCACAGCAAAACCTTCAGGGTTTTCCTGCATTTCTTTTGCAACAAAAGGATTTAAAAGTTATCAGGTGAAGCCATTGAAACCCTGATGTATTTTTATATGCCAGGAGATTTAAAAATCATGGAATGTTTTGGGATGGAGGGACCTTAAAGCTCATCTCATTCCACCTTGGAGCATCCCAGGTTGCTCCAAGCCCCATCCAACCTGACCCTGGACATTTCCAGGGATGGGGAATCCAGAACCTCTCTGGAAAAAAAAAAAAAAAACAAAAAACCCAAATGATTAATTTTTGTCTAGAAATATTTAATGCCTTATGAATGCACAGGGGGTGGTCTGGAGCAGGAGGACGTTGATACCTTTATTAGGAACTCGAGGCACAGAAGAATCAGGTTTTCACTGGAATATTCCCCCACTGGGTTTTATTCAGGAGCAGATTCTCATATTTGGAGCTCATGCAACTCTCTGAAGGCTGGAAAAGCTTTTTAGGAATCAATTTCTGAGGGCCTGGCACAACATTCTGCCCCTTTGGAAGCTGAAAATTCCCATTTTGGCACTGAGCTTTGTGTGGTTCCATGCAGGAAACACCAGGACATTTACAAGAAGACAACAAAATATTTTAATTTCAATCTGCCCCGTGCTATACAAGTGTATAAAATACCAACTAAGCATCCATTGGAACATTACAAAAATAAAAGAAACCAGAAAAAAAAAAAAAGGAGCAAGCAGCACACTGGAGTCATGAGGACAGGAGGTGGCAGATCCAACCAGGAACACACTTCTGAGCATTCCAAAATTTCCATGGTTCCCACCTCAGGTATTAAAATGACCAAAAAAAAAATCAGATTTCTTGGATTGGTTTGAATTGAAAAGCAGCTCTGCTTCTGTAGGGAACACAGCAGCAGCCAGCTGGGTTTTCTACTGCCAAACTCATGCTTGGATTTTTCATGGAGAAAGGACAGGCCAGGAATTATTCCCAAAGTTTTAAACTGAAGGTGGTGAGCCACAAAGTCCAGCAATCATCTGAGAAACATGGAAAAGTCTTGGAAAGGCTTCAAGGCAGTTGTGGCAAAACCTCATCAAGTTTTTCTCCACTTCATTCCTTCCTTTTGGGTGTTGAATGCAGCACGTGGAGCCAGCTGAGGGTAACCCATAATAATCTGATTTTCCTGTGTGTCCAGCTCCAGCAATCCATGGAATCTGCCACTCAGACACCAGAACCAGCCTCTGTTCCAGTTTCCAGGGAATAACAACCCAAGCTAGAGCAGAAAATTCAGTGTATTCCTGGTCTCTGGGCCCAGATTTCTGTGCCAGTCAGGAATTCCAGAACACCTTGTTTCCCTGCACCATGACCAGCTCCATTCTTTTTCAAACCAACATTATTTTAAAAACCCAAGGTGTGAACCAGGAATTTCAGTCAACATTTGCTTCAATCTCTTCTCAGCCCAACTGTGGCAAAAGGAAACCCAGAGAGAGCCCCAGTTTGATTCCTAAAAACACCACGAGAGGCTCAAAAATCCCTTTTCCAAGACCCCAAGTGGTATTTTCCATTTTCTATTTTCTAGCAATTCCCTATCTCTTCTAAAAAAAATCCTGAACCCTGTTTCAAGGTGAGGATCTCCAGTTTAAAAACCAGTAATAAAATATTTCTGCCATCTTTTTTTTTTTTTTCTTAGAAATTTTTATTTAGGAGCATTTAAACACTGCCATAAAAAAAGCCCTAAAGCTTCTCCCACATATTCCCATTGCTTAAATCAGCATTCCTTGGCATTAAGGATTTCGTGCCAGCTGAGTTTGGAAGCAAAGCTCAGAAAATTTGAATTTCAGGATATCCAAAGCCAGTAGAAAAAGATCCAAGTGTGCAGCTTGGAGTAGGAATGGACAAGGAAAAGGCACTCCAGCTCTCCTCACTGCTTCCTGGGTGGAATTTTCCAATCCCTCTCAAATCTTTACTCACCAAAAATGCAGATTCAAGTTTCTCCATCATTTTTTTTTTCCCCACTGGAAAAAATCTCCCTGCTCTGAATATGCACCATCAGCATTATTTGAGTATTTTTTTTCCCCCTAAAAGTCAAAGCTCCCAAACAAATCCTGTTGAAGATATAACTTAAATAATTTAAAATCCATGTATTCCACCAACTCTCCTATTGCACTTTTTGCCATTGCTGTGCCAGGTAAAACCCTCTGCAGGAATTCCAAAGTATTTCAAAGGTGAAAATTTTAAAAGCACAACAACTTCCAGAGCACCAAAAGCAGGTGCTGGAGGAATTGGATCCTGCTGGAAAACGAGTGCCAAGAAAACCAAATATAAATATATCATGTATATACACATCCAGGAAGGAATTCTGGGATAATAAATACTTTGAAACCATTCCCAGATTTCCAGCAACTTGGGAGAAACTCTAGAAAAGAAAGCAAATTACTTTAGGAGACCAAGAAGAAGAAACATGCACAAAACCTAGCGCAAGAAAAAAAGAGTTAAAGCTCCCCAAAATTCCCATCATCTTTCCAACCCTGTCATCACCCCAAGGTTTTCCAAACACCCATCACTTGGAGGATTGATGGGAAAGCTGCTTTTCCCCCCAAAACAAGCCCAGTTTGTCTTGTCCCATCCCCAAAACGTCCCCTTGTCCCATCCTTTGCTCCCAGAGCTGTGGGAATTCACTCAGCCCACGGATCAACACTCAGCCCAAGCACGGAATTCCTTCCTTTGGAGCAAACTGGAGCTTGGAATTCTCCTCCTGCAGCTGCTGCCACCAAACCTGGCAGCTGCTGTTTCCCTGGCAGTTTGCATACTCCAAAATCCTTGGATAAAAACAAGAGAAAACAACCAAGCAGCAGGAGCTCAGCTGAGGTGGGCAGGAGTGTAGTCAGGCCGGCGGGTCTGGATGATTTTGGGTTTGGGTTTCTTGGTCTCCTCCTCCAGGTCGTTCTCCTGGTCACTCTCACACACGTGGACAACCACGCTGGGAGTGGTGGCAGTGGCTGCGTGCAGCTCGTATTTCTCTCCTGGGGAAAGCAGAATAGAAGTCATTTATTAGGTTTAATTAAGTGCTATTTTGTTACTTTACTATTGTAATTATTTCTTTTTAGTATTTTATTTTTAACTATTTTTTTTTTAGAATTTTTGGATGAAATTATTTAAAATTTGTTTATTTGAAGGATTTAAATATTGAAAATATTTATTTATTTATTCTTCTTTATTATTTAATTAAAGATATAATTACAAAATCTTTTTTTAAAAATTAATTGTTTATTTAAATTTTAAAATTATTTGAATAATTTATTTATTTATTTATTAACATTTAATTATAAAAAAATTAATTATTTATTTAACCTTTAAAATTATTTGAATATTTTATTTATTATTTATTTTATTAACATTTAATTATAAAAATTTTAATTATTTATTTAACTTTTAAAATTATTTGAATATCTTATTTATTTATTTATTATTATTTATTTTATTAACATTTAATTTTAAAAATTTAATTATCTATTTAAATTTTAAAATTATTTAAATATTTTATTTATTTATTATTTAATTAAAAATTTAATTATAGAAAAAATATTTTTTAAATTTTTAATTGTTTATTTTTTAATTATTTACTATTCTAACATTAAATCCTGTTAAGATGAACTCCATTAAGTTTAGGCACGGTTTAGTTTAAGCAAAGTTCAGTTTAAATATTGCTCAGTTTAAATGATGTTGGTGGAAGCTCTGTTTAGGCTTTAAGTTGGTTAAATTGAAGTTTTGTAAAGTTTATTAGTTTAAAGGATATTTGTATAGTTCGTTAGCTTTGTAAATGATACCAGGTTTATATCCTATTCATTCAAAGTTCTATTGCACAAGAGTTTTATTAAGTTTGTACAGCTTAAAATTCTTTTCCTCAAAACTGATTCACATTGAGTTTAAGCTTGATTATTATTTATTTAATTAAAAATTAATTTTAAAAAAAATTAAATTTTAAAAAATTATTTATTTTCTAATTATTTCCTATTCTAACATTAAGTTCTGTTAAGATGAACTCCGTTAAGTTTAGGCACGGTTTAGTTTAAGCAAAGTTCAGTTTAAATATTGCTCAGTTTAAATGATGTTGGTGGAAGTTCTGTTAAGTTCAGGCTTTAAGTTTGTTAAATTGAAGCTTTGTAAAGTTTATTAAAGTATGTTTGTATAGTTCATTAGCTTTGTAAATGATACCAGGTTTATATCCTATTAATTCAAAGTTCTATTACATGTAAGTTATATTAAGTTCGTACAACTTAAAATTCTTTTTGTCAAAATTGATTCACATCAAGTTTAAGTTTAATTTAATTTAAAACTACCCTAGGTTTTGTTAAAATACGCTGGTCTAATTTGGAAAGTTTAGCAATGAAATAGCTATGATGAAACACTGATCAACACCTGGCTCTTTACACCATCACATCAATTGTAATTTTTTAAGTCGTTGCACATTCTCATGGATAGATTCTGAGTGATCAGATTAAAAAAATCTTTATGTGCTTTAAAATCCTCATGTGCAAATAAAAAACCCAATTGTGGCCCAGTTCTGTAGGCTGCATGATTATTATCTTTAACAAGAGAAGCAGCATTAACAGCCCAGGCAAGGCAGCTGTTTTAGGACTAAGTTGTGATTAAAAAAAAAAGAGATTTTTGAGAACTTTTTTCCAAAACTCCAAGCTTGAAAAATCATCTTTGCAATTTGGATGGATATCTTGCTGGATAAATTGATGACACTCCTCAGGACATGGTACAGGGTGACTTTTGAATGGAGTTTTTAGATGGGGAGATGGGGCAGTGGTGGAATTGTCAAAGCCAGGAGGGGTCAGTGTGGAACATCCTGAAGGGTTTGGTTGAGCACGGGATTGAGAGCTGGATTTTCCAGGATATAAAAATTATCATGGATTTGAAAAGTATATAGAAAAATTATAATATATATAAAGTTATATAGAAAGTAGGGTATTAAAATTATAAAGATATTTATATTTTAAAATTACAATATAGAGAACTTATGTTTTGCATGTTCTAATTTCTTCTATTTATATTAAAAATTATACAATATATAATTATAATATATAAAAATTTGTATGCAAATGTTATAGTTTTTATATAGAAATTTTTGTTATAATTTTTATTTATATATAGAAAAATATAACATGATTTTTTATATAAAAATTACAACACAGACAATTTATAAATGAAAATTGTAATACATAAGAATGATAGCATGTAAAAGTCAGATATAAACTAGGGTATTAAAATACCCTAGTTTATAAATATATCATTAAAATGATATATTAAATTTATATATATAAATTATATAAAATCTATGGCTTATGTTTTATATATTGTCATTTCTTATATATCTGTTAAAAATTGTAACATAAAATTATATATATAAATTACATAAAATTAAATATAAATTTTATGTCATCGTTTTTATATACTAAATATTTGTTATTGCTTTTTGTATTTACATATAGGGAAGTATAACAAAAAATTCATATAAAATATAAAATTGATGTATTAATTTTATGTTACAGTTTTATATACAAATGTTATATGTTATCATATTTGTATTTATATAGGGAAATATATCCATTTCTTCTATATAAAAATTTTAACATTAAATTTATATATGAAATTATATTTTATAAAAATGTATATATATATGATTATATAAAATACATAAAAAATTAAAATATATATAGAAATTGCCTGAAAGCAGATGTTGAGTAATTATTATTTTTAACTAAATAATAACACAATAAACAAAAATAAAGAAATCATAAGACCAGACATTAAATACTAATTTGAAATCAAATCAAAAAAAGAACAAATTGTTTCTTTTCATCTCTTCCCTGATCATCTTCCCTCCATTTTTTCCTCATTTTCCTTCTCCTCCATCCCCCTCACTGCTGAAAAGCCCAGCAGGTGTGAAATGTGCCAGGGCTCTGCAGTGCTCCCTGCTCCACTTTCCTCTCCATTTTGGGAAGGAAAAGGGAGGGGAAAGGGAGGGGAAAGGGAGGGAAAAGGGAGGGGAAAAGGGAGGGGAAAAATGAGGGGAAAAAAATGAGGGGGGAAAAAAAAGAGGGGAAAAAATGAGGGGGAAAAAAAAGACGGGAAAAAATGAGGGGAAACCATGAGAGGAACCGTGAGGGGAACCGTGAGGGGAACCGTGAGGGGAACCGTGAGGGGAACCGTGAGGGGAACCGTGAGGGGAACCATGAGGGGAACCACGAGGGGAAACATGAGGGGAACCATGAGGGGAAACCATGAGGGGAACCATGAGGGGAACCATGAGGGGAAACCATGAGAGGAAACATGAGGGGAAACCATGAGGGGAAACATGAGGGGAACCATGAGGGGAAACCATGAGGGGAAACCACGAGGGGAAACCACGAGGGGAAACATGAGGGGAACCATGAGGGGAACCATGAGGGGAAACCATGAGGGGAAACCATGAGGGGAAACCATGAGGGGAAACATGAGGGGAAACATGAGGGGAAACATGAGAGAAACCATGAGGGGAAACATGAGGGGAAACCATGAGGGGAAACATGAGGGGAAACCATGAGGGGAAACCATGAGGGGAACCATGAGGGAAAACCATGAGGGGAACCACGAGGGGAACCACGAGGGGAACCATGAGGGGAACCATGAGGGGAACCATGAGGGAAAACATGAGGGGAAACCATGAGGGGAAACCATGAGGGAAACCATGAGGGGAACCATGAGGGAAACCATGAGGGGAAACCATGAGGGGAAACCATGAGGGAAACCATGAGGGGAAACATGAGGGGAAACATGAGAGAAACCATGAGGGGAAACATGAGGGGAAACCATGAGGGGAAACATGAGGGGCAACATGAGGGAAACCATGAGGGGAAACATGAGGGGCAACATGAGGGGCAACATGAGGGGCAACATGAGGGGAAACCATGAGGGGAAACCATGAGGGGAAACATGAGAGGAACCATGAGGGGCAACATGAGGGAAACCATGAGGGGAAACATGAGGGGAACCATGAGAGAAACCATGAGGAAAACCATGAGGGGAAACCATGAGGGGAAACCATGAGGGGAAACCATGAGGGGAAACCATGAGGGAAAAGGGAAGGAAAAGGGAGGGAAATTACCAATTTTTAATGCTTGGAAAGACCTAAAATATTTATTTTAACGGGTTTTTTTTTTTGATTTTCTTAAAATTTGAAAGGAAAATTTGGAGTAAAGCAATATCATGGAGCAGCTCTGAACTCCCACACAAACAGAGGCAGCTGTGTTGTTTAGTTATTTATTCATTTCTTTATTTCTTCATTCCAAGTGATCCATCAAAAACAACCTCTGCTTTCAAATAAATAAAATATTTTTTAAAATATTTAAAATATTTTAATTAAATAAAAATAAATATAATTTATTATATTTAATAATTAATTTAAAATAAAATAGAGGAATAAAATCTTTGATAAAAAATATTTCATCATTATAAAGAACATTTAATTAGAAGGATTCTTGATGGGAATCCCAACATGTTTTAAATCTCAACATGCAGGAGCTCAAAGTTGTGCCTTGTCCTTTTCTCCATTCTTTACGATTCCCTGAGTTTGGAGGTGAACAGAAATTTTTAAAATCCTGCAGTAAAATGAATTTGACACATTTTTTTTCTCTTTAATCCTGTTATTAAATGTGACCATTTTTCTCTCCCCTAAAATTAATGATACAGCTCCAAACAGGTTAAATCTGAATGGGATTTAAGAATTATATTATATTTATAAGATTAATTTGCACCAATTTTCATGGAGAAGTTGTATAAAATATGGGAGAAATGGAAATCAAGGGATGTGATCATTAATCACTGGGGAAAGAAGTAGCAGGAATTTATCTCTCTTAAATTCCAAGGAATTTTAGGTTGATACTGACAGTTCCTCCTACACTCAGTAGCAGTTTCTTCCTCTGAGCCAAACAGAAATAAAAATAAATAGAAATAAAATAGGAATAGAAAGAAAATATGAATGGAAATAAAATATGAATAGGAAGAAAATAGAAATAGAAAGACAAAGAAAGAAAAAGAGAAAGAAAACAGAACGAACTAGAATTAGAAACAGAAATAAACAGAAAGAAAAATATAAATGGAAAGAAAAAATAGAAAGAAATAGGAATAAAAATAAATAGAAATAGGAATAAATAGAAATAAATAGAAAGAGAAGGAAAATAGAAATAGAAATAAATATAAATAGAAGTAAAATATAAACAGAAATAAACAGAAACAGAAATAAAAATGATTAGAAATACAAATAAAAGAGAAATAAATAGAAATAGAAAAAATAGAAATATAAAGAAATAGACATAGAAATAGACATAGAAATAGACACAGAAATAAAAATAAACAGAAATAAATAGAAATAAAAATTTCTTGGAAAAGTTTTAGAAATTCAGGAAGTTTTGAGGTGTTCTCCTCAACCAAAACTCTGTTTTTTACACCTTCTTACCTGGTCCTAGCTTGGAAATTGCATATAGAAGGTCATAGTTGATGACTGGAGTGGCATCCTCCACTTGTTTCCAGTCCACGGGAGGAGAGGCAGGAGGGGAGATCAGGAACTGCTTGTCTGGATTGGGGGGGGCCAGGTGGGAGCTCCCGATGTGCAAAGTCTGCAAAGAAACCAGGTAAAGCCAAGGTGGCCCTGAATCCCTGAATTCCTAAATCCCTGAATTCCTGGAACCCATGATCCCTGAATGTCTGAATCCCTGAATGCCTGAATCTCTGAATGCCTGAATCCCTGAATGCCTGAATCCCTGAATGTCTGAATCCCTGAATGTCTGAATCCCTGAATTCCTAAAGCCCTGAATTCCTGGATCCCTGAATTCCTGAATGTCTGAATGCCTGAATCCCAGAATGCCTGAATTCCTAAATC
>JANPWX010019334.1:0-13671 GCA_024734555.1 Trochalopteron elliotii
TGTGTGATATTTGCTTTATTAGCACCTTATCCAAGCTGCTTTTTTTTGCCCAGTTTTCCTGATTTTGCTCAAATTCTGCACTCACCTGCCCAGGTAGCTCAGTGATTTGGGAATTTACATATCAGAGGGCAAAACTTGGCAGGTTTTTGTGCCAGAGAGTGCAGAGCTATTAATGTTATTAATAATAATATTGAGCTATTAATAATATTAATAACCCTATTAATGACCACTTTTTCCTCAGATTCCCTTCAGTGCAGGCAGGATGTTGGTTGAGGAACAGGAATGTCCAGTTGTGGAGCCTGTTCCTCCTTGTTTTCCAATAACAATCCCTGTTGTTTTGGTCCCCACCAGCTCTTCAAAAGGAGGAATGTGGAGCTGATCAATGAGGATGAGTCCATGTTTGACAGTCTCCTGGTGGATTCCTACGTTACTTCCACAACCTGTGGGGTAAGATTCAGACAGATTAAACCATCTGGGGGTGCTGAGACCCTTCTGCAATTCCCAGAGAAGCTGTGGCTGCCCCATCCCTGGAATTATCCCAGATTTGATGCAGTTTGGAGCACTTTGGGATGGTGGAAGCTCATCCCTGCCCTTGGAACTGGATGAGCTTTAATCTCTGTCCAACCCAAACCATCCTGGCATTCTGTGATTGCCTGGAACTGCCCAACTCCAATGGTTTTATTCCCTCACTCTAAAGAATATTTGTGTAAGTTGGTGCAGGCAGCTGGAGCAGCCACAAACCCTCAGCTAAAATGCAAAGAGGAAATTTATTCCTGAAGGGAAAATTTATTCCATTGGAGCCCTGAGCCCTGCAAAACTCAGCCTGTGCCAGGGAATCTCCATCCTGCTGCTCACCCTGGTTTACCAAGGGTTATTCCCAGCTGGGTGATCAAAAATCCTCCTCCAGTGTGCTCCCTTTTTATCCCATTCCCCTCAGCAGAATTGAAAATGTGAACAGGGAGAGTTCCCAGCTGTGCTGGGATCCCCAGTTTGGAATTTTTGGATTTCTGAGCCCAAATCCTGGTAGAAACTCATGTCTGTGATGCCTGAAATAACCTCAGTCTGAAATGAAACCATTTCTCTCTTCTCCTCTGCATCTTTTCAGGAGGGATTGATCACAGGAGAGATGGTAGAGATGCTTTTCTCTGATGACCCTGACCTACAGCTAGCAACCACTCAGAAATTCAGGAAATTACTCTCCAAAGGTAAAAAATAACTCATCCCTGCCTCAGCATCCTGCCTTTTTTGCAAGGGTTTGTGCACAAAAGCTTTGCAGGTTGGGGAGAGAAATATTCATAATCTAATAATGTGATAATCTCTTGTATTGCTGATGATTGCCAGAATTACCAAATGATTCTGCCAAGCTGCCCTGATGAGTTCAGGCCAGTTTGAGATAATTAAATGAATGTTTCAGGCTTGTTACTCCCCTGCATGAGGCCTGTTCATTCCCTGACACTGCTTTGCTGTTTCAGAGCCAAATCCTCCAATAGATGAGGTGATCAACACTCAGGGAGTGGTGGAGAGATTCGTGGAATTCCTGAAAAGAAGTGAAAATTGCACATTACAGGTAAAGGAGATTCTGTTTTCAATTCTTCAGGGTGTGCAGCTCTTTAACCTGTGGAAGACACAGGTGCTATCCAGGGGAAAAATGAGATTTTTTGAACCCCCAAAAATGCAGCTCAGATGATCTATAGGAGAAGATAAAACCAATCTGTAATGCTCAGGCAAAAAAATAAATTGTAAATTGCTTTGAATTGAATTCTTGGAAAAATACTGGCAAAAATCACCTAATTCAGCTGCAGCAGAAGAGAGTTTGGCCTTCTTGTAGTGGATATTTCTGCTGGGATTTGGTGGAGCCATGGGATAAACCTGCAGGAAGAAATTGTGTGAGGAAAAACCTCCATTGCAGAGGCCAAGAAATGTTAGAAATGGATTTGCCCAGGGCTGATCCTGCCTGGGGCAGAGGGAAGGCCTGGGTGGCTTCCTGACATTCCTTCCAGCTTGGTAATAACTCCTGGTTTCTTTGGAGGGGTTAAAGACACTTCCCTACATGGAATTTGATCCAAGTTGATGACTGCTTTCCTCTCTCTCTCTGCCCTCTGGCCCCAGGACATGGACATTAATTTCCAGAACTGGGTGGAAATGTGCTTTTAAACCAAAAAAAGAGAAGTAAAACCAGGGAATTTCTGCTCAACTTCCCTTAAACTTGCAGCATCTTGGGGATGTTGGATGAAATATAGAAAATTTTCTCTTTTCTGTGTTTGTGCTCTTGTGTGCCTTCACTTTCCTTGCTGGGAAATGATTGTGGAGAAATGATGTGGTGGTGACATCTCTTGCTCATCCTTTGAGCAGCTCTTTTATTGCTCAAGAAAATAAAATCCTTTGACTATTGGGGCATTCTCTTCCTTTCTCCCCCAAAACCTTTGTAGCAGAATTGGAGCCAGAATGGAGAGAGAGTTATTTTCCAACCATTTTATTCATGGGCTACTCGAGGTTTTTTGAGGTTTTTTTTATTTGTTCACAGATCCTTGATTTTAAAGGTGGTGGTGTTTTTTTTAAAGGCTGGTTTTATTCCTATTTTTTTATTCCTATTTATTTTTTATTCCTATTTATTTTTTATTCCTGTTATTTTTATTCCTATTTATTCCTATTTATTTTTTATTCCTATTTTTTATTTCTACTATTTTTTATTCCTACTATTTATTTTTTATTCCTATTATTTTTATTCCTATTATTTTTTATTCCTATTTATTTTTTATTCCTATTTATTTTTTATTCCTATTATTTTTTTTCCTATTTTTTATTCCTATTTATTTTTTATTCCTATTTATTTTTTATTCCTATTTTTTTATTCCTATTTATTTTTTATTCCTATTTATTTTTTATTCCTATTATCTTTTATTCCTATTATCTTTTATTCCTATTCATTCCTATTCATTCCTGTTTATTCCTGTTTATTCCTGTTTATTTCTCCTGGTTTCAGTTTGAGGCTGCCTGGGCCCTGACGAACATCGCCTCGGGGACTTCCCAACAAACCAAAATTGTCATCGAGGCTGGGGCAGTTCCCATCTTCATCGAGCTCTTAAACTCTGACTTTGAGGATGTTCAGGAGCAGGTAAGGATCACTCCTCACTCTGGGATTTTGGGGAGAACCACATGTTAAAAACACAACCTTTAAATGGAGTTTTCCCAACTGAGCACAGATTGTTGCCTGGAATTGCAGGGAAGTTGTTTTCTCAGCACATTTCCTATTTCTCCTTGTTAGAAACTGAATGCTAAAGCTGTTGCTGTTTCCTTTCAGGCTGTCTGGGCGTTGGGGAACATTGCTGGAGACAGCTCTGTGTGTAGAGATTATGTCCTTAACTGTGCCATTCTTCCTCCCTTATTAATGTGAGTAGCAGTTCTGGGGGTCCTCTTGTAGCAGGGCAGCACATTTCCTGGCACTGTGGGATCCCTGGCAATCAAATCTCTGCTTCAGAGGAGTGGGAACATTCCTCACAGATTCCCTGGCAGTGTGGGATCCCTGGGAATCAAATCTCTGGTTCAGAGGAGTGGGAACATTCCTCACAGATTCCCTGGCAGTTTGGGATCCCTGGGAATCAAGTCTCAGGTTCAGAGTGACAATCTGTGGACAACATTCCTCTCAGATTCAGGATTTGGGATCCCTGGGAATCAAATCTCTGGTTCAGAATGAGAATCTGTGGTAACATTCCTCACAGATTCCCTGGCAGTGTGGGATCCCTGGCAATCAAATCTCTGGTTCAGAGGAGTGGGAACATTCCTTACAGATTCCCTGGCAGTTTAGGATCAAAACCCTGGTTCAAAGGAGTGGGAATCTGTGGACAAAATCCTCACGGATTTTCTGGCAGTGTGGGATCCCTGGGAATCAAATCTCTGGTTCAGAGGAGTGGGAATCTGTGAAAACATTCCTCACAGATTCCCTGGAAGTTTGAGATCCCTGGGAATCAAATCTCTGGTTCAGAATGAGAATCTGTGGTAACGTTCCTCACAGATTCCCTGGCAGTGTGGGATCCCTGGCAATCAAATCTCTGGTTCAGAGGAGTGGGAACATTCCTCACAGATTCCCTGGCAGTTTGGGATCCCTGGGAATCAAGTCTCAGGTTCAGAGTGACAATCTGTGGACAACATTCCTCTCAGATTCAGGATTTGGGATCCCTGGGAATCAAATCTCTGGTTCAGAATGAGAATCTGTGGTAACATTCCTCACAGATTCCCTGGCAGTGTGGGATCCCTGGCAATCAAATCTCTGGTTCAGAGGAGTGGGAACATTCCTTACAGATTCCCTGGCAGTTTGGGATCCCTGGGAATCAAGTCTCAGGTTCAGAGTGACAATCTGTGGACAACATTCCTCTCAGATTCAGGATTTGGGATCCCTGGGAATCAAATCTCTGGTTCAGAATGAGAATCTGTGGTAACATTCCTCACAGATTCCCTGGCAGTGTGGGATCCCTGGCAATCAAATCTCTGGTTCAGAGGAGTGGGAACATTCCTCACAGATTCCCTGGCAGTTTGGGATCCCTGGGAATCAAGTCTCAGGTTCAGAGTGACAATCTGTGGACAACATTCCTCTCAGATTCAGGATTTGGGATCCCTGGGAATCAAATCTCTGGTTCAGAATGAGAATCTGTGGTAACATTCCTCACAGATTCCCTGGCAGTGTGGGATCCCTGGCAATCAAATCTCTGGTTCAGAGGAGTGGGAACATTCCTTACAGATTCCCTGGCAGTTTAGGATCAAAACCCTGGTTCAAAGGAGTGGGAATCTGTGGACAAAATCCTCACGGATTTTCTGGCAGTGTGGGATCCCTGGGAATCAAATCTCTGGTTCAGAGGAGTGGGAATCTGTGAAAACATTCCTCACAGATTCCCTGGAAGTTTGAGATCCCTGGGAATCACACCTCTTGTTCAGAGTTGAGAGTCTGTGGACAAAATTCCTCACAAAATCCCTGGTAGTGTGGGATCCCTGGGAATCAAATCTCTGGTTCAGAGTGAGAATTTGTGGACAACATTCCTCTCAGATTCAGGATTTGGGATCCCTGGGAATCAGATCTCTGGTTCAGAGGAGTGGGAATCTGTGGATAAAATCCCTTCACACTGCTCTGGGGATAAGGCAGGTGCTGCTCCTTCACAGGGTGTCCCTCAGCTCCTGCTCTGTGCTTGGGCTGTGGGATTTTTTTGGGATGGGAGTAGGATCAGGTCTGTGACACCACCTCCCTCAGTGCTGTGATAATGTGGTTCTGTCAGGCCTGGACTCTTGTTGCTCTGGCAAGGATTAATCTTCACCCCAGCCCTGGAAAAGTCAGCCTTTGTCCCAAATGGCTGATTTTGCTGCTCCTGGTGTCAGTCAGGGCTCAGCCTCACTCCTCACCCCACAGGACTCACTCTGAGCTCAGACTGAGCAGTTTTTGTGCCACTTGATTTCTGCTGACGGCTGGGAATGTCTTCCTGGGCTAAATGTTTTAGTTTGAATTCTTTTGCTTCCCTCTGCTTCCCCATCAAGGACAATAACCCCTGGTAATTCTCTCTCCAGGCTCCTCACCACGTCCACCAGGCTGACAATGACACGAAATGCTGTCTGGGCCTTGTCAAACCTGTGCAGAGGGAAGAGTCCACCCCCTGAATTTGAGAAGGTGAGAAGAAATGCCTTGTTGGCAGCCAGCTGATGGGGAGACACCCAGTTAAAATCTTTCTCTGGGTTATTTTGGGCTGTTGAACTCGAGGAGGGCACAGAGTGAGGTTTTTGCTGCTGAGGTTGATCTGGATGTTTAATTTTAATTTTTCCCAACCTTTCTGCTGGATCCCTCAAATAAGGGACAGGCCCAAGCTTCCTTAGAATGTTTCTCTAAACCATTTTCATATGAGCTCTGGAATTTTGAGACTTCAAATGATGACCCACAACTATTCTGAGACCTGGAAATGCTGAAAACCAGGACTCCTGTGAGCTGTGGCATCTTCCCTTTCCCTCTCCAGGGAGCCTAACTAAAGGTCCTGCTGGCTTTTCAGGCATCTCATCCTCCTTTGGCAACACAAAAACATTTTAAATCAGTGTGTTTTCACTTTTTTAAAGTCAAACCTCACATATCAAAGCTGGGAAGCCTGTGCTGAGGGGTGAAATCTGAATTGAGTGTAAATATAAACCCACTTATAAATGAGATCTTGAATCTCATAATTCAATATTAATGAATTTATTGATTCACTTATAAATTTATTTATTAAATATTAATTTATTCAGACTTGGTCTGAATATTGAGAGTCAGAAACAGAGCAGAGCTCTTTTACAGGAGCTCCAAAAGCTCCCTCAGTGTAATTTGAGTGCAGCACCAAAGCTCTTTGAGGTGACTTTAGATGCTGATGAAGAGCTTTGGGAAGCTGCTGACTGGGAGTAGGTGAAACATTGCAGAAAGAGCTTTACAACTAGCAATAGTTGCTAATATTTATTGATGTTGAGATGTGTGGGGGATAATTTTATTAAAGACACACGTATTTATTAGGGAACTTGTTTTTTTAAATTATTTTTTGAGGTTTTACCTACCCATGACATTTTACAGATTTTTTTTATACATATTTATTCTCTGACTCCACGTGTCTTGGCTTGGTGTGGTAATTACCTTAACACCTTTCTGGGCATGCTCAGTCTCTGGTGGTGGGGTTTTTTTGGCTGTGGTGGTGGTCTTCTGACCTTCATTTCTTTATTTTTATTTTTATTTTTATTTTTATTTTTATTTTTATTTTTATTTTTATTTTTATTTTTATTTTTATTTTTATTTTTATTTTTATTTTTATTTTGTGTTCTTGGCACATTTTTAAGGAAACACACTACTTTAGAGTTTGTGTTCTTTTTTTTACCTATGTCATTTTGCTGTTTAGGCTAGTTTGTTTTTTTTTTTTACTATTGCCAAGGCTTTTCTAAAAATATGCAAAAGTGTAACAGTCACAGCATTCAGTGTTCACTAAATGTTTTCTAAAATGCAATTTTATATATATTTAAAATACCACTCCAAATACATTTTAACATACAACATAGATTCTTAAATTTAATTTTTTTTTTTATAAAAAATCAGCTAGAATTTTTTTTTTTTAATTTATATCTCAGTAGGGGATCTGTGCCCATCCAGGCCTTTACCTGAGCAGGGTCAGGAGGTGTTTGCCTGCAGCTGTGGTGACTAACCCTGGCTGGTGGCTGTTGTTGCAGGTGTCCCCCTGCCTGCCAGTGTTGTCCCGGTTGTTGTTCAACAGTGACTCTGACCTGCTGGCAGACGCCTGCTGGGCTCTGTCCTACCTGTCCGATGGGCCCAACGAGAAGATCCAGGCTGTGGTGGACTCAGGGGTGTGCAGGAGGCTGGTGGAGCTCTTAATGTGAGTTATCTGGCAGGAGGCTGAGTGAGAATCCCTCAGAACCCTCAGNCCCAGGATTCAGGGGTGTGCAGGAGGCTGGTGGAGCTCTTAATGTGAGTATCTGGCAGGAGACTGAGTGAGAATCCCTCAGAGTCCCTTCAGAGCTCCCTCAGAGCTGTATAAACTCCCTCAGAACCCCCTCACAGCTTGCTCCAAGCTCCCTCAGAGCTGTAGAAGCTCTCTCAGAGCCCTCAGTGCTTCCTCAGAACCCCCTCAGAGCTGTAGAAGCCCCCTCAGAGCTGTAGAAGCTCCCCTCAGAACCCCCTCAGAGCCCTCAGTGTTCCCTCAGAACCCCCTCAGAGCCCCCTCAGAGCTGTAGAACCCCCTCAGAGCCCAGGATTCAGGGCTGTGCAGGAGGCTGGTGGAGCTCTTAATGTGAGTATCTGGCAGGAGACTGAGTGAGAATCCATCTAAATCCCATCAGGGCACTCCAAACCCCCCATGCTCACGGGATCCAGGCAGCTGAGCTGACCTGGGGTGATGTGGGAGGATCTGGAGTAGGTTCACAGCTGGAATTTGGTGGTTTGGATTCCTGAGCTGAGGATTTTCCAGTTCTGCTCTACACTATGAAAAGACACCTGTGTTGGTGTCAACATCTGCCCCAAAAATCACAAATTCACTGATAAAAGAAACATTATCCCTACAAATTTCTGAAATTCAACCTTTTTTCGAGTTGGGTTGACAACTGGGAAGAACTTTCTCCTTTCCCAGATTTCCTTAATGATTAGCAGTGTATTGTGTGTGCTCTCATACTTCACACAGGAGCCTGGTTATGAGGTAAAGCAAAGAATAATGGCTAGGAGAAATCAGCTTGGCTTTATTTCTCCAAAATCTGAAAAAGGGGATGGAATTGAGGTGCAAAGGATCAAACTGTGTTGCAGCTTTGTTTTCAGTGGTTTCAGCTCAGCTTACCCTGTGTTCTGTATGGCAGGGGGTGGAATCCTAAGGAAATGATGCAGATGGGATAATGGGGAGGGAATATCCTGAATATCCCAGTGATCTGATGGATTTGGGGGTTATCTTTGCACAATTTTCCTGCAGGCACAACGATTACAAAGTGGCCTCTCCAGCTCTGCGAGCCGTTGGCAACATCGTAACGGGGGATGACATCCAGACCCAGGTGAGAGGAGGGGAAATTATGGAATTTTTGGGAATGCAGGGCCTGGCACTGGTGAGCTCATTTCTCCTTCCTTCCTCCCCAAAGGTGATCCTAAACTGCTCAGCCCTGCCTTGCCTCCTCCATTTATTGAGCAGTCCCAAGGAATCCATCAGGAAAGAGGCGTGCTGGACCATATCCAACATCACAGCAGGGAACAGAGCACAAATCCAGGTACAGTCTTCTCCTGCAGTCATCCTAGATTCCAAGCTCAGCATTAAGGATTTGCAGCTTTTTCCTTAGCCTGATCCCTCAGAGGCTGGGTTGGTTCACATCTCTTATTCTTGCAGTCATTTGCAAGTTTGCTGCTGCCAAAACGAGCTAAAAAAAATGGGAATGAAAATTGGGAATGGCGGCAGCACATGGATTGAATCCCACAGGATGGATCATTGGAATTAGAGGAGATACAGCCCCTATTTCTCCATCCTCAATCTCTTTGAAGAGCTGGGTGTTTTTCCTGACCTTCATAGGGAAGCAGAGCTTTCAGCATTCCCCCAATATTGCTGCAATTCCAGGATTGCTGCTTATGGAATATCTGCATTTAAGTAGGTCTACCTGAGGAATAAACCACAGCAGTGTGGTGCAGTTTGGGATGTTCCTCACGTTGCGATATGAAGGTGGAGCTTTCTTTCAGATGCTGGGAAGTGTTTCCAATCCCAATCCCAACCCTTCTCCCTGCCCTCTCTTCCCAGGCAGTGATAGATGCCAACATTTTCCCGGTGCTGATCGAGATCCTGCAGAAGGCGGAATTCCGCACCAGGAAAGAGGCAGCCTGGGCCATCACCAACGCCACCTCAGGAGGGACCCCTGAGCAGATCAGGTATTCCCTCACCTCCTCCTCCTCCTCCTGCTGCTGCTGCCTCAATTCCTGGCAAGTTTTTCCCTTGAGGGGAATTTCCAGGCAAAGGAGGAAATTTGGAGAAATTGTGGGGAGTGATTGAGACGGGCAGAGCTGGATTGTGATTTGGAGTTTCCTTCTGGGTGAGGATAATCTGATCCCAAGATTTCTCCATTCTTCTTTGGATTAGCTGAGGCTAAATGTTCAAGCCCAATGGCAGATTAAATTCATTGATAGGTGAATTTGGACAGACATGTCCAAACTTAATGACAGATTAATTCATTGACAGATGAATTTGGACAGACATGTCCAAAGTTAATGGCAGATTAAATTTATGTGGACTTAAAATGAAGTCCTTAAATAAGCAGCACCTTTGATTTCAAAAGCAGCTCCTTTTCTTAAAAAAAAGGAGGAAATTTGGAGAAATTCTGGAGAGTGACTGAGACAGACAGAGCTGGATTGTGATTTGGAGTTTCCTTCTGGATGAGGATACTCTGATCCCAAGATTTCTCCCTCTTTGGATAGTTAAGGCTAAATATCCAAATGTAATGACAGATAAATTTATGTGGACTTAATTTGAGCAGCATCTTTGATTTCAAAAGCAGCTCCTTTTCTTAAAAAAAAGGAGGAATTTGGAGAAATTCTGGAGAGTGACTGAGACAGACAGAGCTGGATTGTGATTTAGAGTTTCCTTCTGGATGAGGGTAATCTGATCCCAAGATTTCTCCATCCTTCTTTGGATTAGCTGAGGCTAAATGTCCAAATTTAATAGCAAATTAAATTCATTGATAGGTGAATTTGGACAGACGTGTCCAAACTTAATGACAGATTAAATTTATGTGGACTTGATTTGAGCAGCACCTTTGATTTCAAAAGCAGCTCCTTTTCTTAAAAAAAAAAAAAAAGATATTTCTGAAAATAAGGCTGTGTGCAAATGCAAATAAATGGATCAAAACTAATGTCTATTTTAAGGTAAATTTCTGGATTTCAGTCGGGCTCATGTCCTTTGCTTTCCAAGGAGCAGAGGTGATGTTTCCCAGCTCCTGAACACTCTGTGACGTCAGTGCTGCTCTCTCTCTGCAGGTACCTGGTGAATTTGGGTTGTATCAAACCTCTGTGTGACCTGCTGACTGTCATGGACTCCAAGATTGTTCTGGTGGCTTTGAACGGGCTGGAAAACATCCTGAGGCTGGGAGAGCAGGAAGCCAACCAGAGTGGGAGTGGCATCAACCCCTACTGCAGCCTCATCGAGGAGGCCTATGGTAGGTGGGGCTTTGGGCACTGCAGGGGTCTCTTGGCTGCTTTTCTGCTCTTTTGAAAGGTTTATTATATTCCAAAACAGCCAATATTTGTTCCAAAATCTTTTCAAACTCATTTAGTGGATGATGAGAAAATACTTGGAAGTAAAAGCTCTGACCTGGAGTCCAAGCTGAACATGATGGCTTGCACCAGGTGGGAATATAAACCCAGAAATGAGCTGAGCTCAGTAAAAAGTGACAGTTCTGGGTCTAAAATGGCTCTGACTGTACCCAGTTCTACACTGGAAATCCAGGGAGATTTTACTTTTCCCTGGAGTGACTTAATTTGCTGGTGATGGATTTTTTTTTTTTTTTTTTTTTTTTTTTTTTCTTTTTTTTTTTTTTTGTCCTGCTCTCGATGCTTTGAGGAAGAGCAAGTTCCTATTTTGGTCTGAAACTCCCAGTGAGCTGCCAGTGTCCTCTCATTACTCTGAGTGTCCTGATTCTCCCTGGCAGGATAATTCCTGGAATTCCTCAGGGTGCACAGTGCATGGATGCTTTTCTGTGCAGCCCTGGATTTAACTGGGGCAGCAAAAACTGGAGGCTCCCAGCTCCTCCCTACCCCCTGAAGTTACCAAATCCCTCCTTGCTAATTCCACTGGAATCTGGGATTAACCTGCAGCTGGCAGCACATCTGGATGAGATCCAGGGCCAGCTTTGGAATAGTTTTAGGTGTTCTGCATTTCAGTTCTGCTCACACAATTCTTCCGAGGACAGAGAGCCGATTTCCTTGTTTCACCCCATGCCACTTTTTTTTTTTTAATTATTATTATTAATTTTCTTTTTTTTTTTCCCTCCAAAAGGTTTGGATAAGATAGAATTCCTCCAGAGCCACGAGAACCAGGAGATCTACCAGAAAGCCTTTGATTTGATTGAGCACTACTTTGGGGTGGAGGATGATGCAGCCGTGGCTCCTCAGGTGGATGAGAACCAGCAGCAATACATCTTCCAGCAAGCTGAGGCTCCCATGGAAGGATTCCAGCTATAATCCTAGGAGGAAAACCCTCCAAAAAAACCCCCAAAAAACCCGCCACAAACTTTCTGGAAAGTTTGGGAGAGCAGCTGCTGGTCATGGCTGGGAAGGAAGGCTGGACACCCAACTCCACCTGTTTAGGAAAACTCTACAAATACAAAGAGAGTCCTCCAGGAGAGAAGGGGAAATTTCTGCTCCTTGGTTCTTTGGGCTGCTGCTCACGTTGTCTTTGGAGGCAGGAAGGACGTGGAGGTGACAAAGCTGGCACCTCTTGATGGCTTCTTCTTTGTGGTGGTGTCTCCTCAAAAGCAGTTTTTTACCTCCAGCCTTGGGTTGGGTGAGGACACACAGAGAGGAGGGAGCTGTTCTGGCCACAGTAATTCTGCAAAACGTGGGTTGATCTATTTAAATTTTCTTTTTTTTTTTTTTTTCCTTTTTTCTTTTTTTTTCTTTTTTTTTTTTGCACATGTTACTCTTTATTAAAGACTCTTTAATATGCCAAGAGCAAAATTTAGCCCTGGCCTTCCTCCTTCAGGTGGACAATCCTGGTGAACCCAGGACCAGTTCCCTGATGAAAAATACTGAAAATGGACAGAAAAATGAGAAGTTCTCTTACTGCTGGGAAGTTTTGTTTTTTTTTTCCTGCTGCTTCCCGTTGTCTAGATTTTTTTTGTTTGTTTTTTTTGAAGAACTGCTAGTGGTATTTCCAAGGATTAAAAGCAAAACAAAACAAAAAAAAGCAACAAGAGCCCAAAGATGGGAACTGGGGTGGATTTTTGTTTGGAGCAGGAAGCACAGCTGCTGTTGCACAGGTTTGGTTTGCATTGTACTGACTGATCTCAGAGCTCTGAAATGCTGAAACCCACCTTCATCTTTACTTGAAATACTTTATTTTCCATGAGAAACATGGGCTGAATTCTGGGTTTTTCCTGCCTTGGGGTGGTTTGGCGTGGAGGAAGATTTCACTCCTCACCTGCCAGTGGTGATGGGAGCTCCAACAGCACCAGGTTTTCAGGTTTACCTCCTGCTCACAGTCGGATAATGCACATTTTACTTCCAAAAATGGCAAATCTCTGTATTTTTTATATTATAGATAGGGAAGATATTTGTCTAATTGGGCCACAGAGAAAACTATATATGAAATTTCTGTAAATAAACACTGTGAGGCAGGCACACCTGGAAACCCCCGGGCTCAGGGGTGTCCTGCTGCTCCTCCCGTGGGTGAACACGGAGCTCCCTGAGCCCCCTCGGCGCCTTTTTTGAGTGACTTTGCCGCTATTTCAGTAAAAACCGAGGAGCGAACACACACCCAGTTCTGGGGTGCGGGGAGAGGGGAGCTGAGCCCTTGTTGTGGAACGAATAAACTCCACCTGTGCAGGTGCCCGGCTGTGCTGTCATCGGGGCTGGCTGCGGGAGGGGGGGCTCGGTGACCTTGGCAGGGGCTCCCGGTGCCCGGTAACGGCGGAGTCGCGCGTGGCATGCTGGGAGTTGTAGTCCTCAGGACAGGCATGGTGGGAGATGCAGGCCACAGTTTTCTCTTTCCCTCCTCCTACCCCCCTTTCCCTTCCTCCTCCTCCTCCTCCTCTTCCTCCTCCTCATCTGATTGTCCCCGTTTCCAGAGGAGCAGGGCGGGAATTGTCCCCAGAGCACCCATGCGCCAGGCATGCCGGGAGTTGTAGGCCACAGTTTCCCTTCTTTCCTTTCTCGTTCTCGTCTTCTTCCCCAACGCCGGGGCATGGCGGTAGTTGTAGAATGCGGTTTCCTTCCCTCTTCCCTTCTTCCTCCTTCCTCCTCCTCCTCCACCTCTTCTCCTTCCAGGCCTACAGAGCAGGCCGGGACCTGTAGTTCCTATGGCGACCCCTTTCGCTGAGCATGCCGGGAGCTGTAGTTTCTGCGGCAGCTCTCTCGCGGGGCACGCCGGGAGCTGTAGTTCCCTCAGCGCCTCCCGCCGCAGTTGCCGCGTCTCCCCGGTGCTTCCCGGCAGCCCCCGC
>JANPWX010019347.1:0-24923 GCA_024734555.1 Trochalopteron elliotii
ACGGCCGTGGGGCCCATGAGCCTGCGGGAGCTGCTGCTGGCGGCCGAGGCGGGCGGTGCGGCGGGCGGCGAGGAGGAGGTGTGCGTGGTGGGCATCTTCGGCAAAACCGCGCTGCAGCTCTGCTCCGAGAAGGAGGCCCTGGTGAGCACCGTGTGCGACCGGCAGGTGTTCCCGCTGTTCCCGGAGGAGGATCCCGAGCTGGCGGACGGCGCCGCGGGGCAGGAGGGGGACCCAGCCACGAAGGACTACAACCAGCTGCAGGCGTACTACAGCCAGGAGAGCCGCGTGTTGTACCTGGTGCTCACCTCCATCTGCGACACGCCGCAGCTGCTGCGCGCCTGCGGGGACCTGGCCGCGGCCGAGAACAGAGAGGCCGGGCCCGGCCACCCCTCCGGAGGCCCGGCCCCGCTGCCCCACGCCGAGGCGCACGAGTTTTGGAAGCACCAGGAGAAGCTGCACTGCCTGAGCCTGCTCTACCTCTTCTCCGTGTGCCACATCCTGCTGCTGGTGCATCCCACCTGCTCCTTCGACATCACCTACGACCGCGTGTTCAGGGCGCTGGACGGGCTGCGGCAGAAGGTGCTGCCCTCCCTGAAGGCTGCCATCAAGGACTGCCCGGTCGGCAAGGAGTGGAAGCTCAACTGCAGGCCATGCCCTCCACGCCTCCTCTTCCTCTTCCAGCTCAACGGGGCTCTGAAGGTGGATCCGCTGCCAAGCAGGGGCCAGGACCCCTGTGGTCACCTGGAAAAGCCACCCCCCAAGAAGCATTCCCCCAAGAGGAGGCTGCAGCATGCTCTGGAGGATCAGATCTACCGCATCTTCCGCAAGAGCCGGGTGCTGACCAACCAGAGCATCAACTGCCTGTTCACCGTGCCCGCCAACCAGGCCTTCGTGTACATCGTGGCTGGTGGGCCCCAGGACGGAGACGATCCCGTGGCCATGCTTCTCGACCAGCTCAGGAGCAACTGCACCATGAGAGAGACTGACTCGCTGCTGGCTCCCACCCTGTCGGGACCCAGGAGGTACCAGATGATGAGGCACGGCCGGCAGCAGCTCTCCTTCCATGCAGAGAGTAGCAGCTCTAGCTCTAGCTCCTCTGGGCAGCTCGTGGACTGCACCCTCAAGGAGTTCCTGTGGCAGCACGTGGAGCTGGTGCTCAGCAAGAAGGGCTTTGAAGACAGCGTGGGGAGGAACCCACAGCCCTCTCACTTTGAGCTGCCCACCTACCAGAAGTGGGTGGCTGCAGCTCTGAAACTCTATGAGGTGACCATCGAAGGCAAGGACGATGACCCGACCTGTGGCGAGCTGAGCTCGAAAATCATGAGCAGCATCAAAGTTTTGGAAGGCTACTTAGACATAGACACCAAGTTCTCCGAAAACCGTTGCCAGAAGGCTCTGCCCATGGCCCACAGCGCCTACCAGTCCAACCTGCCCCACAATTACACCATGACAGTGCACAAGAACCAGCTGGCCCAGGCCCTGCGTGTGTACAGCCAGCACGCCCGGGGCCCGGCCTTCCACAAATACGCCATGCAGCTCAACGAGGACTGCTACAAGTTCTGGAGCAACGGGCACCAGCTCTGCGAGGAGCGCAGCTTGACCGACCAGCACTGCGTGCACAAGTTCCATCTGCTCCCCAAAGCAGGTAAGGGTGTGCTCGCTTCTGCTTTGGTTTCATGGTTTAGTTTGGTATCTGCTTTAAAATGTCCTAGGCTGAAAGCACCGACGCTGAAATGTTGTGGGAGATGAAAGTTTGCAGCTTTAAAAAGCGTTGTGTTCAAGGATTGGATGTGGCACTCTGTGCTCTGCTCTAATTAAAAAGGTGGTGACCAGGGAAGGGTTGGACTCGATGATCTCAGAAGTCTTTTCCACCCCAAATGATTCTGGTATCATCTCTACAGGGGGATCATAGCAGAGCTGCTGTGCAGGTTTTCTTTATGTTGAGTAATGTTTAGGAGCCAGTGCATTGTTAGTAGTAACTCTGATTTTTGTAGTTACTCTGATTTTCTGATTTTAGTAGTAACTCTGATTCTGTCTTACTAATTAAAAGCAATTACACTGGAGTCTTCTGACAAGAGGAGCATAAGGGCAAAGCTCTCTAAAAAACATCAGCATCTCCCTTTGTTTTAAATAACCTGGTTGATCAGGGAGTCAAAATGACTTCTGCACATTTATTGCAGGCAGAAGAACTTTGAGCCTTCAGGAAGAGGTTGTAAAACCAAATAAGATTTGTTTCCGTGGTATAACCTCCCCTGGAACTTTGTATTATTAAAAGTGGGAAAGGGAGCAGTTGCGTGACAAGCCAGTGGCAAATTATTTTATATATGTGCATAAGCAGGGAGGGAACAATGGATAAAAGGAATAAAGAAAGTTTTGAATGGTGAGCAATTTACCCACGTTTTGATTGATTTTGCTTTTAGGGGAAAAACCAGAAGCAGACAGAAATCCTCCGATCTTGTACCACAACAGCCGGGCTCGTTCCACTGGTGCCTGTAACTGTGGAAGGAAACAAGCTCCTCGGGAGGACCCCTTTGATATCAAAGCAGCTAATTATGACTTTTACCAGGTAACTGTTAGGTCTGTTGGTGCTTCAAGCAGTGCTTTTGTTTCATCAGTAGAGTCTGAATTCTGAAGTCACCACAAGTTTCTTCTTAACCTTATCAGCTTATTGCTTGGGGGAGACATTTCTGGGAGCAGAAATGAGCTGACCAGGATGGGCAGTTCCAGTCTTTACCAGTGCACACACACAGGAGCACCTGTTAAGGCACCTGTTTACACTTTGAATGTGTTGGTTCATGTGAATTTTACATAATCGGGTCTGTGGGCCATGTTCCCATCACTGCTTTGATTCTCACGTGGTGCAAACCTCTTGAATATTAATTGTAGCTGCTGAATGTTGTGGCTCTGAGCTCCCTCATCTTGGGGTGGATACTAAACCACATTTTCTTTCTCCTAGTTGCTGGAAGAGAAGTGCTGTGGAAAACTGGAGCACATCAACTTCCCCATATTTCAGCCCAGCACACCTGACCCAGCGCCCGCTCGGGACGAGTCATCGCCCGCCCCTCCCGAGGGCGAGATGGAGAAACTCAAAGAGAAAGAACCTCAGACTCAGGGAGAGAGCACAGGCCTGAGCTTAGCCCTGAGCCTGGGCCAGTCCACAGGCAGCCTGGGCACTTACCCCGCTGATGCCCAGGGTGGAGGGGACAATGCAGACAGCCACGGGCAGAGCGGGGACTCCAAGAGTGAGAAGAGGCCAAGCCTGGTGGATCGCCAGGCGTCCACTGTCGAGTACCTCCCCGGGATGCTCCATTCCAATTGCCCCAAAGGCCTTCTGCCCAAATTCTCCAGCTGGTCACTGGTCAAGCTGGGCCCTGCTAAGGCTTATAACTTCCACACAGGCTTAGATCAACAGGGCTTTATCCCGGGAACAAACTATTTAATGCCTTGGGACATCGTCATCAGGACGAGAACTGAAGATGAAGGAGATTTAGACACCAACTCCTGGCCTGCCCCCAACAAGGCTGTTCCCGGGAAAAGAAGCGCCGTGGTGATGGGGAGAGGCCGGCGGAGGGACGACATCGCTCGGGCTTTCGTAGGGTTTGAGTATGAAGATGCACGTGGGAGGAGGTTCATGTGCTCGGGGCCCGATAAGGTGATGAAGGTGATGGGAGGGGGGCCGAAGGAATCTGCCCTCAAAGCCCTCAACTCCGACATGCCCCTGTACATCCTGTCCTCGACGCAGGGACGGGGCCTCAAGCCCCACTACGCCCAGTTCATGAGGCTCTTCGTGGTGGTTCCTGATGCTCCCCTGCAGATCACCTTAACACCTCAGGTAGGGAGTGCAGGAGGGAATCTGGGAACAGCAGAGGCAGGGGTGGTTGTGAAAGTATTAATTAACAAGGGTGACAGCAGAAGGGTGTCACTCAAACCAGCTTCAGCCAAGACAGTCGCTTCCAAAAGTATCTGTTACATAAGCACCTGGGATTTCTTAAACTTCAACTGTGCCAAATTTATACTTTGTATAAAGTAAGTTTATGAAAACATTTTATCAAGGATGAGTTATTGGCATTCCCTGCTGTAATAATGGCTTTCCTTAAAAAAAAAAAAAATAAGCTGAGGATGACTCTTTAAGAATGACTCTGTCATTTTAAATGTCATGGAGAATAGCAATGACTCATTGCTCAATTATTATTAGCTACCATTTGAATTTAGGAGGTGAAAAAATGTTCGTTTTCTTAATTGGAGAATTCTTCACCATTTCTTCCATTTTTCTTTTAACACATATTTGAAAAAAACTCCCATTTGCATTTTAGTACTTTTTAAAGCAGTAATGATGATTGATTACCTACTGACATTTTGTTTTGGTTTTAGGTTCAGCCAGGACCACCACCCTGTCCTATATTTTACCCCGAGAAGCAGGAAATCACCCTCCCCTCTGATGGACTCTGGGTGCTGAGGTTTCCCTATGCCTACGTGACAGAACGAGGGCCCTGCTTCCCTCCCAAAGAAAGCCAACAGTTAATGAGCTACAAAGTCCTCCGAGGAATACTGAAAGCAGTTACACAATAAGAATGGTTTAGGGTGGATCTGTTTTAGTTTGAGAAGGCTGTCTTCAATCCAGTTCGTGGGTTTTGGTTACCCAACAGTTGTCACTGCAATTGTGTGAAGCCCCCACTGTATTTCACTGGAACACGGTTGGATTGGAAATAAAAGTTGATATCAAAGCAGGAAAAGGGATCTGAAACACTTTCCATTTATTAAGTTTTCGTATTTATATGTTTTCGTATGTAAAAACAATAAAAGCTGGTTTTCGTAAAGTGCTGATCCTGTATTACTAGATGTTTTGATGGCAGTGCTTTTCCTCATCCTTTTCACATACCTATTTAGGAATATTCAAAAATTAGCACTGCCTGAAATCAGTTTACTTTGTCATATTGAGGCAATGATGAGCAAAATAATTTCTTTTTCTGAACAAGCTATTTGTATGTAAATGATGTTTTTAATGTGATGATGGAACAAATCATTTTGTCTTGTACTGCAGTTCTGATGTGTATTAACAGCAAAGCCAGGAACTGCTCACCTGTATCAAGTGACTCTCAGTGCCAAAAACTCAGCTACAGTAAATCAACTTTTAACTGAGGTAAGAAGTATTAGTGACAGCGGCTGTATGCTGAGACCTAATTTAATTTCTAGAATATTTGTTTCTAATTAGCATGCACACAAAATTTAATTTGCCAGTTTGCTATAGTACAATAATTACACTCCACGACCGGAGCTAAGACCTGGTTTCTGCTCGGAATATGGTATCTCTGAGGGCCTGGGTAAGTAAAATACATCTCTTTATTTGGAATTTAATGTTAGGAGTTGGATTACATGGTCTTTAAAGATCCTTTCCAAGCATTTGATGATCTTTCAGGGGCTGGGAAAAGTGTCCCTCCCATTTGGAATATGACATTGCTGAGGGGCTGGATGAAGAAAACACATCCCTGCATTTGGAATACGATATCTAGGAGGGGTTGAGTGTGGAAAATGCATCTCTCCTGTTTGAAATACAACATAAGGGACTGGACTAGATGATCTCTAAAGCTCCAACCCAACCATTCCATGATTTGGCTGAGGGGCTGTGTGGGCATCCCTCCCATTTGGAATATGACGTCTCTGAGGGGCTGGGTGCTGGAAGCCACATCCTTCCACCTGTGAGGAGAGAGCCAGGACAGCCAGGTGGAAAATAAAAGCCTATAATTGACAATTACCCCCCCCAGCACTCGCCAAGCGCTTTTTGACCGTGACAACCCCGCCCGTGAGGCGGGCGCTTGGGCGGGGGTGTGGAAAACGAATCTCTCCACTCCACCTGCGAGCAGAGAGCCGGCACTGCGCGGTGGGGAATCAAAGCGAGCGGTGGGGAATTGAAGCGTGTAATTGTAAATTACCCCCACAGCGATTGTAAAGCAGCGGCGGCTGAGGGCAGCCCCTCACAGCCGGGCGGGAAGGGAAGGGCGCGGGGCTGCCGCGCCAGCGCGCTGCGCTCCTCCCGGCGCCGGGGCGGCTGCGCGGGCGCAGAGGCTCCGCTCCCCTCGGAGCCGCCGCTGCCTCGGAGCCTCCGCGTCCCGCAGCGGCTCCGCCTCGCCCTGAGCCGGCTGCGGGCTGGCGCAGGGACAAGCACCGCAGGCACGACGGGCCGGGGCAGCCCGGTGACAAGGCGCAGGATGTCGGCCACGCTCTACGTGCTCTCCACGCTGGGTGGATACGTCCTCACCTCCGCTCTCCTCCTCAAGTGCCCGGGGCTGCTCCACCGGCCCAAACGGCAGCGCTTTCGCTGCCGGCACATCTCGCACCGCGGCGGTGAGTGAGGGGCCGCGGGGATGGAGGGGAGGGGATGCCGGAGCGCTTTCTGCTCTCTGCTGCTCCTGAGGGACGGTCCCCGCCCGGGTGTCGGCGCTCAGGGCTCCGCGGCCCCCGGGCGATGCTCCCTCACGACCCCGGGCCGCTGCTCTGTCCCCCCGGGCACGGGAGGGTCGTGAGGGGCTGCGCCGTGTCCGCGGCTTGCAGCGGGCTCCCTTTAAACCTTCCTCCCGCAGCCTAATTTTAGGTGCCACCTGCTGACCAGTGCCTCGGTTCAGCGCGGAATTAATCTCCGAAGTCCTACCGCGCCAGCCGAAAATCAGCTTTTTTTTTTTTTTTGCTTTTTTTTTTTTTTTTTTTGGCGTGGGGCGTGATGTTTTTCCCCTCAATCATATCTATATTTTCTTCTAACGATTCTGTATCCTGGTATTTCTCTCCCCTACCAGAGGGGCGTCTGGCTGTTGCTTAGATCAGGTACAAGAGGTCGGTTTTCCTGCCTGTGACCGCCTGTTTGCTCTGCTTTCTGCTTTCAGGGGATACAGAATTTGCTGTGACTCTGTTCTTGCTCCCCTCGGTGTTGCAGGCAGACAGTGGATGGCTCCGTGCCCTGGTAAAACCCATCCCATTTCAGAGTCAGGCATGTCGGTTCTGTCTAAAATAGCTAAAAGAGGTTTTTAAGTTTCTTCTACCTATTCTAAAGCACTGTGAGGGGAAAAAAAATTCAGCAAGGTGTGTCTTCCTGCTCTGTAGGGATGAATTCTGTGCTTTTTCCTGCTGCCTCACCTAATTTTTGAAAATAGGTAGTTTGCTAGTAAACATTTTTCGGTGTTCTGTGTGAGAGATGTCTGGTGCTGAGTTTAAGCAGTTTTCAATATCATACTTAGTGCCACTTTGTGCAGGGGTTGATCACAGTTTTAGCCTGTATTCCTTAACAAATGCTGCTGCCTCGAATTATCAAAATATGAAAACTGGAGCTGATGTCTTAATGATTTTATTCCTATTTTATTTTAAACTAAACCTTCATTTAGTTTGTTTGTCAGTTTAAGTTTCTTTATGGCTTTAAGTATAGCATAAGATGTAGCTTTTGGTGTGGAACATCCATATAATCCATTGCTTGATATTTCTATTTTTCCTTCAGCAAAAGAAAAGGTTCTTAACTTTAAGGTTTTCCTGGTTTGTTTGTTTTTTTTAATTTGTAAGCTGTTAAAAACTTGCAGGCGACTTTGTTGGGACTTGGTATGATCCCCTTAATCTTCTGTGCTCGCTCCTTTGCAAGGACCTTAGTTAAGGTACACAGCTCTAAGCCTCGAATGCGAGTGCTTGGGCTGGTTGCTGTAAGCTCCGTCGGAACAGCAGGAAAGCCTGGCTTAAGGACAGGATTATTCCTCAGGCATTCAAAGTGCACGGGCTGTGAATTGTTCCTGCGAAATCCACCTGAGGCAGGAGGGCAGCCCTGGACCTTGCAGCAGCTTTTTTGCTCATCTGAGGCTGAAGATCACTCGTGCTTTGCTCTGCTCGGTGTTTACCCTGTAACATAAATTCCTGCGGGACTGGAGTTCTCCTCGGGCTTTAGTCATGCTGTAGCTTTAGACTCAGTGTCAGGTTTCCTATTGCATTACTCCAATTAACTTGGGAGATCAAGGTAACGCTTAACTCGTTTGGCTTTTTCCTCTCTGAGATGAAACCTTGTAAATTTTTTAAACTCTGATTTCGCTTGCTTTCTCCTTCAAAAGTTTTCTCCTCACCTCATTTTGTAGAATCATCCCTGAATGATTTCTTCATTTCTGTGTAATTTTAAAGTTGGTAGATTCTGAGAGCAATTATTGAGTCTTGATATTCTCTGTTGGTGCCAGCAGCCCTGGATTGCAGGGACTCTGAGAGAGAGGGTAGCATGATGATTTTTACACAGAATAATTCAGATTGGAAGGGACCTCTGGGGATCTCATCTGACCAGAGCAGGTTAACCAGGACCTGGCCCAGTTAAGTTTTGAATACATCCAGGGATGGAGTCTCCACAACCTCTCCAGGAAGCCTGTTCCAAAGTTTGATCACTCTTGCAATGAAAAAGGGGGGGTTTCTTACATTTATGAACTGAATTCCCTGTATTTAAATTTGTTCCTGTTCCTCTTGGTATTTACACATGTAGGATCATCCCCAGCCTCTATTCTCCTGACAAAACAATTCCAGCACTCTCAGCCTCTCATTGTACATGAGAATCTCTCATCCCTTAGTTTTCACAGCCCTTCCTTGGATTTACTCCAGTAGATCCATGTCAATCTTGTGCTTTGGAGCCCAGAACTGGACGTGGTGCTCCAGGTGTGGTTTCACCAGTGCTGAGCTGAGGGGAACAATCACCTCCCTTGACCTGCTGGCCCCAAAATCTTCTGAGGGACATCTCCTTGAGCCAGTGCTTGGTGTTGTCTCCCTCTTGGCTGTGGTGGTGCTTGCAGAGTGGGAGTGTGCCCTGATAATGTCTGGATGTGCCGTTTGGGCTGGGGAAGGTCAGTTCCTTGTAGGGAATGCAGCAGACACGAGCCCACGAAGCTGGAGGTGTGTTTGGGGAAGTGTCAGAGGCTCTCTGGGCAGCCCAGCCCTCTCACTTTTCAGAGGAGAAAATTACTTGGATCAAATAATTTGTGTGGTTCCCTTTTTTGCGTGTGGTTGCTGATTTAGAATTCCTCTTTCAGCTGATCTCTCAACTTTGTTCCTCATTTCCCCCAAAATGCTACAAGTCAGGCATTTGACTCACCAGCCCTGACGTGTCACCATCCCTGGCCCTTGACCACCTCCCTGCCATGTGATTTGTTAGATCAGCCACTTTAAAGTTTTATTTTTGGAACTTTCTGCCCAGGAATGTCAGGATACTCTTGCTCTCTTCACAAATGGAAGACTTGACTCAGGTGTTTTTGCCCTTCCCTCACTGTTCAGGATGTAAGGGCTGGATTGCACAGCTGATAAGTTATCTGAAAACCCCAATAGTTATTGCAGTTAATTTGTAACTGGTCAGCCAGGTCCTGTGTAGGGGTTTCCCTACATTTGTTAGGCAATCACCAGATGAATACCACAAGGTTCTTGTGTTTTCCTTTGGTTCACTTCTGCCACTCAGCCAATTCTCAGTTCTGCAATGAAATCCCACAAAATATTGGTGAATGTCTGATCACAGAAGCTGCTGTGGACTCACCATATTGTTTTACATTAAACCCTGCAGGTTTTTGTCATCATGGCTCTAAGTTAAGTCTTCCATTTTGTAAACCTACCTGAGAACAACAATTTTAAATTAGTGCATTGCTTTAATTAAGTTACTGAACGCAGGTTTAGGTAAGTATGTCCTAGTGAGGTCTTGCTAATAGGCAAGGCCTTAATTGGAGCTTGTATAATTGCTGTTTACAAAGTCTGTCATTCATTGCTGTCATAGAGCAGTAAAAATTTGCATAGATATCTTCATCAGCACGTGTATCTTCCTGAGGTTGTTGTGTGAGGGAAAATTACATTTGCTTGTCCTTTCACTTCTGGACTGAAATTGATGTGTGTTTCATTCCTTGTGCATGAGACCTCCCTTCTCCAGCAGCACAAACCTTTATTGACAGTTCTGAGCTGTTTGGGGAATATCCTTGCACTGAAAAAAGAGGTTGTCACCTATCTGAGCATCATATGGGTTATACATTTAGGGAGTGTCAGCTTTAGAATGTCTTGGGTGCTTTATTTCATAGCTTTTTATTATTTTTTTTCTCTTGTTACTCTTCCCACCAACTCTCAAATAGATCTTTCCATGTGCTGTGCCTGTGGGGCTTATTGTCCTAGCTAAATACCTCTGGTAAAATAAACACTTTGGTTTGAATATTCAAAGTGTTACACAAATCCAAGGTAAGTTCTTTTTTAAAAAAATCATTTTACCTGGAGATGGTCGTGTCTCTCCAGTGGGTTGGTGGCAATAGAGATTTCTGCCTTGAGCAGATATTTCTACAGAAATTTCTCCTTTTAAAACCTGTTTTTTATTATATTTTCAGTGGGATTGAGGGGAGGAAAAGGATTTTGTGTAAGTTTTCTTTTTGTTATTTCTGTAGGTGCTGGAGAGAACCTGGAGAACACAATGGCAGCCTTTCACCAGTGAGTACAGCAGGATGAGAGTCCCTAAATTAGGTGCTCTCAGTGTCTTCAGTGAG
Organism: Trochalopteron elliotii; assembly: GCA_024734555.1. NCBI lineage: Eukaryota > Metazoa > Chordata > Aves > Passeriformes > Leiothrichidae > Trochalopteron > Trochalopteron elliotii. The sequence goes on from JANPWX010019347.1 coordinate 10,506, forward strand.
TGAAGCAATCCAGGGAGGTGGGACTGCAGCAGTTCTTTGGGGTTACAGTGTCCTAGTTCTGGAAGTCAGCTCTGCCCTGGGTGACTGGATTGCCAAACATCCACTCCAGTTTCACCACAAGGAGTTGGGGATACCACAAATTGTGATCTGTGCACAGTTAACAAATGGAAACAAACCCTGAGGCCTGAGCTGTGCCAGCCAATAAAACAGCAAACAATATTGTGCTTAATGCTGATTACTTCTATTAATTTATTTGTCATAATAAAGCAGAAAATGCTGCTGTTTATGGGGTGGGTTTTTTTCCTGCACTCTGCAGTCACGCCGTGTGTGAAAGCCTCTTACTCAGGGGTTTAAAATGAGGTTGGGACCAGAAAACCTTTTAAGCCTCCAGCATTTAAGTAGTGAATTTTAACAAGGTTCTCAAAGGTATTTAAAGAAGAAGCATATCTACAACTCCAACTGCTGCTGAGAAGGGACCACATTATGTGGGCTCCTCTTGGTTTTGTTTGGGGTTTTTCTAATTTGCTTTGTGCTGAGGAGCCTCATCAGTTTGCTGTTCCCCTGCAGCCTCGGGGTGCCAGCTTTCCCAACCAAATAAAAGAAAGTACTGCACTATTTTCTATCTCCATGGAAGCTCAGCATAGTTTTGTGTGGCTTTTTGTGTTGTTTTTTTTTTTTTTTTTCCCTGCTGGCCTGCCTTTTTTTCAAGTCTGCTACCAGACTTTCTGAAAGTGCTTCTTTCTCTTTTTTTTTTTAGCCATTTCTTAATTTTCATTTCATATCACACTCACTCTGTACATGAAGGGCTCTTGCAATGGAAGTTACTCCATAATCTATTTTTATTTTATTCCCAGAAATAAGCAGTAATACTTACAGTAAGGACTGTGCTGGGGGTAACACATTTTGTGATGATGTTTTTCTGACTCTCTTCTGCCCATTTTAATTATTTTAAAATCGTGGTGGAACGAATGCATTGAGGTCCAGTACAAGTAAAAGGAATGGGGTAGAGGATCAGTGATCTGGCTGGTGACAAATGGTCAGGATTGGCTCAAAGAGCTGATAGGAGCTGATCAATTTATAACCCATCAGATCCTGTGTGAAGCCAAACAGGGTGTGTCTGCAGGAGCTGTTCCTGCAGGTTTGCACAAGCAGGAATATTTGCCTCTTGCTGTAGTTGAATCCAGAGGAGAATGGGGGGAGGAGGCCTTTATTGGTAATTTCAGTTTCTATCCTGCTTAATTTATAAATATTCTGGAAGGAAATTGCAAGCTTTTTGTACCAAAACAAATATTTTTTTTGTTTTATTAGGTAAAATGCATAATAGATGGGGAGGGGGGCTATAATCTTGTTTTATCCCATTTAAATGCTTTTGTGGTGGTTTTAGATTATAAAATAACAGATTTTAAGCAAGAACACTTTCACCCTAATTTGCAAATGCAAGCCTAGTTCACAGCTTGAGTTCTGGAGCAGTTGGATCTGAACCCACAATGATGTTCTGAATCTGGAGCCTTCTCTGGAGCAGTGTGAGTTTGACAGAACAAACTGATTTCCAGCTGGGAAAGCTCAGCACTTGAGGAAGCTGATTTAGCAGTGAGCTGCTCGTAAGGGCCTGGCAAAGTCTCAAATTTGTTAACAAGGAAAGTTGTTGTTCTCCCCTCTCCATGCAGCATCAGCCCTGACTTTCTTAGGCAAGAAATATTGCTAATAAAATCTGCTGGTGAAATGATAAAACGTGGGGACATCTACATATTTGGCAAATCTCCTGCAGCAGATTTGGAGTTGCTCTCCCTCAGGAGGAAAAGAAATCACCCAGTACAGCCTGTGATTCTTCCATATGTAACAGGATTTTGTTCCTCCCCTAATTCTTAATTAGCAGCACTGGCAAACAGTTCACAAATTGGCTTTAATTTGACAGCCCTCCTTGATCATTATCCCAGCTGGACCAGAAATTGTGTTAAACACTTTGGGGAGTATGTTCTGATTTATTTTTTTTGTTTGTTGCTGCATTTGTGGATGTTCACAGGCTGTGTTCAGCAGCCAATAAAGCCCATAAGGAAAAGGCTGTTAATGAATTTACAGAGCTTTGGGTCTCAGGTAGGCACAGCTCACAGGTGGTGTAGGTTTGCTCAGAGGTGGAGAAAAAGGTTTTGAAGGAAGAGTTCAGACTTCTATCTGTCTGCTGGAATGACACCTCTTTTGTAGTTAAATGAGCAATTCCCTGCTTATTGCAGTAAAGCTCTTTTTTGTTCTGGTGTGAGGTTTCTTGTACTTGTTTTTCATCAATATAATTATGACTTTCTGCTTTCCTTACTCCTCCTGTGAACCAAACTACTGTGGAGTGGATTTGGGATTGGATTAGAGCTTTTCAAAGCAGTGGGTTGGAACAGGAGTAGCTGTTTTGTTTTGAAAAATGTGACTGGATGTCTAGTGCTTTATTTCCTTCTTAATTTAAACTAAAACTTTTTCATTAAAATAATAGTTTAAGGTTGTTTTGCTATGCAATAAAACAGCCAAAAGCTTGAAAGTCCCACTGCTGATTTCCTGAGCCATCTCTTCCTGATTCAGCTTTCACACCCCTGTCATTTGTTGTTTCCAACCACAAATTTAATTGCTTTTTTTTTTTAAAACCTCACTTCCTCCAGTGGGCAGATGTGCTGCTGCTCATAAACACCCCACTCCAAATCCTGAACCAATCCTTTAGGAGCAGGTTTCCCACTCCTGGGGTTGGCAGGCTGCAATCCACAGGTGAGCTTCCTAATTCCTCTGGGAAACAGAGCCAAAATCCCATCTCTGCCTCAAGAGATGTTGGTTATTCTTCCATCACCTTCCCACCACAGCAGAGACTGTGAGGATTTGCTCCTGTGAGGATTCCTGGCACCATTACAGCACCCAAAGCCCTTCCAGTGGGGTTGGTTTGTGGGATGTGTTGGGTTTGGAGCTGCACAAAGCACTGGGGTGGTTCAAGGCAGCCTTTCCTTGCAGTGCTGTTAATTTGGGGACAGACATGCTGGAGCTGGATTGTCACCTGACAAAAGATGAGCAAGTGGTTGTGTCCCACGATGAGAACCTGAAGAGATCAACAGGAGTTGATGTCAACATATCTGACCTCAAATACTCGGTGAGTTGAGGAGAAAATGGGGCTGGGGGGGTGTTGAAAAATGCATTTTTGGGGTGGGCAAAGGGGTTCTGTGTGTGCCTGGTGCCCAAAACCAAAGGGGAGGATTCATCTCAATAAAAAACCTCAACAAAAAATCCACCCCTAAACTAAACCACCCTCACTAAACTCCCTGTGCAGTCAGATCACACCTGGCACATTCCAGAGGGTGATTTACTCCTCTGGTATCAGATTGGGTGAATGGCTCTGGAGCTGGGATGTTTTGTCACACTGATTGATGGCAGAGTGACAAAAGCTCTTCCTGGTGTGACCAGTTCTTTTAGTGGGAAATCTGGGAGATGAATCCCCCCCTGCCTCAACAGTGGAATTTTCAGAGTTCTCAGACATCTGGGAATGTTTTGCCTTACTCAACTACAAGTTGACATAAATCTAAGAATGCCAAATAGTTTAATCAATACTGAAAGTGGTGCTACTAAATCAGTGTTTTGGTTGAGAAGTGGCTTATGAATTATGATTTTTTTTGTCTTTTTGGAGGAGGGTCATGATTATACCCCTGCATTTGAACTGATGTTCCATTCCTCTTTATTTTTAAGGAACTTCCACCCTATCTCTGCAAGTTGGATGTCACTTTTCAGAAAGGTGAGATGTTTGTCTCTTGCTGTTTCAATTCTCCATTTTGTAGCATGGCAGTTTCCTGCTTTGGCAAAGGGAGTAGAAAAGTCCATTTGCTTCTCTCAATATCATGATAAAAAGTTTCAAAAGAAAAATATAATCCTGAAGAAACCAGTTCAGTAGTTACTGTAGGTATGACTTGGGAGTTCAGAAGGAAATTTTGTTCTCATTTGGTCTTTTTCACATTAATCTCGTTGCATTTGGTGTGTGGTAACTGAGCCTGTGTTTGCTATTTCAGGATTTTAACATTGCCTGCACTCCTACTGTTGCTAAATAATGAGTGAGTTTCATGAAGTTAAAACTTGAATGTGCAACATGCTCAGGGCATTTTCATTATGGAAATGAGCTTGTCATAGTTAATTACAGCTGAATTATGTCATTTTTTTTGTTTAAAAACGTGATTATCCTTGAAGCTTTATACTTTAAATAAAGTTTTAAGGTAACGAGTTCTCTGACATTTCTGCTTTCATCTGTGGTTTGTTAAAAGTTTCCACAGCAGTGACAAGTTCCTTGTTTCCCCAGAATGTCAGTGTGAGGGGACAGACAATCGTATCCCACTCCTGCAAGAGGTGTTTGAGGCATTTCCAGAAACTCCTGTCAACATTGACATCAAAATGAACAACAACGTGTTGATCAGAAAGGTACAGGAGAATCTGCTGAACTGGGAGTGAAGGCAGGGGGATGATGCTGATACTCCAGAAGTTTTATGGAGTTGTGGCAGTCTGAGAAACCAAAATCTGTGTTCTTGCACTGCTTCACTCTTCACATGTCGGGTCCTGCTCCCTGTGTGAGGTAATAAAGGGATCTTGTGCAAGATATTCTGTAAAAGCTCTTTAGGACCCTTCATTTGGATTAGAAACTGCTGCAGCACTGCTGGAGACATGTTTGGTTTGTACCTCATGGGAAAGGGTCTTCTTAGGGAAGAAAAAGCAGTATAAAAACATGGTGTTATTGTGTAGATGTGTTCAACACAGAGGGAAGTCTTTCTAGCAAATACTATTTATTCACTTAGGTTTCTTGAATTCTTTAGGGTTTTTTGTAGGTATAATCTGTTGTCCTGAACACCTATTTCCCATCAAAGCATCACAACCACCTAAAAGAGAAGTTGGGAAAGAGTAAAGAATAAAGAACTCCTTCCTGTCATGGTTTCCAAAGCAAGCAGAGTTTCAGTTAAGTAAAGCTGCTCTTCATTTCCAGTGACTCCATGTGAGAGTTGTGCTTTCTGTGCTGCAGGTCTCAGAGCTGGTGAGTCAGTACAAGAGAGAGCATCTGACCGTGTGGGGGAATGTCAATTATGAGATTGTATCCAAGTGCTTCAAGGAGGTAAGGCTGAGTCCAGCTGGGCTTTGTTACTGTGTGCTGACAGAACCTGCAGAAAAGCACAAATTCAGGATTTAACCAGCCAGGCCAGGCTTCTACTCATGAGAAATTCTGTGCTCAGATTGTGTTCTGCTTGCTGTACTGCTAAAAGGAGACAAGCACAGTTAACACCCCTCTACCCTGCCATAAAATACTTGAGGAATTAAGCTTAGTCGTGTTTTATTCTTGTTTTATGAAATTTTAGGGCATTGCAGTTTTATGCCAGGAGTTCTTAGAGCCTGTTTTTGCACATCATTCATCTGAAAAAAGCAATTTTTTCCAAGGATTGCTGATTGTCTGTTTCTTTGCATGAAAATAATGGATGTGGCCACTAGTGGACACAGTTGCATCAGCATAAAGCTGTTGTTTCACAGCTATAATTCTCCTCCTTTTTGTGCTGAGGAATTTTACAATTTAGAATTAAATTAAAATTGAGCTTAGTCCAAGGGAGTTATGTGCCTGAGTGAAATCCATCTTGTTGATAGCTCAGTCTAGTTGATTATTTCAATTTATCTGTGCAGGACAACACCCCATTTCCTACCTGAACAGCAGTTAGATTTATTCACATAAGGCAGCTTCATCTTAGGTGTGACTGTAGACATGCATTGATGAGTAATTTTAATTGCAGCAGAGTCAAAGTCTGCCAAGATAACTGAGAATCTCTTTCCTGATTCCTGCAGAACTCTGACATTGCCACCATCTTCTGTGCCCAGCGTGTCCTGCTGCTCCTTGGCCTGTTCTACACTGGCCTGCTGCCCTTCATTCCCTTCAAGGAGGAATTCTTTGAGATTCCCATGCCTTCCATCATCCTCAAGTGAGTTACAGCCCAGCAGTGGGTGCTGCACTGGCACCAGAGTGTAAAGCAGGTGAACCCTGATGTCTCCCTGAGTGCTGCTTTTTTTGGGCTGAGGTTGTTTTTCTGTTGGTTTGGGCACTTTTGGGTGTTTCTGGGAGAATTCTGTGCACAGTAATACACAGCAGTTCTGTGCTTACAACTTATTCTTCCTCTTTTCTTGAGAACAAATTTATCAGATAGGGCCAAGAGACAAGTCAGCAGTAGGGTGGATATGAGATTGCACAATCTTTCTCATTCTTCACTCAAAATGCTGCAGAATTCTCATCTCTGCTGCTTCTCTTAAATGTAGCTCATTTCTCTTGTGTAACCCAATTCTAAGGCACTGTCTTGAGCAGTGAAATTACTGCTCTAATTTGAGCAAGATTAATTCTTTATGTTCCTTTTGCAGGAACATCTCAACTAAGATTTTAATCTGTGCTCTGGTAATTTTTGCTTTCCTCTTCCTCAACAGGCTGAAAGAACCAGAGAAGATGTCAAGAAGCCAGAGATTTATTATCTGGCTGGCTGACACGTAAGATTTTCACCTGATTAAATTTTTATTTATATTTTGCCTTTATATTGACACTTGACTCAAGCAGCTAAGATCAGCTATGGCTATGTCCATGTATTATATATTTGCAGTTTCTTCCAGCTTTTTGTCAGTGCAGGATAAATCAGATTGAATCTTATGTAGGTGTGCTTTATGCTCTTATTTTCCACACACTGAAGCTTTTTAAGGTGCAGTAACAGTGGGAATTATTCCAATTGTGTCTGTTAAGCTTCTGTCCTTAAGTGTGCTCAGCTAATTAACATGCAATTAGATGCAGGATGCAGATTTCATGGATGTGACTGATTCATAATGTTGTCAGAGGAGAGACACTGTTTGCCTTACAAGGAACACTTTGCATTTTAAGAATATCTGTGCTTCAGAGGGGATTTAGTCACAGGTTTTCAGTGACTGCAGTGTCTCCTGGCTCTGGCATCTGTTAGTTTATTTTCTCCAGGACATTTTCATGCCTTTTGGTGGGAAGGAGAAAACATTTCCTGAAAGCAGAGGGGTTGGTCCATCAGACATGGTGTAAGGTACCTGCAGGGTGAAGGATTTCTCTGCTGGATTTGATCTTCAGCAGATTTGATACTTGAATTGGCTTGAACTGGAAATATTCTAGAATTGGATTTCTCTTGTGGAAAAATCTACACACTGTATGGGACCTTCCTTGCAGGTCATCAACAGACACTGAAAATTCCATATATACTTGAAGCTGTTAATTAATCTCCCTCTCCTTTCCCAGGCTGCTGATGAGGAAGGCACTGTTTGACCACCTCACAGCTCGGGGCATCCAGGTACAGTGGGGCAAAGCTTAAAGTGAGAATTCAAACCAGACACCCTTCAAAGAGGTTCCTGTTCCCCCCAGCAAGTTCTTTGTGTTTCTGAGTTGCTGTTTAATTCCTGAGCAAAAGCTGCTGCTGTTTGCAGTGCTCTGGTTGCAAAGGAAGATTGATACACTAAGGAGAAATGAGTTTTTCATTTAAATCCCTTGAAGTTCAGGGTTTTTTTTTTCCCCATTTCAAACTTAAGCCTGTAAAATCTGCAAAACTGGTTATCTGATGTGGGGCTTTCAGAAAATAATACTGACTTTTAGAAGGGTCTGAAGTCTCAGGTAGTGGAATTAATAACTATTAAAAAATGTCCCTTTTGGAAGGTGAGGGGGGAAAAGTCCAGCATCACAATGTAATCATTTCTCACTTTAAATATGCAGCAGCATCTCTCTCAGATCAAACAATTTAGGCCAAAAGCCACCTTTAAAAATAAAAAAATCAGTATTTCCTGTAACAACTTGGGTGTTGTATCCCATTTCATAGGTGTACATTTGGGTACTGAATGAGGAACAAGAATACAAGAGAGCATTTGATCTTGGAGCTACTGGAGTGATGACAGACTATCCAACCAAACTGAAGGAGTTCTTACATAATTACCCAGCATAAAGGAAGAAAACTGAGAAAGTCCTTCCAGAACAGATTGTGAGCCAAGGATTTTCCTCATTTAAAAAAAAAAATAATAATTGGGGGCAGCATGCACAGATCATTGTTGTTGGAAAGATGTAACTGATGATCTGTTACCTTGTTGTCAAGTCGCTACCTAATGTAAAGGTTGTCTATTTATTTTAAAACTTTTAATGACATAGTTTACATTTGTAAATAGCTCATTTAGCAACAGCACACTTCACAAATGGTGATGAGTAGGGAGGGAGTTGCCTGATGAGGTACCTGTAGATAATAAGCATTATCTTACCTGTCACAAGTGTTCCTAAGCAGCTGTCAAGACATGTCAGTTATTCCAGTTATATTCTAGTGAGCAGAAACTGAAGAATTTCTGAAAAGTGTAGCCTGTGTGTTTGCATTTCTTGTGTTGCTTTTAGAGTTCAGGTAACTTCTAGAGAAAAAAAAAAAGAGAAACAGACACAGGAGAAATAGCAAAGCAGACTGTGGCTGGCCAGGTAGTGAAGTGTACTCAGTGAAGGTGGTCACTTTGTAGCCAAAATTAATTCAGTATAGATTGATTCCATTATTCTCACTGACAAGAATGTTGAACTTGAGGTGGAACTGGATTTAGACCCTCTCTGAGGTGATGGCAACACTGTGACTTGTTGGTCCAGGTCTAAACCCAGGATTGAATCAGGATCTGGGTTTGACACAGTTCTACTGCAGGGTCCAGGTGTGCCCCTGGCTCTGGCCTGCCTGTCATGGCAGTAGCTGGATTTCCAGGATGGAAAATTGCACTTGTTACAGATCACACTCACTTTGAAACAGCCTTTTCACAATGTCCTAAAAGTCTTTTTGCACATTTGTGGTTCTTGATGAACAGGAAGTTGTTTTTTTAGGGTGAGGGACCAAAGAAGACTTAAGTTTGGTCAGGAAAAAAAATGTTCCTATTAAATGAATTCACCCAAAGCAGATTTTTATGTGTATTTATAAAGGGAGGAAGTGTCAATCTAGATTGTGTGTAAACTTTAGTCTTTTCTCTCCACAAAGATACATTCATTATCCATCAAGTTCATGTACGTGGACATGGAAATAACTGGCAAAAAGCCAGGAAAACCCCATGTGTAATGGAATTGGGATAGGCAGGAAGGTATTTCTGGAAGCTTCCCATGCTGTTGTGTCCTTGTGAGCAGGAGTTAATTCCCTGTGTGTCAGACAGGTTGGAGCCTGCAGTGCCCTTGTGCCTTGGTGTGCTCATGTCATGGCTGGGGGTTCAGGGCTTTGATTACTGTGACTTAATTACACCCAATGTATAGATCTCAGTCACTGAATCATCAGATGCTCCCTCTAAACAAGAGTTTGGGTCCAGCAGTGTCTGTTTCTTGGAGGGACTTGATGTGAAAAGAATAGATTTTAATACTAAACACAGTAGCCAGATGTGGTTTTACTGCAAGGAGCAGCCACTGTGCTAAAAACTGATTTTTAAGTCATTTTTTCCCCCTTGGTAGCTCAGATTGAGGAGGGGTCTTGTTGCACCTTCCCTGGCTGCTGTGCTGTATTTATAAATGTGGAGCATCTTTGCTGTTCCACTGCCTGTGCAGGAGGCTGTGAGAATGCCAAACCCATCTGCAAGGGAGAGTGTTTGTTTCTGCAGCACAGTTCCTTTCTGAGGAATATGTCTGGATGAAATGGAAAAAAACTGCTGCATTTAGGATTCAAGTGAACATGTGCTGATGGGGGCAGATGAGTTAATGTTGTCCTTTTGAATATCTGCCTGGTGAAGATGACTGCAGATTCAATTTCCTCCTAATTTAATCAGCCTTGTTGCTCATTGAATGGAAGAGAGGAAAATGTAACTTCCTAACTGTTCATGGGGGGGAAAGGATGAAATTATTTATTAGGTACTAAGCTGTTTTCCCTTTTAGACCAGTTCTGTCTGGTCACATAAGTGCTAATAATCAGTCAAGTCACAGCTCTGCCTGCTTTTTAGAAGCCACAGAGTAGTTACAGAAGTTGTTCCACATGCAGCTCAGTAAATTAAAAAAAATGCCACCTTTCTGTCTTAATCTGGGTTTATTACCAGTTTGTAGCTCCAGATAGTTTTTATGCAATGTGGGTTTTTTAAATTCCATTTTATTGCTACTGAATTTCTAACACATGCACCAATATTAAGATGCAAATATAATGATGGTTTTAGAGAATGCTACCAAAACATAATGAAACTTTTTTGTTTAGGTTAAGAAGAGCTAGATTTTAAAATACCAGTTTTGATCTCTGACTTTTTTCTTAAGTTTCCCTCAACACTCAATAAATAAACAATTTTCCATTATTCTATATTGGATGATAAAACACAGGTACTGAAATGACAGTGTTTTATATTTAATTTTAATATCTTTATTCTCTCTCTAGTAGTAGAGGTGGAAACTTCTGCTTTGTAAAATTCCCAACCCATTTTTCAACCACATTTTTGTCAGACCACCAGTGTTCTTGCATCTGATGGAGCTTCTGACTGTGCTGTTTATACATTGACCTCTCTGGGATAAATCTGCTGCTCAAAATCTAAAATTTGATTGGGAGGAAAAGGGTCCAGTGCTGGAAAAAGCTGCTGGATTTATTCATTCACCTGTTTGGGCTTTAGCACAAGAGCTCAGGTTGGATCTGATGACACAGATAATGTTCCATGGATGAATCCCAGCACCAGTGCACAGGGCTTAGGCCATGATAACTGTTTGTAACAAAATCCATGGAACTGGGGGAACTGTAAAACATTTGTTGTATCCAAATCCTTGTTTTGAATATTCCAGAACTCGCCATGTGATTTTTTTTTTTTAACCACTTGTACAGAAAAGCTTTTGTTGAGAACTTGCACAACTGTCCAGGAGGATGTTCAGTTAATCTCTCTTATCTCTCAAGAGAGATTCTTTTCAGGTACTTTTAACTCTTAAATATTGTTTTAACACTGTGTTCTCAACCCTCTTGCAAACTGTTTTATGTATGAAGGATGATTGCATGTATTTCATGCACTTTTAATTTGCAGAAAGTCTCGTGGACCTCTCTAGCTCCAAAGCTATGCAGTGATTTTTCTTTTCACGTGAAGAAAAAGTTTGATGCTTTTGAAATGTGCCACATTAAAACATCTTTGCTCATAAAAGATCTAAAATTGAATGCTTGTTAGGTGTGACTTCTTTCCCTAAAAAACTAATCTCTGAGAGTGATTTTGTGTTTCCAGTGTCGTTGGTTTTGAGTTTGTGCTCACAGAAATTCCACTTGCAGCAACTTTCTGTCCTTTCTGATGATCAGCAGGATAACATTTCCTCTAGTCCTAGAGGGGAAATTTCCAGCTTTCCTACTGGATTGCCATTAAATTACATTAAATATTAGGTTTTAAGGTCAAGTGTAATTTTAAAGCCTTGAGGGCTCATATTTAGGTAAGAGAGGTGAAGTGGGGGTTTGTATGCTATAATATTTAGTAACTTCTAAAGGATTTTGGAATCCTTTGGAGAGGATTCTCCAGACAGCTCTGGATGCTGTTTAATTTCTTAAAACACATCCTAAATGTTTGGTAACCCAGAACAAGGGAATTGAAGGCCATTACAGAGTCATTTAACATGGGCAGTATTTATCTGTGATCACTTCAGGTGCCATAAACCTGCAGCTCAACCAGAATATTCAAAACAACTTCCTTTATTTATCCAAAGCAAGAAGGCTCGAGGTGCTGATTATTTTAAGGCATTTTCAGGATGTCCTTTTTTTTATTTATTTTTTTTTTTTTACATTGTTTTGCCGCCGAAATTCCCCGTTTCCCTGGAGAAGGGATGAATTTTGGTAGGAAATAAATCTGAATAACGTGCGGTCCTTGCTCTCTGCTGCCGCGGGAGGCCGCCACAGCCCGAACATTCCCGCTGGATTTGATCCATCATCATCATCATCCTCCTCCTCACCGCGATTCTCACCGCCCATCCCGGCATGGGGAACCCGCAGTGCAGAGCTGCGTTCAAAGGAGATGCTCCCTCAGTGCCAAATTCTGAGTTTTTATTCAGCTGGAATTGTGGAAATTATGGAATTATTAATAATTATGGAAAAGGAGAGTTTCTAATTGTAAAATCTGGAATAGGAAAGGAAAGGAAAATGAGGGATCAGGTTCTTTTACAGCTGCACAGGCATGGCTTGGTGATTTTTAGGGCAGGATGAAGCACTGGGAGGTGCTGGCTGGCCAAAAATAATGAAATTGGGAAAAAAAAACCCTACTTCTGTTAATGATGGAAACACTTGAGGGATGTTTCCTCATGTCTCTAAAAATTTTCAAATATCCCCATTTTACAAATAGAGGAAAAAAAGCAATAGCAGGGGCGGTATCTTGATTACAAGGCCATTAACACCTGCTGCAAATAAAATTCTGGACTGCCAAGAAACTGAGATTTTTATCAGATTTAAACACTTAATTCCCAAGATGTTTAGGCAGTACCTCAGTGGGTGATCTGCTATTTTCTCCCCTCCCAGTATTGCCATGGCAAAAGTTTCCCCCAGGCAGTGATGCTTGATCAGTTGGGCTTTTCTTGTTTAAATGATAATTAAGGTTTCAACTGATACCAGACACTGAGCAGGGAAAAACAGTAGCTGTGCTGCTCAGGCTCCAAGAAATGAGTGTTTGCAAATAGTGAAGTTAAAAATCCTGTCTAGCTGTTCAGTTGAAAGCTAAGTTGTAATTATTGTAGAGCCAAAATTCATTTTTTTTAATAGATTTCCCTAAAGCTCAGCCCAGTAAAAGTTTTCATGGTGCAGTTTGCAACTAAACTAACCCAGGACCAAATGTGAAAATGGGACTTGAAGCTTTAGTAAGTAGCATTTAACCCAACCTGCACTTTATTTTGAAGAAGTGAGGGAAATGCTGCTGATAAAACACTCTTATCCCTAAAAAACTTCCAATTTTAGAACCTAAAGAAGAAATTTTGGCTTTTTTTATGGTGATACTTTACTACAACCTCAAAGCTGTGTGAGCTCCTAGATTTCCATATATCATTCCAATTTATCACCACCCTAAACCAAGCTTATTAGGACAGAAACCTTTGTATATAAACAATATTGATGATCACCTTGTAAATAATGATGTTATTTTTATAAACAAACTGAAAATTCTGCTGCACTGAAGTGGAAGTGGTGTGAACAAAAAAAAAAAAATAATTTCACTGCTGTGCAGCAGCCTCTTGATGATGTAAATTTGTTTTGCTGATGGTTTCTTGTGGTTTCTGGGTGACTGAAAGTTGAAGTAAACTCTGTCACCACTTCCTGTTGATAACCTCGTCTAGCTCTGTTAAACACAGAGCTTTTAGCACTGGGGAGAGGGGCTGAAAATCTGGTGTTTGCTCTTTGCTGCTGCCTTGGGGAAAGGCAGGAGGTTATCTAAGAAAAGAAGAAGCTTAAAGTAAGCCTTCAACGCAGGCTCCTCTTGCAGCTGCCTAAAGGTAACACAATTAAATTTTAAAAAAATAGCAATTTTCTTCTTTATTTGGTGTATTTAATAGCTGTTAACTACCCCGGTGCTTGAATGTGTGTTAGCAGCGTGTTTAAATCATGCCACGAGTGTACAAGGGGTGAAAAAAAATGTCATTTAGTATTGAAAATCTGATTGTGGAATTCCTCACCCAGCTGGTTCAGTAATGTGATCAGAGGGGTGGGCTCGGCTTGTGTGGAAGGAAAATAATTTATAGCACAAGGTAGCATGTTATTTTTTTATTTTACCCACAAAAATCATCACAGCTAATGAAAATATTGCCTTATTACTCCGTGTGTTTAACATTTGAACCAGAACATTGCTCTTCTAGTTCCCAGGGATTACCAATTAAGGAGTTCTGCAGTAAAAGATCATTAAGAATTTGCTTAAGCAGAACAAGAATAATCTCATAAAGCAAATGTATTTCAGCCCTGAAGATGTAGAACTTTAATCTGTGGATGTGAGAAATGGACAGATAGAAAATATTAATTAAATATTTTAAAAATTGGAGTTGTTCAGGGCCAGGTTGGAGAGTGTCAGGGGTGGAATGGGATGGACTCTAGGGTCCCTTCCACCCCAAACCATTCTGGGATTATTAAACCTGTACTTCATACACTGAATTATTGTTATTAGGGAATAAAAACGTGCAGGGAGAAGCCTTCAAATTACCTCGCCCTGAGCTGCTGGGTGCTGCTGTGTTAATTACAGAGTTTTTAGGGGATGGCATTTAATTGGGGTTTGCTTTAATTGGGTGTGTGAGCAGCTGTTTAGGTACAAAAATGCCAAGATCTCTGCTGGAAAAAATCGTGGCAGGGGGTGGGATGGAGATTTCCGGGAGAAATATGGAATATCCTCATTTTTGCAATTAGCCCTGTGGCGTTTTGGAGAAGCTGGGTTGGTATTGGTGGATTTTGAGGGGTAATATTGGTGAATTTTGGGGGTTAATAGCGGTGGATTTGGAGG
>JANPWX010019347.1:29872-76134 GCA_024734555.1 Trochalopteron elliotii
AGCCCCCAGTGATCCCTGGTCTCACCTCCCTGGATTAATCCTGTTCCCTGCAGCCCCCAGTGATCCCTGGTCTCACCTCCCTGGGTTTTGGCAGTCAGTTATCTCCAAGCCTGGTTTCTGCCATGTCATTTTGCCTTTTTGTCCCCATTTGTCAGCTCTGTGGCTGTCCTGTACCATATAAGCTGAGTGTTCCTGATCCTTGTCTTTCTCTGCAAGCCTTTACTGGACAGCCACATGTCCCAGGGCTGCCTGGGGAGCATTTCCACCCTCTGCTGTGGGATGTGTTGGCCGTGGGGAGCAGCTCTGTCCCCGGAAGCGTCACTGGACTGGCCAAGCCACTTAAGGCTGCAGGAAATAACATAATTAATGAGACTTAGTTCTCCCACAATCTTGTACCTGACAATCTCGAGTCACTTGACAATGCTAATTAAAGCTAATCACGCTCCTCTGTTTTTAGTAAATAGCTATTATCCCTGCTTCACTCTTGCTTTAACAAATGATAGTGCCAGGCACTGTGACTCACTGGAAGTTATGGGATTGCAGCTTGGTGGAGCTGCCTTCCGGTCTGCTCACCAACAGGTCCATCTGGAGATTGGGTTTTTACACCTGCTCAGGTGTTCTGCTGACTCACAAAAATATATCACTCCTTTTAGGCTCCTTTTAGGCTCCTCTTTTTTTTCACTGCCATCATGATTTCTACAGAATGAAACTCCCCGCAGTCGAGCAAAGGCCACTAAAACTTCCAAAAGCTGAGGATGCTTTGAATTTGCCCTTCAGAGAAGTTCTTGCTCTGCTGAGAGGGAGGGAAGGCAGAGTGGTGTCACTTCTCCTGTTTCACCACGAGGACAAAACGTAGCGTGGTGTGACCTGGGCATTGCACGGCCCAGCCATGGAGCTCCAGAGGAAACCTCTGAGATTTCACTGATGAAATATGGCTGGAGCAAGATGTTACTAAAAACAGGCTGTCCAGCATCACAGACAAAACAAACCGAAAAAAGACGGGGTTAATTATTAACTGTGGGGAAATAGGAAATCTTCAGGAGAATCCCAGGAGCTCCCAGCTCAAACATGTGTCAGTTCTGGCACAGATCTGGGCGAGGTGACTCAGTTCACCTGCCTTGGCAGGCTGGAGAGGATATCCAGGAGGAACTAATGACAGAACCTGGCAAGGCAACAGCTGACTTGACCTTCTTAAACTAGATTCAGTCATAGAGTATCTGTCATGTGAAGATCCAAGCTCTAAATCCTCACCTGACTTTGCCCCCTTGACACACAGCGCTGCTAAAGGGGAGTGAGAAGGATTGTGGCTGAAGTGCTGCAGAGCTTGTCCCTTGTTAATGCAGAAACTGTTGCATTAAAAGTGTTTCTAGCAGAGATGGGTCAGAATTCACTATTTTACCCTCAGCTTTACTCAGAAAAGAATCAGATGTACCAGGGTAGAAAATAAAGTCACTGCCTATCCTGTGACAGATGAGCTGCTGGGCAGAGCAAGGCTGGGTTAAAGATGTTCCTGGGAAGAACCCTGTGGGCAGGTGAAAACTTGGGAATTTGGCAAGGGGAGCTTGTAGTAGTGAGTCATGACAGGCAGCTCTAGCAGACCCTTCTCTAATGTCTTTGAGGATATTGGAATGATCCTTACAATAGATAAATGTTCTCACTGTGTTCCCTGGCTTTATCAGGGAGAAATGGATGATCCATCCAGCAGACCCAGGTAATTGAATCCTGGTCATACCTGAGTTTGCCAGAGAGGGAGATAATAAAGTGATCTGAGGAACATCACAGAAAATGCAGTGATAGGAGATTTATTTGGACAGCCAGACTGTTTTGCAATTAAAGCAGATCAAGCTGAGAAGTTGGGATGATGAAAAGCGTTTCCGTTTTATCAGTAAATGATCAGTTGGATGGGAAGAGCTTTTCCTTGCTGCCTTTAGTTCAGATTGGTGCCAGAATAGCAAGCAAGGGTCTTGTTTGGTTTTGTAGGATGCTGTGTCTGTGTGATACTGGCAAAATCCTTGATCTGGGACTCCAAATGTGACCTTCACCTTGAACCTGGCTTTATCCAGCACCAGGGTAGGTCTGAAACGAGGAGCTGCAGCTCAGCTGATTCAGCTGCAGGACTCTCACCCCTTCCTGGGGCTGTGCAAAATGTAGAGGAGGAAATGGAGTCACTTGTGTGTTAAATTAGCCCAGCCTGCAGCTTTTATTTGTGGCACGAGTGGGATTTGCTGGTGGGAGCAGACGGAAGCTCTGCCCCGTTTGGAATCTCACTGCTTCTCCAGGCGACTTTTCCTGCTGTGTTTGGTCCCTCTGGAGTGGCCCCTGCTGGAATTGGGCCCTGGCTTTGGCTGGAGGGGGCTGAAGGTGGCCCAGCTCACAGCTGTAATCTCGCCGTGCTGCTCCTTATCAGCGGCACAGGCTCTTCTGCATTGCAAAGATATTGCTGCCAGGCAACTGGGGAGAGTGGGAGAGAATTCAGCCAGAGGTGTCAGTCATTCCTTGGAGAGGCTGAATCCTCCAGTCCCTGCTCGTGTGCTTTCAGAGACAGGCCTGGAAAAAGTAATAAATTATAATCTTTCAGTAATACCTTTAAATAAAAAAAGGTTTAAAGGAACCTTCTGTAATAAACCATTGAGCCGGGTGATGTCTGTCCTAGCTTGTCCCGTGCCTTTTTCAGATGTAATTGTAAAGGAAAGGCTTTGATTAAAATATCCAGAATTGTTTCCCTTCCCTGCTTCCCAGTGCTGTCTGATGGTGCTTTGGGTCGTGGGGAGAGAGATGAGTGAGCAGTTCTGACACTGAATGGTCCAAGCTCAGCCTTGGGCTGTAAAGAAACTGAGAAAATTCTCATTGTCACCTGCTCTCTGTAGTCAGGAGCCAGAAAGAAGCACCTCTGCACCATCTTCACTGAATTCTTTTAACTTGTTGTTTCCCTTTCCAGCCGGCTGAGTGCTGTAATTCACACAAGGATTCCTGCTTGGAATGCAGGAGCCTTTTGGACTTGCTTCTTGCATTTGAGAACCTGAAAATGCACTGATGTGGGTTATTATAATAAGTGAAACTTTTAAATTTGATTTAATCTCCAAATTAACTGAGCCTAAATCAACTATGTAAAGAACCACTTAAAATTTCTTCATATTAATAAATTTAATGGATTTTTACTGGGTTACAGTGACAAAACTACACAGACTTAAACAAAAGTCTAACCTGAAGTGAGTTTTAAAATTTGCTCTTTGTTCCTTTCAAGTTTCAACTCATTTTCCTGCACTTTCCAGGTGACCTTTAGAGGAAGCCTGTCCATCAGGGGGGTTTGTTACGGGGTGTTGTATCTTTTTTTGACAAGAAGAATTATGATAGACACGGAGTGATGAACTTAAAAAGGGGAAAAAAAGCCACCAAACCTCGGCCTTTAAAAGGTGATTAATATAATCAGGCTGGCAGCGGTGGCAGGGTTGGTGCTGGGAGCTGTTCAGCAGGATAACGCCGGGGTTTTTCCTGCCGGGCTGGCTGTGGAATGTGGAGCACGGCAGGTGCAGCAGGGTTGGCATCCTGCCCGTGCCGGATTCCCTGTGGCCGGCTGGAGAGGCTGGGATTGCCTCCTGCTGCAGCTCCTGCCGAGGCCCTCTAGTGGTTTCCTGGCAGCTGTCTGGAATGCTGTTTGCCATCAGCATCACCTCCATCCCTCCCTCCATCCCTCCCTCCATCCATCCCTCCCTCCATCCCTCCCTCCATCCCTCCCTCCATCCCTCCCTCCATCCCTCCCTCCATCCCTCCCTCCATCCCTCCATCCCTCCCTCCATCCCTCCCTCCATCCATCCCTCCCTCCATCCCTCCCTCCATCCATCCCTCCCTCCCTCCCTTCCCTCCATCCCTCCCCTCCATCCCTCCCCTTTTCCCCAAAACCATGAAGTGCCTCCTCACAGTGATGAAGAGATGAAGTCACTCGCTAGGAGACACCCAGAGGAGGAAAAAAGGGTTAAATATTATTATTTGTGTTGTAATTGTGTCCATGCAGCTGCTAAAAGTCAGTGCAGAGGGTTCCTGCTGGCTGTTTTCCACATTTCCTCATGTTCTTTTCCTGCTTCCAGGGCTTGGAGGATGAGCTGAGGTGTTGGAGAAGGACACTCAGGGATCAGTGGTGGTGCTGCTGCTGAGCTCTTTGCAGTGTCACCTTAGGCAGGGTTGGAAATTGGTGCATTTCAGAAACTTGATGCTGAAAAGGAGTGAAGCACATTGTGTTCACCCATCTGCTACTTCAGCTCCTTTCTTGGCTTCCCCTTGTGTTGTTCCCTGTTTAAATTCAGGATGCTCATCCTTCCTCCCAGACTTTCCCCAAGGTACATCCCACCCTCAGACGATCTGGTTCATCTTCCCCAGAGCTGTGGATCTCCAGAACTGCCCCAGACCAGGATATTTTGTCACCATCAGAGTAGAAAATGCTCCTTTAGCAATGCCAGGTGTCTCTGAGGGTCCAACACCTGATAACTTCTATTCCATAGGGAAGCAGAACAGGGCATCAAACCCCAACTCCAACTGGAGACCAGCCTTCCTCCTTCAAGCTGCTTTAAGGAATATTTAAGGCAGTTTTTGTCAAGAAAACCCTGGTAAGTGGCTGAACTTACCTTGAGAATTTTCTTGGAATCCTGCTCAGAGCCTGGAGCAGCCCAGGCTGGCCCAGCTTAGACACAGAAAGATCTCCAAACCCAATTCCTCTTGTGCTTTCCTTGCCCTGGGAATCAGCACATCTCAAACTCTTTCCATATTAATGAGACCCACCAAAGGAGAAAGGTTGGGTTTCCAAATTGTCCAATTCCAAATTATTCCAAAAATCCAATTCTGGGTTATTTCAGAGCTGCTGCAAACAGCTTTTTATGGCATTTGCAATATTCTAATAACAATTTCACAGGCTGAAGTTTATCTTTAAAATTGGATAATCCATAAAACAAACTCCCAGACCCAACAAACCTGTTGTTTGTCCTGCCACAGTGAACATTTGCATCTGAGCTGCATTGCAAATGGATTTTATTCAAAATTAGGCTTGTGTGTGATGGTTTTGTTCTCTGGCATATGGACTTGTACACGCAGTGGCCTTGTCTGGCAAGTGCTTGGCACAGACTTCCTCCCTTTTTTTTGTGTTTCCTGAATTGCTGACAGCTTCGTGTGGGAAGTGGGTGTTGGACACCCACAGGTGGAGGGTGGATTCTGAACCAAAAAGTTGCCCAAATGGCAAAATGTGTGGTGATTTTTCTTTTTTTTCCATGAGGAAGCTGATATCAAAACTCAGCAGGATAAAAGCAGGACAGCCCAACACACCCAGTGCAGGCAAGCAAAACATTCAGCTGATTCTCTCACTGATAACCCACAATAAATGATGTTGGAAGCTTTCTCTTTAGAATTCCTTTTGTCTAAATCAGCTTTCTGACTTTTTGGGCATTAATTAATAGGGACAAGTTTCTCTCCTGTTGAATTGAGTGAGTGCATCCCAGAGATAAATTTCTCTTGAATGAGAAAAGAAAAATAATGGATGATGTTGTTGGTGACAGATACTCATCTCTCTGACAGTCCTGGGCATGATGATAAAGTGAACAAACCTCCTTTTGTTCTGTTCTAAAGTGAGTGGAATGACTCCACTGCTGCCCACTGCCTGTGATGCTGATGAACATGAACTCATCATTCTGAAAACCAGAGGCACAGCCCAAATTCATCCTCCTGCCTTTGTTCTGCAGCAGAACAAATGCACTGTTAGCTGGTAATTGTCTCTTAATTCAAATGTATTTGTCATTAGGACATGAAAAATCCAAGGGGTCGGGTCTTGCATTGCTGGGAACCACTAAATACATTTCAAAATGATATTTAAGGCAGAAATTGGTCCTTCCAAGCTGCTGGCTGTGCTTGTAGGGTATCAGAATGCATTTTCTGTAGGTTTTCCCTCCTCTCCCACACTGTGATGAGGACAGAGCTCTTGGTAGACAATGCACATGTGATCAGACTGTGTGAAAGTAATGTCTTGATAAATTATAGCTGCCATAGCTGAGCTTATCTGAAGGTTTTATTCAAGGCATTCTCTTAACAAGGCTTCCCACCAAGATCTTGGCTCACAAATCTTTATTCTCTGCCCTGCCTGAAGCAGAGAGATGGAGTTTGCCTTCTCAGCACAGCCCTGAGAACAGGAATTGCAGTTCCTCTGATATCATCTTGCCTGATTTATTTTTTTTTCTGTCTGCTTTTGAAAGGTCAAATGTTTTTTGCTGATGTTCAGTGTGTTATGAGGTCAAATAAATGAATGCTCACGAGCTGCTTTTGCAGAGAGCTGTGTGCAGCAGATAATTCCTGTGTGTGTTCATTGCTCTGTCAGAGAAATGCAGCTGTAGTATTTCCTGGTTTATTCATTGTTCTGGAGCATTGATGCTTAGCAGGTCTGGACAGAGGGGTCAGCAGACAACTAATTAAAGGACTGCTGTGATATTACTCTGGTTGGGCTTTATTTATTTCTCCACTGGGCTCTGGGGGTGCCTGTGGATTACCTCCTCCAGCTGATCAGGAAAGGAAAGTTTGGCATGGCAGGATGGAAGTGGTAGAGAAATGGTGATTGATTATTTTACTGACCCATGCTGAAGTGAAGGTGAGAGGGGACTGCACCATTTCATTACAAATCAAGTCTAAGGTTTAGACAGAGTCAGGATTCTCATTCAGGAATCAGGTGAAGTGATTGCCAGTCCTCCCTTGTGCTTTCCTGCAGGTGCCCTGGCTGAGGGACTCTGGGATCCAGTTGTATTTGGCCCCAGGAAGGGCACACTTGGTCTCTTGCTGCCCTGCCCTTGGAGGACCACAGATTTCAGGGTCTGGGATCCCTTAGGGCTGGGATAAAACACATCAGCTGCTCAGTCAGGGCCCTGGAATTTGGGGATGGTTTTGTATCAGCAGAAAATGAGAATTCTGTGTTGGTTTACATCTGATTTCTCCCCTCATGCAAATTTAGGCTGCAGCCCTTGAGTGCTGCTCACCTTGGATGGGAAAACAATGCTGACTAAAGCAAAACTCAGTTCTGACAAAATTCTGGTGCACACAGAGAACTGGGGCAGGATACAGGTGAAGACTGATTTATTTATCTTCCTTCTCTGATGAGTATGAAAGGCCAATCTTGCTGAAATCCAGAGCTGCAGCTGTGGAGCAGCCAGTGCCCAGTCCTTAGCAACTGGCCAGGTAAATTCCTGGCAAAACCCCCTTTGGACTGGACAAGAGAGGGGTGAGTTCCTCACAAACTGGGAAATGGAGCCTCCTGTGTGAGGATGGGTCCTGCTTAGCTGTGGCTGTAAATTTGATTGGAAAAGGTTAATCTGATCAGTTGGTATTTGCAAAAAGCTTTAGGAATGAGCACTGCTGTGGAAGTGCTGACTGGTATGATCATGATAGATCTGCTTTATCAGCAGATTGCCTGATGAGCAAGATGCCTTTTTTCCCATTTGACTGTGAGGGAGCTGCCTCCTGGAGAGCAGAAGAAAAATATTTCAAAAAAAAAAGGGGGGGAAAAAATGGGTATCCTGTTGGATACCTTGAATCTGCTTTGTCAACCATGACAAGGCTTGGGGAAAGTGTTGGAGGCAGAGTTTTTGTGGATGCCTAAGATGTTATTCCTTGTTTTCTTTATTTTGGGGAGTGGGTGGTGGTGGGAAACTTGGTGTTGTTCCATGTTTGACACACAAAGTGCAGGCTCAGAAATTGAGCAGAATCACATGTTTTATGGAAAGGAAAATCCTCCTGGGAGGAGCAGCCAGAGTTCATGATTAATTTGTAGAGCATGCATGCACACCATGGATCTAGGAGAGAGGGGAGCTGCTTCCTTTTTGCTTTTCCATCCTCAAAAGGAACACTTGTAGCTGGTGAGACTTTTATAGGTGTGGGATCTGAAAACTCCATTTCTGCCAACAAAAAAGAGAGCCAGACTTGAGCTGCCTTGCAGGTGCTGTCAGATGATGTTGGGAGTGTAAAATGGTGTTTCCATCCTGAATAGGGTTTTCAACTGTCTCTTGCTATCAGGAGTAGTCTTCAGAGGCTGTGCCTTGCTTTGGCTGCTGTCAGATGTTCAGATTAAAAAAAATAAAATACCGGAGTGCAGTTTATAGAGTAGCTTTTACCTTCAGAGCTTGCAGGGAGTTATAAAGGAGAGTGTAATGAAGGAATCCTGCATTTCCCATGTGGAAAGTAGGGCAGAATGAAGAGAAAAACTGGTTTGGTGACTCACGGCTGTAGCTGATGGCTCAGAAAACCCAGATCCAGCTCTCATTTTTCCTGTGGACTTCTGGGGTGTCACAGCAGTGAGTCACACAGGGGACAGCAGGGCTGGCTCTGCTCCCCACTTTCTCCTTGGCTGGCAGAGCCCCAGCAGTTCCCCAGAGGGATTTGGGAGACCCGGCTTGATGGAAATCACCTTCACACCTCTGCGGTCATTCCCAGAGCTGGAAGAATGAATGAAGATAACAGCAACAGGGCAGGTGTGAGGGCAGTTAGCAAGTGAATAAATATCTGTGCTCCTGATCTAATCATCACTCCTGTCTCCTGTTCCTAAATCCAACCCTAAATCCCCCCGCGGGCTGGGACAGCGCTGTCACCTCTGCGAGCTGAGTGTTGTGTGTGTTGTCCACCGCAGGTTTCTGTGAAATCCCCTCGTCTCGGTGCCCAGATCTGTCGGTGTGGAGCCTCAGCAGCGTGTGGAGCCTGCCCCACACACCCGTCCCCCGCCAAACCACGGCCTTTACCTGCGTGTTCCGGTGTTTCCCGTGCGACCCGTCCTGCGGGAGCGCCTCCTCCTGGGCCAGCCCCGACTTCGGCCAGCGCTCCGTGGCTCCAATGGTGAAGATGACAAGGTCCAAGACTTTCCAGGCCTATCTGCCTTCGTGCCACAGGACCTACAGCTGCATCCACTGCAGGGCTCACCTGGCCAACCACGATGAGCTCATTTCCAAGGTAGGTGCTCCCTGGGGCACGTGTTTCCCTCACGTTGCACATCGGTGGTTGTGGAAGTGCTTGGCCTCATCCAGCTGTCTTTTTCCTTGGAAAATGGGCTTTCCACCCAAAGGATCTATTTGTGAGCTGCTGGTTTTGTTTGAACTTTTTGAGGTCTTCACCATCCTGACAAGTGCAGGGGCTGGTGCTGGTCCCTTCACTCTTGTGACCAGGGAATGGCTGGAGCTGAGTCAGGAGAGGTTTAATTGGAAACGAGGAAAAGGTTTTCCACCCCGAGCGTGGCTGAGCGCTGCAAAGAGGCTCCCCAGGGTTTGGTCACAGCACCAAGTCTGTCTGAACTCAAGAAGCATTGGGACAAAGCTCTCAGGACCGGGGTGGGATTGTTGGGATGTCCTGGAGTGGAACTCAGTGATCCTGATGAGTCCCTTCCAACTCTTGAGGAGTGTTAGGACAAGCTAAATTAAAACCTCTCAGAGCCAGTAAGTGTTTAAATGCAGAAGTAGCAGGCCAGTAAGAGGAACTTGTTCTGAAATTTAGTGAGAACTGAACTTTGCCAGTGTCTGGTGGAGCCTGCAGTGTCTGGCTGTGGTCAGGCCTCGAGTTCCCAGGTCTCGGCTGCCTTGGAATAACTGTTCCCTAAAGTTTGTTCAGCTTATAAAATCTGTGTTCAGAAAAAACAGGCACAGCCAGAGATTTATGAGCTGAGCTGAGTGGAAATGGTGCTGTGAGCTCTGTGTGTGCAGCTTGAGTAGTTCAGCTTCTTGGAGCAGGCTGGAAAGGCTGGGGTCACCAGGGACAGGGGAGCTGTGCCCCTTGGAAAGGGGTTTGAAATGTAAATGTAGCAGCATCTGTGCCCTGGAGGTGAAATTGCTTCACCTTTTGGGCCAGCTGGGTGACTCCAGCCTCCTGTGCCCAGTTGAGATGGGGCAGTGGCTCCCTGGATTTTTGTTTAGTGCCCTGGGTTTTGTGTTGGGACACAGAAGGTGCTTTACTGGCTGAGGAAGGAGGCTTGTTTTTACAGTAGATTAGAGTTTGTGCTCTGCTTTTGTTTCTTGACACAGCTGGTCCCCAGCCAGGGGAAAACAAGGCTGTGCATTCCCAGTGCTTTCACCTTTGATGCTTCCTTCCCCTCCTTGTTCCATGTCCATGCTCCAATGCAGCCAGCTTTGCAGGTTAAGTAGCTTCCAGCAGAGCAATGCCAGTGCTGCCAACTGCTTGGAATTTGAGTTTCTAGCCCAAGGCAGGCAGAAACTGCCCAGGAATGCTGACTGCTAAAATATGGACAGGAGAGGGAAAGGAGAGGAGCACAATGTGACTTCTGGAAATGTTAACTCCAGTGTGCTCTGGGATCTGCTCCTTCTAAAAGTTCATTTAGACCACGGTGTAAATTAATAGTTGGGACCACATCGCTGGTGGAGCCACTAGCAGGTCATGGAATTTGAATGCAAAGGGTTTGGGGTTTCAGGGTTTTGTTCCTCGGGGTTGTAAACATGAATAAAAACACATTCTTGGTATAATTGGGAACCTTATAAAAGTAGTTGTGCAATCGTGGCTTGTACAAGTGGCTGTTTGACAGAACAGAAGGGCAGTCCCTGCCTCAAGGGGCTCCCAAATGTGGAGGAACTTTCCCAGGCAAACTTAAATAGTGGCTTTTTTATCTGTTTGAGTTCAGTTTGCAGAAGGCCTCGGGGAGATGTTTCAGTTCTTTCATCACAGCCTTAATGTTCACATCCCTGAACCAGGCACTGCAGTTGTGGGGCTTTTTTTTTTCCACATGCAAAAGTGACAGAGGAAAAGGGAGGAATGAGGATGGAAAAGGGAGTGGGAGATTCTGCAAGAACAGGAGCATTCCCCAGGCTGTGCTGCTGCTCATCCTGAGCCTGACTGTGCCCCTCAGATCCAGAGAACCCAAATGACACCATTCTTGGAAACATTTCCCACAAAACAGGCTTTTATGTAACAGCAGGGTGCTGGTGATTTGCCTCCATGAAATTAAATCCTCTGCTCGTTTTGCCCTGAGCTGTGCAGAGACCACACCAGAGCTGGGCTGCTCTGCACTCCAGGAGCTCTGAGCTCCTTTGGATGCTCACAAGTTGCAGCACTGGCTTGAGCTGTTGGATGAAACACAGCTGGAGCTGAATCCCAGGATTGTTCTGTGTCAGTCCATACTTTCATTTCCTCTCCCATCTCCCAAGTTTCCCCTCCCAGCCCTTCAGCACCAGTGTTAACTTAATTCTGGCTTCAAAGTGTTCTGCCAGCACCCAGGGATCCAAAACTCTTTGAGAAATATGCCTTAGCAGGGCAGTTTTTGCTCCCTTCTCCACTTCAGGAAAACCTTGTGCTTTCAAAGGGGTAGAAGGTTTCTCAATAAACCATTGCTATTTAAAGGGAACAATCGATGCTGAGGCTTTTAAGAAAATCCAAAGCTGTTACATGAAGCCAGTTACCAAAATGTTGCTTACTTGGCCTTTTATCTCCTGCAGCCTGAGGGAGAAAGTGGTTTAGTGGGTCTGATTTTGTAACGAGATCTAAACTGTAGGTTGGACTGTCTGGCCAAGAAAGGCCTTATTGACTTAGGAAATATTAAGGTGATCAGATAAATTGGGTGGAGTGAGTAGTTTTCCTTTCTGTGTTCCTTTGGTGTCTGGCTTAGCATGAGTGGAGGTTCTTGTTCCCTTGGAGCAATGCATCATTTAAAAGGCTGTGCCAAATTTAGTACATACTCTTGTTTCACTGCTTTTTCCAGTGCCTAAGTGGGCTGAGACTTTGGGAACTCAACCCTGCCCTGCAACAGATTCCTGTGTGACCTTGAGGAAGTCACTGGATGTCTTTATTCCTCCCTTTTCCCCACCTGAAATGCTGCTGCTTTGTCCAGTCTGCTTGGGAGATTTTGGAGCAGGTCCTGTCTGCTCCTGCAAATTAGTACAGGGTGTCCCAATCCTCTTGGATTTTAATGTGAAAACAAAATCACCCTGCCAGGCAACTGTACTTAAAAAGCATATTTCAATGCCAAAAAAATAAGTGAAAGGTACTTCTTGTTACAGGCACAACATCCCATGGCTTTTAGAATGTTTAAGAAAAATATATATTCCATAATCAATGTCTCCAGGAAGGAGACACAGGAGTTTTTCTTGACAAATATGCCTTTTCCATCATTTTCTAGTGGGGCCTGAGGGGCACAACCAACAGAACAGACATTTAACAAGGTAAAGTTAGACTTTCTCAGACTGGCAGGGGTGATGCTGATTTCTGCCTGCTCTGAGCTATTCCAGCTCTTTCTGTTGGAATCCACATGAACTTGGTGCCCTTAAAGGAGGATGGGAACAAGAGCAGAAAGATCCAGGCCAAAGATGCCACTTGAGTGTCTTGGGTGCTGATTTTTTTTTGTGCTCTGTGAGCAATAATTCAGCAGAAATGGCCCCGATTATGGAAATATGTGGAGAATGTCTCGTGGGCGTCCTGCAGTTTCTTTTTTTTTCCCCTGAATTACTGTGATCCAACTGCTAAACATTGCTCAGGGATGGATCCTCTGAAGTTAGCCCGAGGCTTGCCGGGGAAGTTGAATGTTTTCCTTTGATGTCTGCATGGAACCTCTGCTGAACATGAATGGGAAATTCTTCAGCACAAAAGGCTGCAGCTCCTCCAGCGCTGAGAATTTAGGAAAAAAATCGAGGACTCCTGTGTGCCTGACTTTCTCATTCGGGGGTTGTTAATGAGGGAGCACTTAGAAGCTCTTTTTGATCTTCTCAGTCGGGACTTGGGAGGTTTATCAGGAAAATTCCCTCCCAATCCTTGTGGCCTCTCTCTTTCCTGGCTGCTGCAGCCTGAGCCCGGTGGTTCAGCAGCTCTTTGGTGAGATTTATGGCTCGCTGAAAGCAGCAAACTTTGCTCCATGTTGCAACTGGAGGAGCTGAAAAGGATTTGAGGCTTTGGTGCTTCCACAGAAGCTGGGGATGAATTCAGCTGCTTGGGAGCGTTTGATGCATCACATACAGGTGGAAGCAGCAGTAATTGTTGGGGTTTTTGGTTTGGGCTCTTTGCTTTTCTTTCCTTTTTCTTTCATGTGGACAAGGCAGTGTTTAATGTTCTTTAGGGCTTCACTCCTCAGGAGCCAGCTGATATTTGTAGTTCAGTTCACTTTGAGGATGTGAAGTTATTTGCTGGGTGGGGGCAACATGCACACAAGGTGGAACAATAAATTTAAAATTACAACGTGGTAATCTTTAACCTAATGGAAAAAGAGGCATTTAATGAGTGCCCAAGACATGTCTGATGAAAATCCTGCCTTTCCATCACAGGAAAAAACAGTGTATGAGGTGAGGTGGGTATTCCCTTCTCAAGGGTAAAGTTCTTATTTTTCATTACACAGGTTTTATTCTTGCTTTAAAGTAGACCTTGTTCCTTCCCAAATATGAATTTAAGTTCCCAGCTCCACAGTAATGAACTCTGAAGACCAGGAGGAGCCATCACACCATCACACCTGACCTCCTCTGGGCCATGGGCCAGTGGATTTCACCAGGATTGCAGCAATTCTTTCAGGAAAAGCATTTAGTCTCCATTTGAAGACTTCAAGAGGGGAAATTCACTGCTCCCTTTGGTCATTTTTTTTCCCAGTGGTTAATCATCCTTACTATTAAAAATCAGAGACTTTGAATTTAGATTTGTCTGACTTGTGCTTCCCATCACTGGCCATTATTTTATTTCTTTTGCTGATAAAATACATCTCCAGTCCCTATTCTTCTCCCTGTAAAAGGTCTGCAGTAACCAAAGTCACTTTTGATCTCTTTTTGGACAGACTAAAGAGATTCAGCTCTGTCATGGCGCAGTCTGATTTTTTCCAGTTACACCTAATTTTTTGCGGTTCTCTTCTACATTTTTAGCATTTCAATATCTTTTTAAGGGCTGGAAACAGAGCTGCTCTCATTGTTGCAGCCTCAGACTCTGCAGCAGCATCTTTTCAGCTCACACATTTCATAATTGTATCAGTCTCACTGGCTCAGCACTGCATAAAAAATCTTCTGTTCATTTATTTGCTGTGAGCTCTTCATGCACCAGATTTATCAATTTTATGCACATTTCTAGAAGCTGTCCACTGGCTTTTGGATCCTGCTTTCCAGCTCTTGTTCCCTAATGAATTTGCCACTTCCAGGCATTATTCAGAGCTTGCTCTTAATTGCAAGTATTAAGAGTTCAAGCAGTAAGTGATAAACAGCAAAGCAGCTCCGGGAAAAGTCATTAAAGAGTTTTTTGAGCTTCCCATTTTCACTGCTGTGAACGTGAGGGGGGGAAGGCACCTTGTAATTCTTGTCTTCCGTGGAGTTTAAAACGAAATGCAGGTCGGGAGGATTTGGGTGCTGGGTAGAACAATGTGTCATCAAAACTCTTCAATGGCCCTTTTCCTCCAGAGTCTCAGCAGGAGATGCAGCCTCGAATCGACTTTTCCAGCCAAATCTATCCCCAGAAGCCTTTCCAGGCAGGGAGGAGGGCGACAGGGTCTGAGGTTGTTATTTGAGTCCCTCAGCTCCGTGTTTGGGAGGGAATAAACAAAACAAACCAACAAACAAACCCACTGCCCTTTGCAGGGAAACGTCAGGATGTGAAACCCGAGCCGGGTAATGAGAATTTGTGGTGCCCTGTTCCATAATGCAGCCACCTAAATTAGATCCTTCTGTCCTGTGGAATTGCTTCCTCTGGGATTTACCCTACAAATGTTCCCTCAGATCCTGCTGTCCATAATGGGATTGAAGAGAGTCAGGATCAGGTTGTTTTTTATTTAGTCAGGACATGGTTGTTTAATAGAAGGAGCCCAAGGTAATTTGTACCTCCTTGCATAATTGTGTTTATACAGCAATTAAGTGCTGTGTGATTTTTAAAATATTTCATTCTGTTCCAGAAAAAAAGAAAAAAAAAGAAGGAAAAAGGTAATAAATCACAAGAGTTTAGAATTCCCTGTCAAGGAGGAGGAACAGGGTAAAAATGGATTTTTTCTAATCCATCACTTTCTTCAAGGAAACAGCTCTGCTTTCATCTGCTGCTTCCTGTGCCTTAGAATTGATGACCTGGGCATAAATAAAATATTGTTCCCATTTATTATCCAGGGAGCTGCCAGGGACGAAGGACAGTTGAATCATCAGGGCTTTTGCTGCAACTGCTGCAAATCCTGAACAACTGGAGCTGGGGAGGTCTGAGCCCTCCTGGGAGTTTCAGCTGGAAAAGGAGGGAATTCCAGCAGAAATCCAGGGCTTGCTCCTGGGAGGAGCTGCCCCGGGAATTTCCCTTGCAGGTGTGTGGTTTTAATCTGATTTATCCTTGTAAGAGCAGCCCAGGAGCAACACAGAGCTCTGGTTTTAATCTGTAATTTAATCACACAGAAATATGGGGGTGATGCAGGGTGGGGCTTTTCCCACCTGCTGCTTTTGAGGAGAAGAATCTCTGAGGATAATTTCTATTTTAGAGTGGCAGGAAATGCTCTCTGAGGGCTTCACATGTGCTTTAGGGGAGCTGTTGTGTCTGGCAGGCAGCAGCACATCCCTGCAGGAGTCTGTCCTCTGCACTTTTCCTCATCCTTGGAATGGGCAGGGATTGGAGCTCAGGCAGACAAGGAAACTCCACCCAGAGTCTCCTCTATTCAAATGAAGAAAAATTGCATTAATGTCATGTTGGATGTCCACTGTTGGTTCATGATACTTCAGTATTTTTTGGGGAATCTTGTGAAAATGAGGATTTTTCTTGGCTCCAGCACCCAGAAACGTGAGAGGAGGAGAGAATCTCCCTTTGAAAACCAAACCAAACTGGACCAAAAAAGTCCTTATTGAAAAAAAAAAAAATAAAAATGAACCATTCCTTAAATTTGCCTGAGGGTTTTAGGGATCAGGAGGTTGTTGTGTGGCACTGGAACACTGGGATTTCAGAGCTGTTATCCTAACACAGCTATTAGGATAAGTAGCAATAACAAAGGTAGAACTGGGAGACCTGGAATTGGGAGATTTCCAGTGATCCCTTCCAGCAGTGATTGCCATGGAAAAAAATGAGTTAAAATCTGATTCCAGCTCAGCTCTGAGGACACATCCTCAGCAAGAAAACAAATCTCAGTACCAAAACTTCCTTTGACAAGGCACAAACATTGAGATTTCAGGGGACGGATTAATAAATGAACGAAAACTTTAATAAATAATGAAATTCTCAGCCATGAGGTGTTTGGTAACTTCATCTCCCTGCAGTGGATCTTCCCCAGGGACACAGGGGAGCTGCTGCCCTGGACAGATCTGCTTTTGCTGAGAAGCCAGTCTGCCCTCAGTGTCAGCATTGCTGCTATTATGGGCTGCATTAATGGCAAACAGTGCTCCACTGATACGTGGACACTCACTATTATGCTGCTAATTAAATAACTTGTTGCATTAGCAGTTTTCCATCTTCCATCCCAGCTCTGTGTTTATCTCCCAAACCCATGCAGCAGCAATAATTAATGTGGAAATAAAGGGCTTTATTCTCCCCCTGCCACTGCCTTTTCAAATGGCTGGATTGTTGCAAGGAAAACAGCAGCACTCAAAAGTGAGGGATAAAACCCACAGCAAAAAATTACATTTTTTTCATCCCTGTCTAAGCAGAAAGGGCTTCGTTGTCACTTTCTGGGGTTTTTCACAGTAAATAACAAAATTCTCTCCATATTGCCCTTGTGCATTCCATGTGAGGTGCCAAACTCATCCCAGCTCTGGGAATGCTGGTGCCTGTTGGGAGTGAGGCCATGGAGGTGCAGGGGTCAGGGTTAACCAGAGCTCTCCTTGGGATTCACCACCACACACAGAGAGCAGGGATCTGCCTCCCAGAGCTGCTCTGCTTTCCTCTGCCCCCTCAATTAATTGGAGTAATTGCTTTTAAAAGTAAACACTCCATCTGCTCTTTCTCCCCACAGTATTTCCATCCTTTTTCATCTTAAAGGCAAGTTTTGAAGCACAGCAGCAGCAGCAGCAACCAGAGACTGTGGAAATCACAAGAGAAGCCCCAAAATATTGTGATGTTTTATAGAAGTAATAAATCTGAAGTAGTTTTTGGTTTTTTTTTTTAATTTGCCTTCAGTAGTTTGCACCCTTAGCATTTGCATTTTGAAATTTCACTTTGAAGTCTGTCAGCTGGAAATTTATTCATTTAAAAATAAATAAGAACAGAGTTCAGGAGCCCAGGGCTTCAGGAAGGAGAGGGAATAACACAGATAACACGAGGAAAATTCAGTGTTGTGATGGAAATGAGTCAGGACAGCCTGGCAGGGACAAAGGGACAGAGCAGTTTGCAATTATTTTGTGAATTTTGACATTTTTGTAGAGTTTGGCTCAGGATTTAGCTCAGTAGAGCAGTGTCTTCGTCTGTGTTAGCAATCCAAGTGGTGGAGGAAAAACCACCCCCTCGATTTTGGGCAATTTGTATTTCCCTGAGTGCTGCTCTTCATTAATTGCAGAGACACAGAAGGGATTCTCCCTTCTGCAACTGCAAAATAAAATTTCCCCTTTGAGGGAAATCCCCTGCCCTCTGGGAATGGAGAAGGAACTGGGAATGTGCCCCTGGATCCTGGCACATTTTAATCCTTTCATGAAAACCTGTTGGTTTTCCATCTTCCTGGGCAGTAGTGACATTCCAGGACCAAAAAAATCCTGATTGAAAGAGAATTTAAAATGAGCCATTCCTTAAATTTGCCTGAGAGTTTTAGGGATCAGGAGGTTGTTGTGTGAACTGGAACACTGGGATTTCAGAGCACAAGGATATTCTTGTAGGTTGGATTCTTGTTTTCCATCTTCCTGGGCAGCAGTGACATTCCAGGGATAATGCTGGGTGTCCACTGTGGGTTCATGATACATCAGCATTTTTTGGGAATCCTGTGAAAATGAGGATTTTTCTTGGTTCCAGCACCCAGAAACGTGAAAGGAGGAGAGAATCTCCCTTTGAAAACCAAACCAAACTGGACCAAAAAAGTCCTTATTGAAAAAAAAAAAAATAAAAATGAACCATTCCTTAAATTTGCCTGAGGGTTTTAGGGATCAGGAGGTTGTTGTGTGGCACTGGGACACTGGGATTTCAGAGCACAAGGATTCTTGTAGGTTGGATTCTTGTTTTCCATCTTCCTGGGCAGCAGTGACATTCCAGGGATAATGCTGGATTGTCCACTGTGCTTCATCATACTTCAGCATTTTTTGGGAATCTTGTGAAAATGAGGATTTTTCTTGGCTCCAGCACCCAGAGATGTGAGAGGGTGAGAGAATCTCACTTTGAAAACCAAACCAAAAAAAATCCTTATTGAAAAATAATTTAAAATGAACCATTCCTTAAATAAATAAAGCATACATAATAAATAAATTAATAAATAATAAATAAATTAATAAATAAATTAATGAATAATAAATAAATTAATAAAGCCTGAGGGTTTTAGGGATCAGGAGGTTGTTGTGTGGCACTGGAACACTGGGATTTCAGAGCACAAGGATTCTTGTAGGTTGGAGTAAGGCTGGGGCTTGGATCAGCACCTGGGAGGCAGAATAAAAAATTGCAATGATACTCCCATCAGAATAAAACCAGACAAAAGGCCTTTTATCTGTACACCTTCCTGCATAACCTGAGCCACAAAACCTGGAGCTGTTCTGAGCATGGAATGCAGCAGATCCTGGTTATTCCCTCTGTTTTCTGCACAGCAGCAATAACTGCAGGGGAATAAAAAGGCCTTGCTGAATTAATTGAATTATTTCAGAGATGAGTTTGGTCCACTAATTCCATATCGACTTTGGGCTTTAAATAGCATTAAGGACCCGTGGTAAAACTCAATTAAAACTCAGGAATGCAGCTGGAGCAGGGTCAGGTCACATCTGTGAGGTGGAATAATGGAACCTGTTCCCTGGACGTGGCTCAGTGTCTCCTGTAATGGGAGCAAAATTGAATCTCTTTAATCTGCTCATGGCCTGCCCCTCCTGTGAGGGAGAGCAAGGTGGGATTAATGACCCCTGAGGAGCTCTCTGCACTCTGTGTGGGCACAGGGACCAAGCAATTGAGCTCTTGTTCCCCTGGGAAATGTGAGGGGATGGTTGGAATGGCTGGTGCTGGCCAGGGCAGAGCCTGGGATCTGCAGCAAGAATTATCACTGTTTTATATTTTCCAGTTTTCTCCCCTGGGAAATGCTGGAATATGATGTGAGGGGGTGGTTGGAATGGCTGGTGCTGGCCAGCCTGGGATCTGCAGCAGGAATTGTCACAGGTTTTATTTGTCAGTTTTCTCTCTGCTGCCTCAGTGGCTCTCAAGGAAACTCCTCGTGGAGCCATCATACACCTGGTGCTGTTACAGGTTCCTCTAAACACGTTCCAGAGCTCATCTTTATAATCAAATTTGGCTTGAAAGGTGCCATGAAGGCTGAGCTTTGTGTGGGATGTGGGAAAGCAGCAGGTAGGAATTGGGATTAAGTGCATGAGCACAAGGAGACCTGGGCTTTGGGGCACATATTGGTACTCAGACTCATGTCAGGTTAAATTGACACCACATTTTGTCTTCTTAAAGGTCTCCTCTCCCTGTTCAAGCTGTATTTTATGAGATCATCTCATCCTTGCATGCTTCAGGGTTAAATCAGCAGTGGGAACAGATAAACCTGACAGTCAGAGTTGTGCTGTGGCTGTCGTAACTCAGACCCAAAATCTGGGAAATCAGTGATCCCAGCTCTCTCTGTGTGGATTTCTCAGGCACAGATTCAGTGCCCAAGGGTTTGTAACATCCCTCCTCCCTCTGCACCCCTCTGCCCTGTGGGGATACCACAGGGAACGTGTCCTTTTTGGCAAATCCTGGTTCCTGTGCTCCTGGGGCTCCTCCTGATGTTGCTGTGTGGCTTTGGGCCCTCAGCTCCATTTCCATCCCTGCAGTGGGAGTTATTTCAGGAGCAGAGCCTGGAGGGGCACACGCTGTTCCCTTTCCCTCTTGGAGCTCTCTGGGACCAGTTGCCTTTTCATTTCTGTTTTATTGGATGGTTAAAAGGTGCCAGCTGGATGCAGGTACGTGGGGGGTTTCTCTGCTGCAGTCTGCAGGGAGCCAGCATCACTGTGGAGCCATTTAGCCCTGGCAAACTGCTTCCTCTTTTTCCAGATGATTCCAGCAGCTCTTTTTTGTGTTTAGCCCATTGTCAAACACCATCACAAAGGCTTGGGGTATTAATCCTGTCATCTGTTCAGAGAGTGGAGCTGCTGAGTGGGCTGTGCTGTGAGTGAGGAGCTGTGATGGTGTTTTCAGAGTTTGTGCCTCTCCCTGGATTGTCAGGATTCCCTCCTGTGTCTCCAGCAGTCAGCAGAGAGGGGAATGTGCCAGAAAAAAAGGTCTGGAGGTGGAACAGCAGGTGGGGAGGCAGAGCCCTTCCCTGCATGGCTCTGCCAAGGGGAAGGAAAACCCTTCCCTGTGCCATGCTCAGAGCTGTGGGGTCAGCACTGGGGGCTGAGAGCAGAACAGAACAAATGGATTTACCCAAACAGCTCCCAAGGTGCAGGATTCATGGCCCTGCAGGCTGGGCCCATCCCAGGGGCACCCAGAGGAGCTGGCTGTGGGTGCAGGTCCTGCTGGCTGCTGCAGCAGGGCTGGTTCAGCAGCATCTGTGAAAGCCCAAGTGCCTCTCTGCAGGCTCAGCCTCTGACAGAGCTGCAGTTCTGCACTCTGCCTCTCTGCCAGCACATTTAGAGAGCTCCCCACTCCCCAGGGCTTGTGTCTGCCCCACAGTGTCACCATGAGCCACTCCCTGGGATTGTCCTTTAATGGCCAGCAGGGCAAAGAGGGAAAAACCATTTCCCTCAAACCCACCCCTACCCCCTGCAAAACATCTGCTTTTTTAAAACAGCGATTTCACAGCTCCAATTTGGGATCAGCACAGCTGAGGGGCCATAGCCAGTGGCTGCAAACTGGGTGGCAGGAGCTTCTTAAACCAGAGCAGCTGCCAAAGCATCTTAACATGGATGAGGAGAGAGAGGATCCTCCAAACTGCTGACTCCAGGCTGGTGGTTTCCCACCTGGATGCTCCAGTCAGCATTCCTGGGGCCCTGCAGCTTTTGGCTGCCTCTCTCCTGAGCAGCCAGGAGTGGGGAGGAATTCCTCCTGAGTGCCAGGAGGAATGAGCTGTTGTGCATCTCCAATCCCAACAGCTCAAGTCGATTTTTTCAAGGGCTCAGACAGGATGGGGAGGGAGGGTTCTGTGTTCTGGCACATCCAGATGTGTTTCCAGCCAGACACTGAGCATTAGCACTGCAGGGAAAAAAAATATGTGCTTGGGCTTCCAGTAGGAAACAACAACAGAAAGATCCTTTCCATTTCTTTCAGCTGGAAAGTGCTGCCAGGAGCTGTAATTTCAGAGAGTCTGCATTTCT
This sequence comes from Trochalopteron elliotii, assembly GCA_024734555.1. Classification (NCBI taxonomy): domain Eukaryota; kingdom Metazoa; phylum Chordata; class Aves; order Passeriformes; family Leiothrichidae; genus Trochalopteron; species Trochalopteron elliotii. Next base: position 51,202 of record JANPWX010019347.1, read on the forward strand.
GTGGGAGGGGGATGGAGATGCACCTTTGAATGTGCATCAGGAAAAGCTGCACAGAGAAAATGCAGAGCACAGAAAGTAGGTCTGGCTGCTGGCTGTCACTTCAGTGAAAATCAAGTGTGTTGTGGAAATCTCTGCGTGTCTCTTAAAAAAACAAACAAAACAACAAAAACAAATACAAGAGCATCTGCTTGTGTATAAATATACCTGGGGTTTTTTCTGATTTTGTAGTTCCCATTACAGCATGTGCCAATTTTTCTGGCATGCCAGAGGAGCAGGAACATCTCCAGGAAAAGCTCAGGTTACAGCACCCAGATAAAAGCTGCCTGTGCCACCTTTCTAAAGATACAGCCAGCTTAGTGTTGCAGAGGGAAATGCACTGGGGAACTTGTGGTTACCAGACTTCTCTCCCTTCTTTTTATATGTTTTGCCAAATCCTTTGCTGCCTGGAGGGTGACTATTGAGACAGCACCGAAAGCTGAGCAGTGGTTTGTTGAAAACAGGAATAAAAAATGTGATTTTTTTTTCCAGTGGCCACCCTTAGACACCCTCAAGCACTGGTTTGAGCTGGGAGGAAGGACAGGCACCTCTGCTACTGTCCCTGGGAATGGAGCAATGTCCAGTGAGCCCCAGCACAGCTGATGGGACTGGGTTTGTTGTTTATTAAAGCCAGACCTTTGTACAGCAGGAACAGAAAATCCTATTTCTGTCCCAATAAAAACTCTGCTCCCAGAGTTGCTGTTATTGGCAAACTCAGTCACTTTGGTGTTTACAGAGAAGTCTTTACTGGGAAGGGCTGGATGGTGAGAAAGTTTCATCTGCTTTCATTTTGCTCTGGTGGCACACACATCACTGTGGGAGTTTGTGTTTCATCTCTGACCCCTTTCCATGCCAGGGGCCTGGGGAACAATGACAAATGGATTTTACTGAATTGCCAAGAAAAGAGGGGTGCAGGTATTTATTGGTATGAAGAGATACCTTTTCAGGATGCATCCCAGTCCTGCAGCAGGGCCAGGCAGTGCCCTCCTGTTTGCTGCAGCCAGTTCTGGCTTGGGCCCTCCTTTCTGACCAGGGAATCAGCATTTGTGTTCCCACTTTTTCCCCCCCAGGTCCCTGGGATGGTCCAGGGTGTGTTTGGGAGCAGCCAGGCTGGTTTGGTGTGGGGTATGACAGAGCTGGAGTGCTGCAGGGGGATTAAAAGGAGCTTCTCCAATAAATGCAATTACACAAACATGCTTGAGCCATGTGTCCCATTTAATTCCTCCCCAGGAAAATTCCTCAGGGCACTGCTTTTGTCTGAATCAAAGAGAGATCCCAGTGCCTCAGGCATCCTCTCTGCATCCTCAGTGGCTCTTCTGTGCCCTGGGTGGCAACTAATATTGGGCTTCAGCTTCCTCTGAAGAACAGTTATCCCTCCAGGAGCCAGGAATTCTGTGCCAGGAGGGGATTTTGTAGCTGGCAGAGCCCTTGGTGCCCTGCAGACCTCACAGGCAGCTGGCACTGCTGGCTGTGGCTCCTTGCCCAGGTACCCCGGGGCATTTTTGCCCTCTGAGGTGCCTGTGCTCTATGGAAAGGATCCTTTTGCAATCAGGCATCTTCCCAAGGAAGCTGTCAGGGCTTTGAGTGTCTCTCCACGAGGCAGGAGTTGGGCAGGTGCAGGAGGGCACAACCCAAGGAGGACAGGGAACCCCCCCAGAGGTTGTTTTGTGTGATGTGGGGTTGTTGTTAACCAAAGAAATTACCATTATTAGAGAGCCTGGAGGTAAAACATGAACGTTTTTCTTTTCCCTCAAAACCCTGTCCTCCCCTTTTAAGGGTTTTTGGTCTGAAATCAGGTGAGGTTTTAAGAAAACCACTAAACATTCCAAGGTTCCTGGTGAGGTGCAAAGTAAAGGATTAAATGGTCCAGAAAAAGCTGCTTTTTTGACTTCCCCAACCCCTGCCCCTGGGTGCAGACATTCCCTGAGGTGTCCCACAGGGTAACCTGTGTACTGACAGCCCAGCTCTTGCTCACAAGCACCAAATGTTTAATTCAGTGTGTGCCTGTCAAAGTGCATTAAAAATGCAGATGGCACTTGGTGCCTGTCAGCCAGGCAGTGCCACAGGGTGATGCCACAGCCATGGCACACTGGCATGTGCCTGCAGTGCCCTGATCCCTCCAGAACTCTGCCTTTCCATGCTGGTGCTCTCAGATCCTGAGGAAATGTGGGGCAGAGAGGATGTGCCTGCATCATCTGGGGTGATTTGGCTGCTCTGTAGTTCTCTTGTCCCTGTTCATCTCCATCTCCTGCTGGCTTTAGCCCCACTCCTGAAGATCTCCCAGTGGGAATATGAGGCTTGCACACACCTCAAGGCCTTTTGTGCAGTCTCTGGATCTGTGTTTGTGTGCACAGCTCCTGGCACAGGCAGGTCCCAACCCCTCAGCTTGGTTCAGCCTCTGCCTGTGCAATTCCCAAGGCAAATTCACCTGCAAGTGCAGTTTGAGAAGAGAATCTGACCAATTTTTGGCAGCCTTCAGGTGAGGCTGAGGAGTGGTGTGAAGTTCATGAACACCAAAAGGGTGAAAAGAGATTTTGCAGGGACATAAGAGAGAAAACCCAACTCTGGAGCAGCCCGTTGGGCCTGGGTGAACACGCTTGGAATTCCAGGTGTGTCCTGTGAAAAGGGCAGGTGTTGGACCTGGAGAACAGTTGCCTCTTTCCTCTCAAGCAGCCAACTGAGCTTTGTTTTCTTGCTTTCCAGTCCTTCCAGGGCAGCCAAGGACGAGCGTACCTCTTCAACTCCGTGTGAGTACCCCGCGCGCGCCGCTTCGCTCGGGGGGGGGGATTTAACAAAACCCTCCTGAAAAAGGGGAAAAAACCCCTAATTCCCTTCAGAAAACATCTGCCTGGGACTTGGGAGCTTCCCAAAAATGGCTGGGGAAAGAGGCAGAAATAGCCCCTGATTCATATTTGAGTGGTGTTGAGGTTTCAGATCAGCAGCAAGGAAAAGGTGATTTTTTTCGTCATCGGGTTGAGAAATCAGAGCTAATGGCTGAGTCATTCTCCTCTCCCAGGATGTAGCTGCACCAAAGAGCCAGAGTTTTGTAAATGTGGATGATATTTAGATGGTATCTAAATATGCACTTCATAAAAACTAAGTGTAATTTTCCCAGTGGCTGGAAATAGTTTTGGGGGGAGGTCACTGCTGGTCTGGCTTTCAGCAGAGCTGCTGATTTCAGTCACATTTTTCAATTTTCCATTTGGGAAAGTAAAAGCACCATTTTATCAATTTGAGAACAAAAAACTCTCTCAAATGCCTAATTAGCACGAGTGAGTAGAGTGTTATTAATCTCCTGTTCCAAGCTTCCATTGAGTTTTTTTAGTTGCATTAAAAACCCCCATTTTACCTTTTCATTCTGCCCTGGAACTGTGAGAGAGCTTTGTTCTGGACACAGCTGGGAAACTCACAACCTCCTGCTCATGTTTTCAAACACTGCAGTGAAATCCTTGTCAGCTTTATTGGAGCATCTTGATGTGGGAAAAGGCACTAATGGGGAGCATCTGTGCTTTGTCCCAGAGTTAACGTGGGCTGTGGCCCTGCAGAGGAGAGGGTGTTATTAACAGGACTGCACGCCGTGGCAGATATTTACTGTGAAAACTGCAAAACCACGCTGGGCTGGAAATATGTGAGTATTTGTGTCCCTGCCTTTGCCCCTGGGCAGCTTTGCTTCAGCTGAGGGGGGTGGAAAGATCATTTTGGGAGCCCAAAATGCAGGTTTTTATCTGTAACCATCTGTTTTCCTCCTGCTTTGTGTGCGTTGCATTTGGAGAATCAGCTTTAATGTAGTTGTTTTTACTAAGAATTTACACCTGGTTTTAGTGAGTGCCCCTCAGTGACATTTAACATAAATGAGGATAATTTCAGTCCTGTGGTTCACACTGTCTTTTTTTCTATTATTCTGGTAGATGTTATCAGAATAATAGAATGCTCCATTAATCCTGTGTCCTTCCCCCTGGAAATGCTGTTGAACATGAATTTATCTGTTTGCTCTTCAAAAATTCAATTACCTTCCAATAAAATCCACTGTTACATCCTAATTTCTGCTTCTGGAGGCCCACACCATTTTGTCCAAACGTTTTCACCAGTGTCTAAACAAATCCTAGTTTGTATCCATGGCCTCTGGACAGAAATAGTCTTCACTAAGTCAGGTGAAAGGCTATAAAAAGGAAAGCATCAAAAATGGATGAGGTTGGAATCCATGCAGAAGCTCAGGGATGTTGGGGATGCCAGAGGCTTCCACAGCTACAGGCACAGATCTGTTTAGAGTGGGATCTTCTCCTGGCACTCCAGTTCCACATTGAATTCGCCATAATCCATCCCATTCCCAGTGAGAGAAACACTTCATTTCTGACAAACTTCAGTAAATTCCCAAACCACCTTGGAGAGAGCTGGATTTTACCCTCAATGGTCCCTAAATCCTGGGCCTAGGAGCAGTGCCATTGGCCTACAGAAATCTCTACATTCCATGCTGCCAATTCCTTCTTCCCAGCATGTAAAGACAAGCCAGAAGCAGGATTTCAAATTGTGGAAACAGTATTTGAGATTCCAGAAGCAGGATTTAAGATTCTAGAAGCAAGAATTAAGATTCAAGAAGCACAATTTAAGATTCCAGAGGCAGAATTTCAGATTCCAGAAGCAGGATTTCAGATTGTGGAAAGAGTATTTGAGATTCCAGAAGCAAGAATTAAGAGTCAATAAGCACAATTTCAGATTCCAGAAGCAGGATTTAAGAATTGAGAGACAGGATTTGAGATTCTAGAAGCAGAATTTAGGATTCCAGAAGCACAATTTAGGATTCTAGAGGCATTATTTAAGATTCCAGAAGCAGGATTTCAGATTTCAAAATCGGGATTTCAGATTCTAGAAACTGTATTTGAGATTCCAGAAGCACAATTTAAGAGTCTAGAGGCAGGATTTGAGATTCCAGAAGCAGGATTCAAGATTCCAGAGGCAGAATTCAAGATTCCAGAAGTAGGATTTACAATTCTGGAAGCAGGATTTCAGATTCCAGAAGCAGGTTTTGAGATTCCAGAAGCAGAACTGAAGATTCCAGAGGCAGGGTTTCAGATTCCAGAAGCAGAATTCAAGATTCCAGAAGCAGGATTTCAGATTCCAGAATCAGGATTTCAGATTTTAGAAACCGTATTTGAGATTCCAGAAGCGGGATTCAAGATTCCAGAGGCAGAATTCAAGATTCCAGGGGCAGGATTTACGATTCTGGAAGCAGGATTTGAGATTCCAGAGGCAGGATTTGAGATTCCAGAAGCAGGATTTGAGATTCCAGAAGCAGGATTTCAGACTCCAGAGGCAGGATTTCAGTATTCCAGAGGCAGGATTTCAGATTCCAGAAGCAGAATTCAAGATTCCAGAAGCAGGAATTCAGATTCCAGAAGCAAGGTTTAACTTTTTTTCCCTCACACTTTTCCTGAGAGCCTGCAGGAAGACCTGCAGTTGACTTTTTCCCTGTGGGGAAGGCTCAGCCTCGCACCAGCACTCCCAGACCCGATCCATGACATGATTTACATCCAGATATCACCTCCATCTCACTCTCCCTCCTCCTTTCATTTCAGGAACACGCTTTTGAAAGCAGCCAGAAGTATAAAGAAGGCAAATACATCATTGAACTAGCTCACATGATCAAGGATAATGGCTGGGATTGAGTGGGAAGAGCCCAGCCCTAGCAGCGTGTAAGAGAATGCCATCCAACCGAACATTGTACCCAAGAGTGAGAGAGTGACTGAACGCTTGGTTCCATGCATTTAGAGGCTCTGCAACCCGGGAGCATCTTCACACCCTTTCTCCATCTTTATTGGTGACTGGCCTCTAAATTTCTGTCTCTCTGTCTCTTTGCTTTGTATCTGTTTGTGAGTTGACCCTGGCTGCTTCTCTCTCTGTTCTGGCGTTGGCTCAGAGAATGCACCGAATGCCCAACAGCCATTCCATGTGCCCAGTGCTCGATCCAGCCTGACCTGGGCTCTCCTGGCACCTCCCCAGCTGTGGGAGGAAGACCCCGAGGTTTGGGCAGGAGGAAGGTGGGAGAGGGGTGGGGGAGTGGGGAACCATCAGAAGGTGATGCTGGGCTTCTCCTTTCAGTCCTGGTTAAAGCAAGGCTTGAAACCATCTCCTTGTCTAAATGGACAGAGAAATATCTACTTGTCTAAAAAAGGACAGAGGAATATCTACTTGTCTAAATGGATAGAGAAATATCTACTTGTCTGAAAAAGGACAGAGGAATATCTCCTTGTCTGAAAGGACAGAAATTACCTCACGGCTGCGTTTTCTCTCCGAATCCATCGGTGGAGCCTCAGCCTGAGCTGGCTGAGCCCCAGGCAGAACCAGTTCCCCCCACAATCTGTGTTTTGTTTGCTGTTTATGAACTCGTTGTTTGAGGGGGCAGGACCTGGAGGCTGGAGAGATTCCCTGCCTCTCCTTTTTTTCTTGCTGGTTCAGGGTAGGGAGGCCGAAGGTCCCAGCAGAGCACGGCTGTGGGGAGTGTCCTCAGGGCTGGACAAACCAAATCCTGACTGCTGAGCCCTTCAGGGAGGAGGAGAAAACCACTTCAGGCACGAGGAGGCTGGAGCTGCAGCTTAGAAAATGTGGAGGGGTGAAAAAAGGCACGTGTGAGGCAAGGAAGAGGAAATTCCCTAGAGGAGGATGGGGACAGGCAGTGACAGAGGGGACCCCCGGATTTCCTGGCCTCCCCTGAGCACCCCTGGTGGGGTTTTACCAATCTTCCACAAGTTCAAGTAGGAAAATGCTGTTACAGAACCTTTTCCTTGGATCCCAGGCTCCAGTGGGGGAGCCTGGCACAGAAATGGGGCGAGGAGGGAGCCGAGTTTCTGGGGTTGTGTTGCACAGGTGGATATTTCCAGGTATCCTCCCCAAATGGTTCCCTCTTTTCCCACTCCCAGAAGCCCAGTGCAGGCACAGGGAGAATGGGAAAGGAAAAAAAGAAATGAAACATCTCCCCACCACCCCTGGAATGATCTATGCCTTGAGGGGTAGATGTTGGTGTCAAAACTGCAAGGGACAAGGAGTTCTTCCCATTTTAATTTTTCCACGGTGATCCCTGAGCACCTTCCCGAGGTGGATGGTGGGGAAGGGATGTTGTGAATGAGAGGGGAACTGTGTTAGCCCAAAAGAACCATGAGGAGTTTGCTCTGCAGCAGTCCAGCCAGTATCTGGTGCAGAACCCAGGACTATTGAGCTGAATTTCTCTCCCCGAGTGAGTTTTTCTTTTTGTTGGCAGAATTCTTTCAAGTAGGTTAATCCATGGGGGGAAATCTTTCCTAATCCAGAAGGAAAAGAGTATTGTGCAGGGGGTGGTGACTCCTTACGAAACAGAAGCTTTGGAGCTGTGATCTGTTGTCACTGGCCCCCACCCCTGAGAGATTCCAGGGGGCTGGGGAAGAGTCATTTGCTGTTAGGTTGGCAGGGAATGTGAATAGAGACTCTCCTTAAGGATCAAGGTGGAATTCAGTGTTGGATCCTTGTGCTGACACCCAAACCTGATGAAGCAAAGGTTGTGTTTTTCCTCTCTCAAAGCTCTGTTCTTGACAGCCTTGGGGAAATGAGGTGGAGTTGTCTGGGCTCCTGCAGGGGATGGAGTTTGTGACCAACCTGCCCTCACCCTTCTGCTCTGGCTGTGTGACAATTGCTTCAGCTTTTGGTTTGGATTGTCTCTGCTTCCATCAGCCACGTTCCCTCCGGTGACAAACCCAGTAAAAATCAAAAATCCCACAGCCCCTGCTGTCTTGTGAGCTCTGGCACTGACCTGCTGCCATTTCCCTGTCCTCTCATTGAGGATCCATGGCAGTTCATTGGCTTTTGACTAGTGGGAAGTAATTCCTGTTCTTCAAAGAGCTCTTTAGTCTCCACAGAGCCTTTAAAGGAGCTGGGAGAGGTGAGGGATCATCCCAAATCCTGTGGGGTTGAGAAGAGCACACAGGGCTGGTGGTTTGATGTTGGTATTTGGAGTGACTGCTGATCAAAAAGTGATATAAAAGGCAGGGCTGTGCAGAGAACTGCTCTGAGAAATCCCAGCTCCAGAGAGCTGCCAGCTGGAAATGTTTTTTATCCATTCATCTGGGACACAAAAGGACAATGCCCCATCACACCTGGCTGGTTTTTACTGGTCACAGGTGTTGGGCTTTTAATGGCAACCAGTCCAAGCTTGGACAGGGCCAGCTCTTAATCTGCTTTTAATTGGTTTTGTCCCATCAGTGTCTTGCTGAGAGCCTGGCCTTGAGCCCTGATGGGCACCCAAGGTGTGGCTGTGATGTCCTGCACAGGTGGGTGAGCAGAAATGGGCTTGTGCAGCTCCTGTGTGTGCCCAGTGCACAGGAGGAGCTTTATCTGGCTGCTGATTCCCCTGGGGGCTGGCAGGAATTTGGGATCTGTGCTCCCACAGCAGCACAGGGAGAGTGACACACTCAGAGATAACCAAAGAACTTCCCTGCTGGCCTGAGCCAGGTGGGGCCTTTTCCCAGGAGAAGTGGAGATGTGGCCCATGGGAGCTGCTTCCTGAGCACGTGGTGCTGCTTTCCATGGGCAGCACCTTTGGGAAAACATGGACAGCAGAGAGTTTTCCTTCTTTTTTTGGTGTCCAGCCTGGTGTCTGGGCAGCTGTGAGCACCCTTGAGTTTACATCCCCCCCTCTACCCCAAAGCTCAGACTCGAGGGAGTTTGAAATTGTTTTTTGCTTTGGTGGATTGTCTAGTGTGAAATCCTGACCCCTGTGAGAAATATTCAGATGATAATATATAGACAAAGCAGAAAAAAAATAACCCCCAGACGTTATCTTGTGAAATATACTTTTGTAAATAATATTTAATTTTTTTTAAAAAAAGAAATAATATATTTGGTGCTGTTTTCTCAGAGCCCCTCCCTGAGAGCACTTTTTTTGTTGTTGTTGTTGTTGATGATGATGATCCTGTTTCCTTCTGTATTCGTTGGAAAATATGTTTAAAGGGAAACAAAAATCAATATTTACGTTGTCCTCTGCAGTGGATCCATGTTTCCTGTGGATGTGGCAGGACAGGGGACTCCCAGCTGGCAGATTTGGTGGCTGAGTTTGGGGCCAGCAGCCCCCAAGGGGGGATTTTTGGGGCTGGGAGGGGCTGCAGGAGAGCTCCAGTTCCCCTCTGCCTTGCCCAGTCCCCTCGTGCCCCCTCCAGGAGCCCACTGGGGCTCCCCCTTTCCCTGGGTTGTAGAATCCAGGCCTGGAATTTTCTCTTGCACCAGTTTTGGCTGGAGTGAGGTTGATCTGGAGCTGGAGGAGTTGGGATTGGACAGGAGCAGGGATGGAGGATGGAGCCTTGAACTCCATTTTAACCTAAACCATAAATCCTGGGTTTATTTTTGAGGGGAGGTGTTTTTTTGTTGTTGTTCTGTTTATTTTTTTTTTAACCAGGCTGCTACATAACAAATTAGAGTAAAAGTTTACCTCTCTTGGCAGTAAAGTTCATTTATTTTGTTCTCCTTTCTGTCTTTAATCTCCCCCCTCCTTCGTTTTTATTTCATTTGGTCTCTTGTTTATCCCAGAGTGGACCAACAGCACAAAAACCACTGGACTGTGTTTTGCTGTGCAAGGAGCTGGCCAAGAACTGTTGCAGGTTCTTTAATTCTCTGGGTTTGGTGCATAAACTTCAAACCACAGAGGAGCAAAACAAACCCTGTGAGATAAAACCTCCTGTTGTCATGATGATCAAGTGAGAATTTTCTCTGCTCTGTGAGAGTGTGTGAATCAAGCATTTCACTGCACTTCCCTGCTTGGGGAGGAGCTTCCAGGTGAAGCAGTTTTTTGGGATGAAGAGGGGACACCAAACACCCACAGCTCAGTGGGAAGGAGCTCTTCCCACCACGGGAGAGGCCTCAGTGCTCAGAAACAATCAGGTTAGACAGAGATTTTCCTGCAGAAATCCTGGTGAAAAAAAAAAAGAACAAGCAGAAGAGGGGAAACAAAAAATCATCTTGAATTCAGAAAAAAAAACAAATAATAAATAAAAAGTCAACATATTTAAATGCAAGCAGAATGGCATTGTGTAAGGTACAACCACAGATAAGCTGTTCTCATTGTTACAACTGTGTGTATCCTTTGTTTTGTTCTTCCTAAGGAAATGGGAATGCTTTCCCCACTGACAAAACTAAGGACAATATTTCCAATACCAGCCTGTCTATGGATGCTCTTGTGTTTACAAATTGTGTATACTTTTATTTCTTTGATCTTATTTTAATTTTTTTTGGCATATTCTTTCAGGTCATTTGCTTCAGTCATAAATGCAATTGTTTGTTTTCAAATAATTGGTTTTCACCTTTTCATGTATTTGTACATTGTATATAGTTCTTCAGTATTAGAGGGAGGCGTATTGTTTGTCATATTTACAATATGTGTTGGTGCTCATTTGAGAAAATAAAATTTTCAAGTACTAAAGCTGCTGGTGCCAGTCTCTTTGCTTTATTCTCTGCAAATCCCTGAAATCCAGAGCTGCTCCCAGGGGATGGGCTCAGCAATTCCTGCTGCCTCCAGCTCACATCCCAGCACGGCCAGGTGGAGGGCAGTGCCTTCTTTGGGTTTTTTGGGATGGACTGGTGCAATTCCTGTTCATTCCACTGCTGGAGATGGCAGGGCCTTTTCCCTGTGCCCTGTCCCTGTCCCCGTGCCCTGTCCCCGTGCCTTGTCACTGTGCCTTGTTCCTGTGCCCTGACCCTGTCCCTGTCCCCGTGCCCTGTCCCTGTGCCCTGTCCCCTGTCCCTGTGCCTTGTCCCTGTCCCCATGCCCTGTCCCCGTGCCCTGTCCCCATGCCCTGTCCCTGTGCCCTGTCCCCATGTCCTGGCCCTGTCCCCGTGCCCTGTCCCTGTTCCCGTGCCCTGTCCCTGTCCCCATGTCCTGTCCCTGTCCCCGTGCCCTGTCCCCATGCCCTGTCCCTGTGCCCTGTCCCCATGTCCTGGCCCTGTCCCCGTGCCCTGTTCCCGTGCCCTGTCCCTGTCCCCATGTCCTGGCCCTGTCCCCGTGCCCTGTCCCCGTGCCCTGTCCCTGTCCCCGTCCCCGTGCCCTGTCCCTGTCCCCATGCCCTGTCCCTGTCCCCGTGCCCTGTCCCTGTGCCCTGTCCCCATGCCCTGTCCCTGTCCCCATGCCCTGTCCCTGTGCCCGTGCCCTGTCCCTGTGCCCTGTCCCCATGTCCTGTCCCTGTCCCCATGCCCTGTCCCTGTCCCCGTGCCCTGTCCCTGTGCCCTGTCCCCATGTCCTGTCCCTGTCCCCGTGCCCTGTCCCTGTCCCCATGCCCTGTCCCTGTCCCCGTGCCCTGTGCTGCTGAGTGCCCTTAATTCCCCACGGGGCTGAAAAAGAGACTTAACCCTCTTTGGAGAGCCCGGGTACCTGAACTGGGAGCCTGAACTGGGAGTGAGCTCAGGCCACGGGCAGGACAGCTGAGCTGGGGGTGAGGGAGGTGAGGAGGAGCCGGGGATTCCTGGGAGGTGGGACTCGCCATCCCATGGCCTGGGCACGGACAGTCCCTGCAGAGGGGTCAGAGCAATCTCTCAGTTTCACCAAAACCTTAATTTGCTCTTCTTGGGGGAACACTCTGGGTGTGTCCCTGAGATGCTGCCTCCGCCCTGGAGACAATGCTGTGGCCAAGAAATGACCTTCAGTCCCCAGTGCAGGGTCTGTGTGGGGCCGCTGCTGGCGCTGGGCTCGTTCCTACAGCCCGCGGATCCAAAGCCCACAGGTTTTAACCCTGTGTGGTGTGGGCAGTGGGAATCCCTTGGGATGGGACCAACACATGTGGGAACGTTTCTGGTTCACCATCACAACTCTGTGCCCTCACCAGCCCGGCTGCAGGGAAAATCCCTGCAGGGAAAATCCCAGGAAAAAAAGCGGCGTGCTCAGTATTTCCCACCCCGAGCATCCAAGTGACAACAAGAGGGACAACTCAAGGCTGTCCCTGAGCAGTGGCCTTGGGAAGAGCCGCCAAATCTCTCTCAGGCCGTTGGGATGGAGGTGGAAAAGTGCCAGAACCGCGGCAGCCCCGGCAGGGAACGACCCCCGGGGCTCGGGGGGAGCGGGACCCGGCGGCTCCGCATCCCGGGGCTGTTGCCGAGTTGCGGTCCGGGATGCGGGACAGCCTCTCCCCGGCTGGTTTATTAACCTGCAATTAGAGCAGGGCCGAGCAGAGCGGACGCTATTAATAGCCGGGCAGATAAAGCTGACTCAGGCGGCAGCAGCCGCGGGCTCTGCGGGGGAGATGGATGGAGGGAGGGATGGAGGGATGGAGGGATGGATGGGTCCCCGCTCCCCGCGAGGTGACAGCGCTGCAGGAGTCACCGTGACCTTCCCCGTGGCCGCAGGACGGGCTATAAAGAGCCGAGCTTGCTCCCGTCTCCTCTGCCATCCCACCGGCCACAATGAGGGATATTTTTTTGATTTTTTTAAAAGGATGATCACTAAGCTAAAAATACAGCAGCGCCAGTGGCCTTTAATCCCGGTTCAAGAGCAATCTGACACTCCTGCTCTGCTTCCCAGCCGGGTTTTTGGGACGAAGGGATGCTGCCAGCTGGTGCTCCATGAGTTCACTCGATCCCTTTCCTCCTCCTCCTCCTCCTCTCGGGGTCCAAGCTCACGGATGCCCCCGGGGCTTCCCCCAGCGCCTCCTTTCCCAGCGGGACCCCGGCTCCGACCCGAGCGCGATTTTCTCGCTGACACGGAGGATTTGCAGTAGCGCCTTCAGGCTGCCAAAACACGTTGGCGTTATTTTTACCCGGCTCCAGGGTGGGGTATAAATAGAGCCGAGGCCGTTCTGTGTTGCTGACCGAGAAATGTCCCCCGCAGAAGCGGGCCAGGCACGCAGGAAATGTCACCTGGAACGTGGTCACCCCTGTCTGCAGAGAGGGGAAATGACAGAGCCCTGGTGCCACCCCTCTCCATGTGACCCCCAAAAACCACCGAGCCAGGCAGGGTCCTGCTCCGTTTGGGGGAATCTGGGGGTGCTGAGAGCACAAAGTTTGACCAGGAATGGGCACCTTTAATTAAATCTCTCCAGGATTAATGAAATCCTTCCATCTGTCAGGGCACCCCAAGTCTGTAAAGGGGATCAGCCCTGCGAGGGCAGGCACTCAGGGACAGCAGTGACAGGGGGTCACAGACATCGCCAGCACGACTTCTGTGACAAAAAAAAAAAAAACCAAAACCAAACCGATGGAGATTTTCCAGCCTGGCCTGTTATTTATGGCTCAGGATCAAGCAGCTGCTCCCGGCGGGGGCTGCCCCGCTCTGCTCCAAGGGAAGGCTCCTGCAGACGGTTTGTTCCCGATGTATGGAAACTTCTGATGAGGTGAAGTGAAATGCTGAGGGGAAAAAAATCATAAAATCCTTTAGGAGGGGCCCAGCCTCGCCCTGTGGAGCTGTGCCCCTGGGTGAAGGGCTCTGAGAGAGGCTTTGGACGCCTGACAGAAACAGCAAATGCTATAGGAGCACTTTTATGGAGCTCTGCTTCCTCATGAAAGCCAGACTGGTGTTTTCTTTTCCACTTGGACAAGGATTTTCCCATAATTGTGCTATTTTTATGGAGGTTTCAGACAGAAACAGAGGGCCTCTCCCAGCCAAGCCCTGGTGCTGGAGGAGCTGGAGCACTGGAGGGTTCAGCCTCTGATGCAGGTTCCCCCAGCTTTGCCAAGTCCCTTTGCTGGCAGATGTGGAAATCCCCCTGTGGAAATGGGGGATTTGTTCTATCTCTCCCTCACTGGGATTTTTCTTTTTTGGAGTTTCCTGCCTGGAGATGAACCGTGGTGCAGATGCTGCCTGAACCAGGGGGAAGCAGCAGAAACAGGGGCTCAGCCAAAACTCCCTCTCTGAGGACACAAAAACAAACAACTCACCAGTCAATATCAATTTCTGACAGACAAGGGACCCTCACCACCCCCAGGGCAGCTCCTCACCACCCCAGTCACTGCTGAGGAGGCAAAGGGCAGGGAAACACCAGCAGTGATGGCTGAGAGGCCACTAGCTGTGCCCATCACCACTGCCTCCCCCAATCCCCAGCTTTTGCTGGTTTCTGGATATATTTTTGCTGGGAAGGAGCTTTTTTTGGAGTGGTTTTGCTGCTGGAACCTCGACTGGGCTTTGCTGCTCAGTCCTGCTGGGTGTTGTGGCAGGTCAGTGGGAAGGAGTCAGGTGGGAGCAGGTTTTATGGGGAGGAAATGAAGTGGCTGAAGGGTTGAGGCTTTAATTTGAGGTGGGATTTCTGTCTGGCTGTGGGATTTGAGCTGGTGTTGAGCTGCTGTGGCTCCCTGTGCCCAGTTATGGGGACAGCAGGAGGAGGCTGTGCTGGGGGACTGTTGATACAAATCCTTTTGCAGTGTTTTGGAGGTGAATTGAATCTTTAGAAGCCTGGTGGGAATGTGCTCTGCCGGGCTGGGAGCTGCCGGGCGCCTGGAGCCATTAGCAGGGCACTAATAATGTCCTTTATTAAATCACAGCCACGTCATCAGCTGCACTGGGGGATGTGACTGCTTGCACGTCCCTTCCCAACCTGCCTCCTCCTCTGGGTGCTGTGGGAGTTGATTTTTCTCCGTGGGTTTTCAGCAGTTCCTTGCTCTGGGGTTCCACCCTGCAGAATGGGCTGGTTTTTTACTCAGTTCATCCCCAGGTCCTGGTGGCCTCAGATACTCAGGGAGTTTTTTTTGGCTCTGTTTGCTGTCAGCAGGAGGGGGTCTGTAGGCTCCTGAGTCAAATCCCTTATGCCAAACCTGAGTTTCCCCCAAAATACAAATCATTCAGCCCAAACTGGGCTCTTGTGCTCTTTGTACCTGCCTTGGACCAGGCCAGGCTTTGCTTGTGTTTACTGGAGCTGCTCTTATTAATCCCCATCACAAACCAGCTCTGAACATGTGCATTCCATGCCCTAAATTCTCAATCCAAAACTATTTGGGAACCAGACAAGGTTCAAGCCTTAGGAAAGCCCCACCCTTGCTGGAGGTGCTGCCTAACGGGGCCAGGGCTCCTTTTGGATTAGTGGCCCACAAGCAAGAAAAGCTATTTTGAACCAGAGGCTGGGAATGTTTGAGCTAATCCCAGGTGGAAGCTGATTAAGGGCTCGTGGGGGGAGATTTGGAGCAGATCCTGGTGGCACAGCCACATCCCGTGGCTGCTCTGCCCAGCCAAACCACCCCAATCTCCAGTGAGTGAGAGGAGGTGAAGCTCAGCCCAGCCTTTCCCGAGGTGCTGGAGGGGATTTCTTTGCACAAACCCTTGCCAAAGTCTGTGGAGCTTAATCCTGACCTTTGGCAGCTGTCAGGTGCTGGGAGGGGGAGAGCTCTGAGCTCCTTTCCAGGCTGGTGAGCAAAGGGATCACAGGGGCACCTTCAGCTCCATGTTACCCACACCAGGGATCTGGCAGTGGCTTCATCTTCTCATACCCCAGGGAAAAATTTACATTTTGGCCACCATTTTCAGGGTTTGAAAGTTTTTTTTTCTGTGGGAGATTCCCACCCTGAGCTGTGGGTGAGCTCTGCTCCGTGCTCTGAGGGACCAAAGGGTGCAGGATTGGGGTGGGATCTTGAGCATTAACCTGGACAGACACAGCTTTCCCCAGGGAAAGTGCTGCAGGGCTCATTCCCATTGCCATGAGTCTCTCCACTCCACTGTGCCAGGCACGGGGATGTCACATGTGACACCCAGCATCCACAGGAGGGTGGCACAAACAGCAGATTTTGGGTCAGGTGCCTTCAAGGAGGAGGAAATCCTAAAGGCAGCCATGGGGGATCTTCCCAACAAGCAAAGCTAGCACGTGGGAAGAGTCCTGTGGATCAGAGCTGCAGGTTGGGCCCTCCTGAATGAAATATTTGTGTTTTATCCACCTCACCCAGCCCCAGCCCAACAGCAGCTCCTTGTCTGAGACTCACAGAAACATGACCCAGTAAAGAGAGTCCTTGCAGCTCCTGAAACCACAGAGCTTCCTCCACACAAACCCTGGATTCTTCCCCACATCCTGCCCTGGGCAAACACGAAGCAGGACTCAGCAAACAGCACCAGGTGTAATCACAGCAGCGTTTCCTCTCCAGGAAAATATTGACTTGTCCCTCTGCTCACTCCTGGATT
Organism: Trochalopteron elliotii; assembly: GCA_024734555.1. Taxonomy (NCBI): domain Eukaryota; kingdom Metazoa; phylum Chordata; class Aves; order Passeriformes; family Leiothrichidae; genus Trochalopteron; species Trochalopteron elliotii. The sequence continues at coordinate 67,334 of JANPWX010019347.1, forward strand.
GAAAGCACATTTGGAGCAGCTTTTAAGGAATTGCTTACATTTCACTTTCCTTATTTTTTTTCCACGTGGAGCCCCACAGGAGCAGCATTGTGGCAAAGTCTGAGGTGTTTTTCAAGACCCCGTTTCAGGTGTTTATGTGCTGCTGCACATAAATCACACCTCAAACTGTGAGCCCTTGTCTGCTCACAGGCCCTCAGTGCTCAAAATATTCCTGAGGCTGAGCCCTTCCTGCCCAAGGACCCCCAAAATGTCTTCCTGCCTCCTTCCCCTGAGCCTGACCATCCTCAACCCCCCTCCCCCAAATTTAGCTGCTGCATGGGGGGAGCACCAAACCCTGGGCTTGTCCTGGGGATTGAGGGAGTTTTCCCTCCCAGCACCGAAGGAAATCCCCAGCCAGCTCTGTATGTAAATTTTTTCACCCATATATTTGCATCTATCTGATCAGTGGAGAAGCTGGGAGCAAAGTTTTTGTTCTGATGCTCAGCCCGGCCCTGCTGTGGGGATCTGGGAGAAGGGAACCGCAGGGGAAGCCTCTCCTTGTCTTATCTGTGTTTCACCGCTGGGATAAAGGCAGGGAAGTGTTTTCCAAGGATTTGGAGGGAGGGGCCGTGTGCCCTGGGCACTGTGGGGGCAGGTGGTCGCTGCAGTGCTCACAGAGGTTTTTGGGGACAAAACATCTTTTGCTCCTTGAGAGGAGTTATTCCTTCCAGGAATTAATTTTGTTGTCTCTTTGGAAGGTCACAAATTAACTCGCTCTGATCGCTGTTTTCCTTCCCTTAAAAGTGGTAAATCTTATTTTTCAGAAGTCCAAGCTGTAATCTGGGAGCTCTGGTCCCTTTTTTCTGCTCTTTCCAACAGTGGGGTACAGGGTCAGAGCACCCCAAAAGTGGCTGTAAGTGGGCACAAAGCCTGGATCCATGTGGAGCTGGGGAAGGACACACTGGGAGCTGCAGCCACGGGATTTAGGACACATTTCTGGCACCCTGCACTGAACCCTGTGGCCTCCTGCTTGTCGTGTGTCCATTTTCCTTTGGAATGCACCCAAAAGCTGGGGAAGCAGAACTCCAGTCCATGGAGCTGAGCCGTGACGTCACCGTTTGTGTCCGGATTAAAGGGAAATGAAAATTAATCCTTGCAGTCCAGGGAGATCTCTGGGGTTTAGTATTTTTTTTTCTTGATCATTCAGTATTTTTAGCAGATGCTTTTTTATTTTTAGTTCCTTGCAGAGGCAGCAGGTCCTGGAAATCCCAGCCCTGTCCCAGCAGCCTCATCATCTGTGCCGGGGAGTGATGGGAGGAAGGATGGTACCAGGCAAAATAAAACTGGCTGGGGTTGGCTCTGCCACCCAGAGCTCCTCAGAAGGGAGAGAATTAAACCCCACCCAGTTATTAATCAAGTGTAAAGAATGTGAGCCATGCTGTGCTGTGGAACTCTGATGGGAATGTGCTGCTGGTTGGGGTGAGACCCCCCCAGAGCTCCTGTGGGATCCCCTGCAAGGAGCCGCTGGCTCTGGCACTGCTGGGCTGGGGTGAATCCCAACAAAACCAGGGAAAAAGGAGATGGATCAGGGTTTGGATCAGGCCAGGAACAACCATCAATCCTCCCCAAGGAGCAGGAGGTTCAGATAAACCCTTTGCTGCACTCAGCCCCTGAAGAGTGGAACAGAGGAGTGAGGTTAATATTTAATTAACTTCTCTCCTTCAGATCACAGCAGCCGGGCACGGTGTCACAGCAGAGCGTTTCCCAGCCCCCCCAGGATTTATATTTCATTCCAGAGGGTTTGCAGAGGCAGGAGGTGCACGAGGGGCTGTCTTGATCTTGGTGGGAGTGGGTGAAGCCACTTTGCAGCAAATACAAATCCTTTCCCAGCGTGTCCAGCCGGGCACACGAGGCTCACTGTGCCTGGCATCTGTGTCAGGTGGCTGAAAATAACGTGGAAAAACTGTCTGCTGAGCAGGGCACAGGCACGGGGCAGTGCAGGGATCTTAATTAAAATTATTGGGTAAAGAACCCTGGCACACACCACTCCCAAATTCCACTGATAATTCCACCCTGTGCAGGGCCAGGGACACTCCGGGCCCGTCCCCGCACCCGCGGCTTTGGGGTGGTGTGAAAAATTGATTTCTTGATTAAAGTCTAATGCGTGGTATAATTAAGGAAATCCTCCCGGTTCAGAAAGTCATTAGGAGACGATTAATTGGGATGAGGCTGGGAGCTGCCTCCTGGTGAGGAGGAGCAGGCTGGTGGCTGCTGCAGCCCCGGGACCCCGGGGCAGCGGGGTCATTGTCACACACGGGATGGAGCCCGACCTTCCTTGGAAAACCCATCCCCGGGAATCTCTGCAAAGCTGACAGATCTTGGAGATCCCTCTGAGTCACTGCTGAGGCTCCTTCCAGTAACAGTTTAGGGGCTTTGACTTCAAAACATTTAATTGAGTGGTCACAGTTAACTGCAGAGCCCAAGGAAGTTTTCCAGAGCTGATCCATCTCTCTCCATGCCCATCCTGCACCTTCCAGACACCCATAACACAGCCCTGACCAGAACATTTTGCTTTTCCCCTGATTATCTCTCCAGTTCTTGCATTTGTTTTATTTATGATGAAGACAGCAGAGGCAGCAGCTGCTCCAAGGGGGTTTTTTCTGCCTTCCAGAGGCCGGGGGTTGATGCAGACACCAGGAGTTCATGCTGGGGGCTGGTGTCTGCATCACAAACTGGTTTTATTCTTGAAACAGTAATTGAATACTAAATGGTAGCTCTGTCAAATAGATTGGGCGAAAAGATCAATTTGCTTTAGATAGAGGAGATGATATTTCATGGCACAGAAAGGGAATTATGGAGAATCAGTAACTCAGCCTGTCAGTGTGCACCGGTGGGAGTTATTATATGTGTCTCAGACGTGTCTGATGAGTCTGAGGGTGAAAATTATTTTGGTTGAAGGAAATTTTGGTCACACAGCTGCTTTAGTGATTTGTTTGTAAACACTTCTGCTATGTTAAGTTAGTTTAGGCCCGGTGGATGAGTATTGAATGAGGGGGGAAATGTTTTGCAGTTCACTAGTGAAGAGTTTTCTATTTTTTTTCCACCCCCCCCCTTTTTTTTTTTTTTTTGAGAGGGGAAGTAAAATCTGGAGAACTGGAGAAGTGTCCAATAGGACAGGGATAGTGAGGTGTCTTTCTTTATGTCCACACTGAAATTGTGCTCTGAATGTTTATGGGTTTATGTGTGCACCCCAAAATCACCCCACAGCACCCCCCAAAAGGTGTCCAGGTGCTGATCCCCCCCCCCCGGCACTGATTAAAATTTGCTAATTACCCTCCTCTCCTCCAGGAACTGCAGCAGGGGAGAAGACCCCTGCACTGCCAGCCTTCCCTCCCTCATGCCCTGCAGGGTTGTTTTCTCTGTGTAAGTTCAGTAAAAAATGAAGTACTAGAGAGTAAAATGAAAGCTACCATGAAAATGCAGCACTCTGGCAAACAGTAACTGCAGTTCCATGCCCAGCCTCACCCTGTCCAAAAGATGAGGTACCTGCAAGTGCTGCTCACATCAGCTCACACATCCTGCAGGGGAATTAAATCTGGTTTTGCCACGGACATTTTACAATCCTCACTCATCTCTCCAGCAACAGACTCTTTGAAATTATCAGGTTGCTCAGAGCTCCATCCCACCTGGCCTTGAGCACTCCCAGGGGTGTGGCAGCCACAGTTTTTCTGGGTAACATTTCCTCACCACCCTCACAGGTTCTTACCCCAAAAATCTCCAATGTGAGCAGTTGAAACTCTCCCCTTGTGCCTGTGAGCACGTGGAGGGAACAGAGTGCACAGCATCAGCTGTCAGGGAGCAAATCTAGTTCAAACACACAGTTCTCATGCTGAAGTCGTTAAATCTTTGGCTAAACTAAAAAGGCAGAGTGAAGAATGTTTTTAATGTGCTCAGGAAATCCTCCACACTGGATGAGATGAGAAGAAGCCATTAGTGAGGATGGACAGGGATTCTTCTCCAAACAAAGGCCGATCCTGAGTAATTGCAATTCTATAAACAGAGCATCACTTCAAAAACTCAATGGCTGCCCCAGCAGCCAGGGAAGCATCAAACCCTGGGGTTTAATGTGAAGGTAGATGGATGGAAAATAATTAGGTGCCTTGCAGTTCCAAGCTTATTTTTCCAATCCACATTGTCCTTGAGTCATTATCTATTTAACGGGTTTGCTCTGCACTAATGGGAATGGAATTGCCAAATTCCATCCTCACTCTGGGACCAGCCTTCTCCAGCTTTGTTCTTGGGAGCTAAAGGACAGAGACCAGGCTTTTCTTTTTTTTTTTTCCCTGAATATGCTCACTTTTATTTCTTACAAAGCTAAAAAGCTGCTTGCTTTATGGATTAGATTTTTTTCTGACATCAAATTGCTGCAAAAAAACCTGAGCAAAAATTGTAGCCATACAATAGCTAAGACAGAGTTAGTGCAGGGTTTTATTAGCTCCCAACAGCTGAGGAGCATCCGAGGGGCTCTCAAACATCAGTTAACCCTCAGAACACCATTAACCATGAGTGTTTTGATAATAATTTTACAGGGAGCAAAGAGGTGGGCCAATTTATTCACCAATCCATGAATTTCTGTCTCCAAGTGCCTTCCCAGATTAGCTGTTAGTCACCCTGCAGTACGTCTCCTTCGTTTAATGTTGAGTTATGCATCCCAGCTTTCAATTGAAGGAGCTGGGCTAGCAGTCATCATTTGCTAGTAATGGAGTCAAGCTGCAAAATTTGGCTTCAAAGCTCAGAGCTGTGTGGATTTAGGGTTTTAGCTCGCCTGTTATAGAAATAAGAAACAGATGGGATTTGCAGGCCTGGTTCAGACTCCTCACTTCTCATCAGGTCAGTGTTAAATCAAATCAGATTTTCAGCCCAATTCATTCCTGCCTCTGCCTGGTGCACTGATGGCACACAAACTGCCCCCAGGGCTGGAATCCTTAGAACAGTGGGTGTGTTCTGGTGTATCTTGGAAAAGAAATATTACCACTGGTTCTGCAAGTGCTGTGGAATTAAAGGCAATTGGGAACATTTGTAGTCAGCGCCAGCCAGGTCCTCAACATGCATTTATATCTCAAAGTTCTCATATTTTTAGGAGTTTCAAGCTGAGAACTGTACAATATTTCTTTTTCATCTAATTAAGGGTTCTGTGAGACACATGGAAAGGCAGGGTTTGAGATATTCTTAGCAATTTAACTCAGAGCATCTTGCCTCAATTTATTGTAGACTCCACTCCTCAGGGCAGACCTGATTCCTCAGGGATGGTTTCCAAGGGAAATGGTGGCTTCCTCCTCCATCCAAACTGAGTCTGGGTATCTTCCCTTTGGAAGCATCACTTCAGCTGAACAAATTATTACATTTACTAGTGAAAGAACAGGCTCAAAGTGCATTTTGCAGAAGGTGATATGAGAGTATCTCACGGTCCTGTCTGTTTTTTAACCTAAGTACCATTTAAAACAGGGCTGTTCAGCTTCTCAGAGCTTGTGGTGGTGTGGAACCGTCTGTGGTTTGCTCTTGTGTGCCACTCATCAGGAATTCCTTGGAAAGGAGGATTTCCTGAAAGGCTTTCACTCCTTCCTGATGACTTGTGGAGATGATTTTAGCTGGGAAAGGGGATTTATAAAAGCATGGTGCTAAAGACTTGCAGACAGGCGTTGCCTCAAACAACGCTGCACACCCCAGAGATTGCCAGATTGTGGGCAAAATAAAGAGTTGCCGTTCCCAGGCTGCCTGTGCAGCCTCCCCGCCGCTTTTGCCAGGGGTGCACAGAAGCGGAGAATCTGATAAGAAAACACTTTTGTAATGGATGTGATGGATAAATTCGTGCATTAAAATATAAGAAATGTTACAGATGTAGTGAATAAAGCAGTGGATTAGAAATATTGTACTTTGTCACTCTGAAACTGCAAAGTAAGCCCTGGTTCCCGGAATGGGAAAGGCGTTTCCAAATACCGGGACTTACTTTGCAACTGTGAAGTAACAGATTGAAAGTTAAACTTGCAAGAGAAAAGGATCGGCTTGCCAGGATGTGGCTCGTTGATCAAATCAGACTCCGTGCACCTGGACCATCAGGTGGCTGATGGCAATCTCAAGGGAGGACCCGGAGGTGTGAAAAATCACCATCCCAAAAAGAGGTTCCAGGAAAATCCTTTCAGACATGCCCCAGTGCCGGGAAATCTGTTCAAGATTCATCACCAAGTGAAAGACCGTGCTTGAATATGAAGACTGAACAGAAACACAATGAGCTCGCCGCTGGGCACAGAGAACAGTATAAAAATTGGACTCAAAACCCAGCTGGTGTGGGCAGGGCAGGATCGCACCCTTGCTGTCGGCCGCCTGTCTCACCCAGCATTCCATCGATGCTGTGGCTGTCTCAGATAGATTTTTGAAAATGGAAAAAGAAAACTTTGTTCTTTTTTACCCGCTTGGCCAATGTTCATTTATAACAACTTTCATGTCGGTGGAAGTTGAGTGCCAGCCCAGCGGAGGCAAGGGCAGCGCCGGGGGACAGACAGCCGCGGTGCTGCTGCTGCGGGAGAAAGAAAAGCGAAGGAGGGCAAATGCTCGGTGTGTAAAGGCTTCCAGCCTAATGCAGGATTAGTGGAAGGAAAATGGACTGCACATTAAAATTCATGAAGGAGTACGATTTAAGATCCATGAATAACAGAGCCACAATTATGCAGGGCCGGGGATTTGGGATTGTTTTTGGTTTTTTTTCCAGGGTTGGTGGAAGAAGTGAAGTCATTACCAGGACGTGTGTGTGTGGCTGCCGCGGGCTCTGCCCTCCTTGCTGGGTGTTGTGGACACGCAGAGCTGATGATACCGAAGGGATAAACACGGGGACAAGAGGAAATGGGAGAGGTTGTAGATTCCCAGACAAAATATGAGGGGGATTTTGCGGTCTGATAGGCTGTGTCCTTGTCCCTGGGTCTCGAGGCTGTCTCTGGTAAGAAGTTTTAGTGCTTTTTTAGATCCCTCAAGTCTGGGGGATGTGGCACTTGGGGATCTGTCACTCCGGACACCCTTTGTGACTCCTGGAACCTTGGTCAACTCACTCATCTCCTGGGGCTCAGCCCTCGCCTCAAAAACGAGCTGACCCAGAGGGGTGTAAGGGATGGGTTCGTTCCTGGGAGGTGTGACAGCATCTGTGGTAAGGAGAGTTCAAACCTGCTTTTCTATCCTTAATTAAGCTACATGAACCACAGGTCCTTCCAAACAAGGTTGTGAAAGGAAATCCCAGGTGAGTCTGGACCTACAGGACGTGGTGAGGGCCATGGGAAGGGGAGGAAGGCAACCCTCAGCTCATCAACCTCCAGTTTTTTGTTACCCAGTGCAGGAGAGATCAAGGAGATCTGGCATCTCCTAATGACTTAGCATGAGAAAAGCTCATGCCAGGGGTTAATTCTTCATCCTTCATTCCCCTCCACGAGGACAGAGGCTGGGAGGTCAGCTGCTGTTATTCCGTGGTCGTAATATAGAACAAAAGAGTAGTATTTTGTCCTAGATTTAACAGCTGGAGAAATAAAACTACTTTGGGTGGCAGGAGATGCTGTCATGTGTAAGAGGGCATTTCCAGGGTAGTTAAGGATATCTGCTCATTCTACAGTCACAGAAATATATTTAAATCACAGCCAGGCTGCACTCTAATGGGAATGTGGGGCCTAAGTGAATTATTGATTGTTTTGCACATTTTATAAGGAAGTCAGAAGAGGATGTCTAATATACAGAAATAGATTAGAAGCCTCCCATGGGTTGTAACAGAAGTGCAAGCGTGAGAAGGTCTTAAAATAGCCAACAGCTGTCACTGCTGCAGGTACAAAAGGCCTTGAATCAGTGGAATACTTCAGGTGGAGATCCAGGGAGATGCATCTGCTCCATGCCTCCTGGATTTTTTTCCCTGCTTTCTCTCAGTGTATGTGCTAAGTGCCCATAAGCTGCCTTCCCTCATCTCTTTAGGTAAGCGTGGGAAGAAAATGTTCCAATTTAACACGAAAAATCTCAGCCACCATTTAGAGATTTAGGTATTCTCCAATCTGCCCTACCCCAGTCTCCAGGGAGACTGTTCCCATGCCATTCTGCATTTATATTTCTGCACAGATAATGTCACTGATCCAAGGGCTGCTTGGAGGATTGCTGGGGGAGCTTTTTTTAAACCACAGACACGGCGTAGTGGCTTTGTACGAGCGTCACTGAATTGTTTCCAACATTCAGCTCCTCACCTGTCTGGATGGTGTGTGAGGGCTGACAGACAGATGGATGGACAGCCCGTGCTCTGTGTGAGAATGCAAACAGCTGAGCCAAAGCTTAATCCTCTCCCCAGCCCCTGACCTTTTTATTCAGGCTTGCACCTGGCAGGAGCAGCAATCATTCATGGATGTGGCCTCGGAAACAGCTGCAGCTCTGACACTGGAGTTAAATTTAAAAAGGGTGGTGCAGGCGTACGTGTGAGGGGGGTAAATCAACAAAGTCACTTCCTAGACCAACTTTAAAGAGAAAACAGGGCTTTAAGAATATCACTCGAGGCCTGCAGTGAGTATGCCAGGTCTCTTCTGCTGAGTACAATGATGTCTGTGCAGAAACGTTTGCAGAACTGGGGCACGGAGACCTGAGTGTGCGGCTGTGACTCACTGCAGGTCCTGGCCATGTGCAGACACAGCTCCACAGCAGCTGGGAAGGGGAATGGGATCAGCCTCAGGGTGAGCTGGGCAGGGATTGTGTGGCCACCAAGGGATGAGCAGTTGTTTGTGGCAGTTCTGTCACCCTTTGTGCTGTAGCTC
>JANPWX010019350.1:0-39268 GCA_024734555.1 Trochalopteron elliotii
AGCAATGGGGAGATGGATGGAGAGAGGGGTGGTGATGGAGGATGAGTGGAGGGATGGAGAGGAGGAAAGAGGGATGGGGGGACAAAAGGGCAGGGAGGGAGCGATGGGTGGGAGCCTCCTGCTCCCCGTCCTCACCTGGGCATAGTCATTGAACTTGCGGAGCTCTTCGTTAGCCAGGATCTCATTTATGGTTGGCTTGGGCACCCTGTCCAGCCCTGCCAAGAGGGAGCTGGGCTGGAATTCTGCCCCAGCTCGGCTGGGATGAGGCTCCTGCTCTGAGCCCAGAGCTCCATCCCAATCCGTGCAGGTTTTAATTAACTCATTAATTCTGCTCTGCTCTGCCCCCACCTCCCAGCCGGCTCTCAGGGTCCATCCACCTCCCCCATCCCATTTTGCAGGAAAAAGGGAGAACAAAAGCACAGTGCCCCGTTTCACCTCCTGCCTACCCTGGAACATGGCAGCCTCTCCGTAGCCTTCCTCCTGCTTCTCCCTGAGGAGCTGGTAGCAGGCGCTGGGGCTGGCCAGGAGCAGCCGGAATCCCTGCGAGGGAGGAGGAGGTCGGGGAGGGCTCTGGAGGGTCTCATCCCGCTTTTTTCCCACTCCTGGCATCCGTTACCTTGCGGTCAGGGGCGGGGACAAAGCTCAGGAACTCGTCCACGTGCCCGACGTGCAGCCAGTCCGAGAAGAGCTCCACGGGCGCCTGCACCTTCTGTGCCACCAGGAAATCCCGCACGGCCTTGGCCATCCTGCGGCCGCCCACCCTGCAGGAGCGCCAAGGGTTTGGGGGGCCTCCGGGAGGCTCCGCTCCGAGCCGACCCCAAACGGGGCCGGGAAATCCGTTTTTTGGGGTTTTTCTGCTCCCGGCTCACCTGGGGAAGCTGCTGCCGATCAGGATGCGCCCCAAGGGATACTCCTTGCCCCGCACCGTCACCGGCGGGCTCACCTCCAAATTCCCGAAGGAATCCAGGCTGGAAGCGCCCTCTGGAGCCTGCCGGGCCACGTAGCCAAAATCGGGGCCCTGGGTGGGGGAAAAACGAGAGAAAATGGTTTAAAAATGCAGCTGTTGGCACTGAAGCACTGCACCCCCAAATCCTCTGTGCTGGAGCTTCCCACACCGAAAACTCAGGAAATAAAGGGATTTATCCCTGTTTTTAAAGGGATTTATCCCAGTTTTTAGGGGCTTGCCGAGCTGGGCAAGGCAGGAAGAAGGGTCTGGATACCAGGATGCTCCTGACAGGAAAATCCTTCAGGCCGCGGTCCCGAGGCGAGTCGAAGACCACGGGGAAGGTCTTGTGGGGGGCTTGGACGTAGCCGAACTCCACCTCATCCTGGAGAAGGGAAGGAGAATTTTGGGAAGCCCCCCGGCGCTGCCGCGTCGAGGAGGGACCGGGCCCGCCCTGCTCCCACCTGGATCCAGCGGTCCTGGCGGTTCTGCGGCGGCGGACACTCGGTCAGAGGGCACTGCGCCCGCTCGGCCAGCGCGCCCACCGCCTCCACGAACCCCTCGTTGTCGTCCACGCTGGGGGAAAAACGGGAAAATCGGGATTTGGGAGCGGATCCGGCAGCGGGCAGGGTGGGAGCGCCCGGCACCCACCTGCAGACAAAGACCTCCAGGGGCTGCTGCGTGTTGGGAGTCATGATCCAGGGAGCCACACGGAAAACCACGGAGTCCGTGAAGATCGGCGACTCCAGGAGACCCTGGAACAGCAGGGATGGAGTTTGGGATCTGCCCCCACTGTCCCAGCCTCCTATGGGATGGCGGGGATGGAGTTTGGGATCTATCCCTGCCATGCCAGCCCACCTTGGGGGGGGTGAAAATTGAGGGAAAAGTGGGAAAATAGGGGTTCTGGGATGGGGGGAATGGAGTTTGGGATCTGTCCCCTCTGTCCCACCCCACCCTGGGGGGGAAAATTTGAGGGAAAAGTGGGAAAATGGGGGTTCTGAGCTGTGGGAGGAAAAATAATGGGAAAAGTGGGAGAATGGGAATTCTGGGCAGTGGTAGAAAGGGAAAATTGAGGGAAAAGTGGGAAAATGGGGGTTTGGGGATGGCAGGGATGGAGTTTGGGATATGTCCCTGCTGTCCCAGCCCCCCCTGGAAGGGCAGGATTGGAGTTTGGTATCTGTCCCCACTGTCCAAGCCCCCCCTGGGACAGCAGGGATGGAGTTTGGGATCTGTCCCTGCTGTCCCACCCCTGTGCCCCCTGTCCAGACCTTCTCGGGGCTCTCGAGCAGGGTGACGTGCAGGGACACGAGGCCAGGGAAGGTCACGTCGGGGAAGGCCAGGCCCTCCACGTAGAAGACGCTCTCCTGGCAGTGCCGGCCCGGCCGCACGGTGTACGCCAGCTTGGAGCCCCCCAGGACATGCTTGAACTTCTCCAGCTCCGCTCCACCTGTGGGACACGGACATCTCACACCACAAACCCACCCTCTTTGTCCCTAAAACCCCAAACAAACCCCTTTGTCCTACCCCAAAACCTGGGGATTTCACCCCGCGGGGAGCAAACCCCGCATGGATCAGCTCCATCCTCCCATGGGGTGCTGGAGGAACAGTGCAAGGAGTTGGGGTTGATCCTGGTGAGCCGGGGACTTCCCTTCCTCCCAAATTCCCTCAAATCCCCCCAGAAATCCAGGCACATGTTGGAACTCTGAAGGCTGAAAATTTCAAGCCTTATGAGCTGAAGGGTGCCAACCCTCAAGTAAACACCTCATTTGACATGAGACCTTGGAAAAGGCTTCCAAAATTGAGTGATAGCACAGAAGCAGTGTATAATATTAAATATATATTAAATAGTCTGGATGGTATTGTGGGATCTCACAGGGTGAAAAACTTAGTTTTAGGATTTTAGTGTACTGTGATGTATAGGAGCCAAGATGGGGAACTTCAAGTGTGAATTAGTTGTCTTTTTGCACCTTCTTCTTTCACCTTCTTCACAAATCTGGGTGGTTTTCTCTAATTGAGTGAAAAATGTCTGTGATGCAGATTTCCAGTGATCACACTGGAAAGCATAAATAATGCTTTATTATGCATAATTTATGCTTATTGGAAGCATAAATAATATAGATGCCAACTGTTCATTGGATAATTGGGACTTAAATAGCCTTGTACCTCACTTCCTTGACCTGTTAGAGAGAGCTCACATCTCGTGAGTTTGTAATAAATAAGGATAATAAATTTCAGAGTGAGACTTCACAAACAACATCTCCTGAGTTTTGTTCACCCTGACTTCGGGGCAGGAAAGAGAAAAAATCCCAACAGGCAACTCACTGCCACCGTAGAACACCCGGATCTTGTCAGCGTCCCCGAAATCCACGTGAAGCAGCAGGCGGTGCCCAGCGAAGATGGCGCGGGGCCCGCGCGTCCTCAGCACCACCTGAGACATGTCCTTCAGGTCTGGGGAAACAGGGAAAACTCAGGGAAAACCGACGGAAAAAGGGGGAAAAATTGAGGGAGAAGTGGGAAAAAAATGGGGGTTCTGAGCTGGGGTAGGGAGGGAAAATTGAGGGGAAAATGGGGAAAATTGAGGGGAAAATGGGAAAACTGAGGGGAAAGTGGCAAAATTGGGGGTTCTGGGCGGTGGTAGGGAGGGACAATTGAGGGGAAAAGTGGCAGAAAATTGAGGGAAAAGTGTGAAAATTGAGGGAAAGTGGGAAATTGGGGTTTCTGGGCTGTGGTAGGGAGGGAAAATTCAGGGAGAAGTGGCAGAAAATTGAGGGAGAAGTGGGAGAATGAGGGTCCTGGGCTGTGGAAGAAAGGGAAAATTGAGGGGGAAATGGGAGAACTGAGGGAAAAGTGGGAGTATGGGGGTTCTGGGCTGTGGTGGGAAGTGAAAACTCAGGGGAAAGTGGGAAAATTGAGGTTCTGGGCTGTGGAAGGAAGGGAAAATTGTGGAAAAAGTGGGAAAATTGACGGAAAAGGGGGGAAATTGGAGTTCTGTGCTGTTGTAGAAAGGAGATTGAGGGAAAAGTGAGAAAACAGGGAAAAGGGGGAAAACTCAGGGAAAAGGGAGGGAAAACTCAGGGAAAAGGGAGGGAAAACTCAAGGAAAAGGGAGGGAAAACTCAAGGAAAAGTGAGAAAATTAGGCATTCTGGGCTGTGGAAGAAAGGGAAAATGGAGGGAAAAGAGGGAAAATGGAGGGAAAAGCAGGAAAGCTCAGGGAAAAGGGGGAGGTTGGGTTGTGGAACCATTGTAGGAGCGCACGGCGCTGTCCTCGTTGTCCAAGCCCTCGGCCTCAGGGTCGTCGCGGTCGCAGTTGACGAGCAGCACGGCCCCGTGGCCATCGGGGCCCCACGTCCAGCTGGCCTGGGGGACACGGGGTGGGACTGAGGTCAGACAGGAATTCCCAATCCCATCGGGGTCTGGGGGTCAGGCAGGAATTCCAAATCCCGCGGTGGTTCCTGGCCCCTTGCGTACCTTGTCCAGCAGTGTCCGACTCACAGCCCCGCTGCGGGTGATGTCAGCATCCAGAGACACCTCTGTGGGACAGGGATGAGATGGGGAAAGGGAAATCCAGGAATGGGGGTTCAGGAATTGGAGTTGAGGAATGGGGGTTGAGGAATGAGGGTTTGGGAATGGGGGTTTGGGAATGAGGGTTCAGGAATGGGCATTCAGGAATGGGTGTTCAGGAATGGGGGTTCGGGAATAGAGGTTCAGGAACAGAGATTCAGGAATGGAGATTTAGGAATGGGGGTTCGGGAATGAAGGCTCGGGAATGGGGGTTTGGGATTGGGGGTCCCCCTTACCCACACAGGTGAGGTAGAGCACAGCCCGGCCCACGGGAACCCCACCAGCCTCGCGGAAATAGGAAATCCTGACCTGCAATGGGGAGCAGAGCTGGCACCGAGCCAGGCAGGAGGGATCCCAGGATCCCATGGGAATCCTGGCACCCAGGATCCCAGGAACTGACAGGAATCCTGGGATCCAGAGGGACTTCCAACACCCAGCGGGGATCCCAGCACACATCTCAGCACCCAGTGAGGATCCCAGGAATTCCAGCAGGAATTCCAGGATCCAGCAGGGATTCCAGGATCCAGCAGGGATCCCAACAACCAGAGGGAATCCCAACAACCAGGGGGAATCCCAACAACCAGGGGGAATCCCAGCACCCAGCAGGAATCTCAGGATCCAGAGGGAATCCCAGCACCCAGTGAGAATCCTGACACCCATGCCAAGATACAGTGGGAATCCTGGAATCCAACAGGAATCCTGGGATCCCCAGGACTCCCAGCACCCAGCAGGAATTCCAGCACCCAGCAGTAATTCTGGAATCCAGTGGGAATCCTGGCACCCATCCCAACATCCACTGAGGATCCTGGCACCCATTGCAAGATCCAGTGGGATGCCGGGATCCAGAGGAGATCCCAACACCCAGTAGGAATCCCAACACCCAGCAGTCATCCTGAGATCCAGCAGAAAATCCCAACACCCGGCAGTAATCCCAAAGTCCAGGAGAAATCCCAGCACCCAGTATTAATCCCAGGATCCAGCAGTAATCCCAGGCTCCAGCAGGAATCCCAACACCCAGCAGGAATCCCAGCACCCATTCTAGCACCCAGCAGGATCCCAGCACCCATTCCAGCTCCCAGTAGGAATCCTGGCAGCCAGCGGGAATCCCAACACCCAGGACAATCCCAGCACCCAGGACAATCCCAGCACCCAGGACAATCCCAGCACCCAGCAGGCTCCCAGCACCCATCCCAACACCCAGGGGCAATCCTAGCACCCATCCCAGCACCCAGCGAGAATCCCAGCACCCATCCCAGCACCCAGCAGGAACCCCAACACCCAGGAGCAATCCCACCCCCCATCCCAGCTCCCACTGGGAACACCAGGATCAGGCAGGATCCTGTCCCACCTTCTCGTCGCCCACGTCCTTGCTGGGGGCGTCCATGGCCAGCAGCAGCTCGGGGCGGGGGGCCAGGGGCCAGCGCCCCACGCTCGAGGGCAGCTTCACACTCTGGGCCTGGCTCAGCACCCAGAGCTGCACCCCCGGCGTGCCCTGGGCATGGAATGATGCTGCTCCAGGTGGAGCTGAGCTGGGAACAGCGAGGGGACAGAGTTCAGCACCCAGGATGGGACAGCGGGAATTCTGCCAGGAGCAGGGGGAAATGCAAATATTCCCGGGAAATGCAGCCTCAGCAAGGGCTGAGGTGTGGAATTGGGGTAAAACCTTCAATGGGGAGCAAATACTGGGGTTTGGGATATCGATGAGTCCTGGGAAATTCAAATATTCCCAGGAAATGCAACCCCAGCAAGGGCTGTGGCATGGAATTGGGATAAAACATTTGATGGGAAAAAAATCCCCACTGTCATCTGGAATTGCAGCTGGTGGTGCAAAATGCGGCAAATACAGAAAAGGGGGATTTCAACAAGTCCTGTAATGTGGAATTGGGGTAAAACCTTCAACGGGGAACAAATCCTGGGGTTTGGGATATCAACAAGTCATGGAAAACTCAAGTATTCCAGGGAAATGCAATATGAACAAGGGCTGTGGTGTTGAATTGGGATAAATCCTCCAACAGGGAACAAATCCTGGGGTTTTGGATATCAGTGAGGCCTGGAAAATAAAAGTATTCCTGGAAAATGCAACCTCAGCAAGTGCTGAGATATGAAATTCTGGTAAGCCCTTCAAAATAGAAAAAATCCTGAAATTTTGAAAATCCGTGAGTCCTGGAAATACAAATATTCCTGGGAAATGCAATTTCAACAATGGCTGCAATGTGGAATTGGAGTAAATCCTTCAAAAGGGAACAAATTCTGGGGTTTGGAATATCAGCGAGTCCTGGAAAAATAAAGTGTTTCTGGAAAATGCAATTTCAGCAAGAGCTGAGATATTAAATTGAGATAAATCCCTCAATGGGAAGAAAATCCTGCATTTTAGAATGACAGCAAGTGGTGCAAAATGCAGCAAATCCTGGGAAATGCAGCTGCAATAAATCCTGCAATATTCAGTTGTAGGAGGTGTTTCAATATGGAACAAATCCTGAATATCAACAATTCCTAAAAACTGCAAATAATCCTGGAAAATGCAAAGGCAACAAGTGCTGAGATGTGAAACTCTGATAAATCCTTTGGTGTGGAACAAACCCTGAAATTTAGAATTATGGGAAGTCCTGGAAAATTGAAACAATCCTGGAAAATGCAACTGCAGCAAGCCCTGAGATATGAAATTAGGGTAAAATCTTTAATATGAGCCAATCCTACAATTTAGAATAGCAACTGGTCCTGGGAAATTCAGCTGTAACAAGATCTGCCCCATGAAATCGGGATAAATCCTTCACTGTGGAACAAATCCCGCAATTTAGAATAGCAAAAGGTCCTGAAAAATGCAAATAAATCTGGGAAACGCAACTGCAGCAAGTCCTGCAAGATGAAATTGGGGTAAATTCTTCAGCGTGCAACAAATCCTGAAATTTAGAATTGCAGGAAACCCTGAGAAATGGAAATAATCCTGGAAAACGCAATTGCAGCAAGCCCTGAGACATGAAATTGTTATAAAACCTTTAATAGGAACAAATCCTGAAATTCAGAATAGCAATAAATCATTGAAAATGCAAAAAAATCCTGGGAAATGAGAAGGCAACAAGTGCTGAGATGTGAAACTCTGATAAATCCTTTAATACAAACAAACCCTGAAGTTCAGAATGGAATTCGAATGAATGAAAAATGGAATTAATCCTGAGGAATGCAACTGCAGGAAGTGCTGAGATACCAAACTGAAAAATCCTTCCATGTGGAAGCAATCCTGAAATTTAGAGTAGCAACAGCAACTAAATATAGAAACTCATGGAAAATGCAAATTGTCCTGAAAAACGCAACTGCAGCAAATGCTGCAAGATGAAATTGGGATAAATCCTTCAGTGTGGGACAAATCCCGCAACGAAGTCTTGCAGCAAATCCTGCAACCTAGAATTGCACCGATTCCCTGGACATGCAGCAAATCCTGCAACCTGGAATTATATCAGTTCCCTGGATCTGCACCAAATCCCCCAAAACGTGCGGGCAGCCGCTTCTGGAAAAGGCAATTCCGACAAATCCCCAAAGGCGATTAAAGCAAATCCCGCCCGAGGCTGCGAACCCTGGGGAAGGCGGCGGCGCCAGACTCGGGCAGGAATCCCTCCAAAACCCCAAATCCCGGGATATTGCAGGTGCAAAACGCACCTGGGAATAAACGGGAATAGACGGAAATGAATCCCACAGAAATAACCGCAGGAATCCCTCCGGAACGTCCCAAATCTTGGAATAAAATCCGCGAACCTCCCGAGGGTAGAGGGGACGAGACCCGGCCGCCATCCAATGGATGCCGGCGCTCCCCGGGGGGGGGGGATTTTGGGCACGGATCTCCCCAAAATCGGCATTTCCCGGGCGGTGCTGGGCAGGCCGGAGCTCGTCCCGCCCCGCCCCGGGCCAGGAGGCCACGGGCGATGGGCCCGGAGCAGATCCGGACCGCGAGAAGGAAACGCGGCTCCGTGCCCGGAGAAGGGGAAAATCCCAGCCCGGGACAGCGGGAGGGGACGGTAAATGAGCCCCGAGTTGCCGTGGCCCGAGCGGGGTTCAGGGAACAAAATCCCGGGATTTGGGCAGCGGCTCCGGCTCCAGCGCCCGGACGGGGGTTCGCTCTCCTCCTTCCCCCGAAAGTGGGAAAGGTTCATGAACTCATCCCGCCGGGATGCGGAAACCACAAAAAGGGCTTGCGGCGCCCCGAAACGGGCAAAATCCCGCTGGGAACGCTGCGGTGCCGCTGCTGTGGAGATGTTTGGAGCGTCTGTGAGGGACAGCGAGAAGGGATAGCAGGGATGGGACAGCGGGGATGGGACAGTGGGGATGAGACAGCGGGGATGGGACAGTGGAGATGAGACAGCGAGAAGGGACACTGGGAATGGACAGCAGGAATGGACACTGGGAAGGGAGAGTGGGAAAGGACAGCAGGATGGGACAGCGGGATGGGCACTGGGATGGGACACTGGGAAGGGACAGCGGGAATGGACAGCGGGATCGGACACTGGGAATGGACACTGGAAGGGACAGCGGGATCGGACACTGGGAATGGACACTGGAAGGGACAGCGGGAACGGACAGCAGGATGGGACAGCGGGATGGGCATTGGGATGGGACACTGGGAATGGACACTGGGAAGGGGCACCGGGAATCCCACCCCTCACTCCTCCCGGGACAGCATCCCCTGGGAAAAGCCCCCGGAGCAGCAGCATCGCCCCCGCCCCACCGCGCGCTATTTTCGGCCTTTGGTTAATGGGATCGTGGGGAAAAGCGGATTTGTGCCCCGCGCTCACCCGCACACGTCCAGGGCCAGCTCGGTGCCCAGCACGCACACGGTGCTGCCGGGGCGCTGCGTGGACAGCTGGACACGGCGCTGCTGCGCCATCGCGGCCGCCACTGGCACCCTCGGGTGCCGCGCCCGGCGGCCGCAGGGGATTTATAAAACCGGGCTGCTGGGAGGGGATCAGCCAAAGCCCGGCCTAATCCCACCTCTGGGCTGGCCGTGCGCGGGTCCGGCCGCGCTCCCGGCGATGGGAGCGGGGGGAAGCGGCCCGGGACACCCACGGGCTGTTCGGGGCTCCGGGGCGCTGCGGGGGGGTTCGGGCTGCGGTCAGCACAAAGGGCCGAGGGGGGAGCGGTCACGGCCCGGCCCACGCCGTGAAATATTCACCGCGACACCCGAGCCGTGCTGGGCCCGCGCCAGCGCCGGGCCCGGCCGGGTTTGGTTTCTCCTTCTGCTGAAAGGTTTTATTTGTTCGGCCGGGACAATTCGCTGGAATTCCTCCTCCGGGGAGGGCTGGAGGGGCGGGACGGGCGCTCGCCCGGGTCGCCGGGGCCCTGCCGGGGGATGTCACCTGCGCCGGGGACAGCGGACCCCCGGCAGCTTCAATGGCCTTTGTTTTAATTAAATCCTGGGCTGCGCGTGGGAGAGCCCTTTGTCCCTGCAGCTGTTCCCAAATCCCCTCCCCGCGGGGTCACTCACGGCCCGGATTTAATGTCGCTCCTCGGGGCCCGGGAATATCAGCAGGGACACCGCCCCGGGGAATGGAGTTACAAATGGGGTTAGAAATCCGCTTTTGGGGTGAGGGGGATGTGCGGGATCATCCCCTCCCCGCTCCTCCGGCACCGCAGGAGTTCGAACGGCAGGTGCGGCTGCACCTCAGAAACACCGGCAGGAAATTGTTTTGCCCAAAAGAAGCGTGTCCAGCCGCAGAAGAGCAGCAGGGCCGGGCCGTGCCCGGGGCACCGGGCGGGTTTCGGTTCCCGGGGCGGTGCCAGGCGGGTGCCAGGCGGGCGCGGGGAAGTGTCGCGCTCCGGTGGAGACAGAGAGCGGAGTGACACTGAAAGTCCCTCCTGGAAAACGCGTGAAAGAAAAGGTCCCGAGAAGGGCAGGGGAGGTTCCTGCAGGCTGAGAACCAGGTTCCCCAGCAGGAAGCGATTTTGGGGCTGACACAGGGAATTTGGAGGTATTGTCAGCTGCAAACCCGCGAGCGGGGACCCCACGCCCCCGCGGCCGTGGGAGGGGGCCCGCACCCCCCAGAGCAGCCCCCCCACCCCGCCCTGCCCCACCAGCCTCAAACCAAATCCCTGTGTCCAAAACCAGCTCCAAAGGACATTTTCACACCGAGAGCAGAGGAAGGAAGGACGAGAGACGGGGATGCGCTGCCCCCTCAGTGTCCGTGAAGCTTTATTGGCCAAACCCGTGCTGTCGGTGCTTTTCCGGCACAGGAAATGCACCTTCCCCCTGGGCTGCAGGAAATGCACCTTTCCCTATAGCACCGGGGGGGTCAGGGCACCACGTGCCACCACTTGAAGGCGAAGGGCTTTCGGCGCACGTTGGTGCCGCAGTGAACGTCCCCTGACAGGACGTGGTAGGAGAAGAAGTCGTCGATGAAGGTGCAGGACAGGCCCAGCGGCTCCAGCAGCTCCCGCACACGCTGCTCCAGGCAACAGCGCCCGCCCACCACGGGCCCGAAGGGTTTGGGGATGCCCAGGTGCCGGCCCAACACCAGCATGTTCACCTGCAGTGCCGACATTCCAGCGGGGAACAATCCCGGGGGGTTGGTCAGGATCAGGGCAGGGTTGGGATTGAGGCAGGGTTGGGATCGGGGCGGGGTTGCGGGCTCGGGGTCTCACCATGTCCGGGAACAGTGCGTCGGCGCGGGAGCCTGTCAGGATGAAGAGCTGTGGGATGTCCACGATGTCCTGCTCGCTCAGCCCCAGCTCCTGCTTCAGCAGGTCGCGGTTCCAGTCGATGCAGCGCTGTGGGAAGGACCCGGAACTGCTATCCCAGCCCTCCAAATCCCACCCATGGGCCCTGCTGGATCCTGCCTGGATCCCACCCCATCCCTGTGCACAGCCTCCCATCCCATGCCAACCTTCCACCTCATTTCCATCCCAACTTCCCAGCCCATTCCAACCTCCCACCCCATCCCTGTGCACACCTTCCAGCCCACCCCATCCTCTCCTTCCCTTCACCCGCCACCTCGGTGTCCCTGGGGGCATCTCCCTCTCCTCACCCACTCCAGCCATTCCCCAGGACCCCCAAATCCCCTTCCTGCACCCAGGAACCCCTCTGGAATGAAGGAGAGGGAACCCCCCTGGAACGGAGGAAAGGGAACAGCCCTGGAACGGAGGAGAGGGAATGTCCTGGATCCAAGGTCCTGGAGCCACCTGCACATGCCGGTTGTCGCTCTGCAGGGACTCGTCCGCCAGGATCTCGTCAATGCTTTTCTTCTCAGAGCCCTTCAGCCCTGGGGGTGTGGGGGCAGTGAGGGACAGGGGATGAACAGTGAGATGAACATAGGAAAGGACACTGGGATGGACAGTGGGAAAGGACAGCAGGGATGGACACTGGGAATGGACACTGGGATGGACAGTGGGAAAGGACAGCAGGGATGGACACTGGGAATGGACACTGGGATGGACAGTGGGGAAGGACAGCAGGGATGGACACTGGGAATGGACACTGGGATGGACAGAGGGATGGACAGAGGGATGGACAGAGGGATGGACACTGGGAATGGACAGAGGGGATGAACACAGAAGGGACAGCAGGAAGGGACAGTGAGGATGAACACTGGGAGGGGACAGCAGGGAGGCACACTGGAAATGGACAGTGGGATGGACAGTGGGATGGACACAGAAGGGACAGCAGGGATGGACACCAGGAATGCTGTCCCCTGGGCATGTCCTAAGCCAGCCCTCACCAATGAACTGCGTGGCCTCCCCGTGGCCCTGCTGCTGCTTCTCCTTGAAGAGTTTGTAGCAGGCGTTGGGACTGGCCAGGAGCAGCCGGAATCCCTGCGGGACAGAGCCCGGGGGTCACCCCTGGCTATGGGGGGATAAAACACCCCAGAGGCCAGCTGGGAGGCACCACAGCCATCCCAAATCCATCCCTGGGCCATAGGATGCCCACAGTGATCCTAAATCCATCCCTGGGTCATGGGATGCCCACAGAGATCCCAAATCCAGCCCCAGGCCATGGGATGCCCATGAAGATCCCAAATCCAGCCCCAGGTCATGGGATGGCTACAGAGATCCCAAATTCATTCCCGGGCCATGGGATGCCCATGGGTATCCCAAATCCAACTCCCTGGGCCACCCCAAAGGGGCTCCATCCCCCAGAGCCCCCGGAAGGACAGAGAGCTGGAAAACGGGAATTTTGAGGAGGCTCCGGGGTCGGCACCTTCCTGTCGAGGGCGGGGACGAAGGTGAGGAACTCGTCCACGTGTCCCACGCTGAGCCACTCCGAGTACACCTCGAGCGGCGCCTGCACCTTCTGCGCGAACAGGAAATCCCGCACGGCGCGGCACATCCTGCGGCCCGACGCCCTGCGGACACGGGGACAGCGCGGGGTGGGCACCGCCCCGCACCGAGTTCCCTCCCCGGCACCAAATTCCCTCCCAGGCACCAAATTCCCTCCCCGCCGACAAATTCCCTCCCCTGCCGAAAATTCTCTCCCCGGCCCAAAATGCCCTCCCCGGCCCAAAATTCGCCCCCCTGTCCAAAATTTGCTTCCCTGCCCTAAATTCGCCCCTCTGCCCAAGATACCCTCCCTTTCCAAAAATTCCCTCCCCTGCCCAAAATACCCTCCCCTTTCAGAAATTCCCTCCCCTCCTCAAAATTCACTCCCCTGCCCAAAATTCACTCCCTGGCCCAAAATTCCTGCCCCTCCTCAAAATTCACTCCCATTCCCAAAATTTGCCCCCTTGCCCAAAATTCACTCCTCTCCTCAAAATTCACTCCCCTGCCCAAAATACGCTCCTTGGCCCAAAATTCACTTCCCTCTCAAAAATTCACTCCCTTCCAAAAAATTCACTCTCCTCCCCAAAATTTGCTCTCCTCCCCAAAATTCACTTCTGTGCCCTAAATACCTTCCCCCTGCTAAAAATTCGTTCCCTAGCCCAAAATTCGTTCCCTGGCCCAAAATTCCCTCCCCTCCCCAGAATTCCTTTCCCTGCTCAAAACTAATTCCTCTGCTGAAAATTTGCCCCTCTGCCCAAAATTTGCTCCCTGGCCCAAATTTGCCCCTCTACCCAAATTCATCCCTCTGCCCAAAATTAACTGCCTGGCCCAAAATTCGCCCCCTGCCCAAAACACTCTTCCCTTCCAAAAATTCCCTCCCCAGCTCAAAATTTGCCCCTTTGCCCAAAATTCACTCCCCTTCCCAAAATTTGTTGCCCTCCCCAAAATTCACTCCCCTGCCCAAAATTTGCTCCCCTGCCCAAAATTCACCCCCTGAATGCCACCCAAAGGCTCATTTCTATCCTGTTTTTCTGGGAAGAGGCTGGAAATAGCCCGAGCTACATTACAGACATCCACGTATTTAAATACATATAATAATATAAATTATAGATTGTTCTACTTTAATATGGATTTATCTTCCTAATAGCCCAATTATGTATCATTATATCTGTTTTATACTAATATATCCCTGTGTTATATATGAAGTGCATTAATATATACACCTTATATAAATATATATTGTTAAATCCCTGTGTTGTATAAATATATCTATATAAATATGTATTACTAAATCCCTATATTATATAAATATATCAATATAAATATATATTACTAGATTCCTATATTGAATAAATATATCGATGTATCTCCCTGTATTTTAGACAAATACATTGATGTATCCCTATATTACATATGAATTGCATCCATATATACATGTTACATAAATTTATATTACTGGATCCCTATATTATATAAATATATCAATATAAATATATATAATTAGATCCCTATATTGTATAAATATATAAATATATCAGCTCCCTGTATTTTTGATAAATGCATTGATAAATCCCCATATTTTCCATAAATACATCTCCAGGCTGTATCTATCCATAGGGATGGGATCATTCCATGCCCTGTTCCCCTCAGGCACCTTTGGGCTGAGTTTTTCCCATCCCTGTGATTCCCAAATCCTGCCTCACTTTGGTATGAGGGCCAAGTTTTCTAAGACAGAATGGGCTGGGAAGATGATAATTAAATTCCTGGTAATGAAGGATAATTACGGCCCCAGTGGGGCTGGGGAAGTCCCATTTCCCTGCCTTTGGAAGCAGCATGAGCCCCTGGCTGGGACAGGAGTGTCCCGTTGGTTTTTTGGGGTCAGAGCGGGCAGGATTGGGTGCGGGTGTTGTTTTTCCCGGAAAATGCTTCTTTGTGGAGGCCTTTGCAGGGAGCTTTGTTCCCGCGGGGCTGCCAAGCACCGCCTGCCCTGGGCACAACAATTTCCAGTTATTCGGGATTTCACCCTTTCCTGGGTTCCCCCACTTCTCTCCTAAAAGAACAAATCTGAGCCTGGGAGGGCAGGATTGGAGCAAAAGGGGGGAAACGGGAAAAAGGGAAAACGGCAGCTGGGTTTTGTGAGGGTTGGGGGAGCAGCCATGGGGCTTGCCTGTAAAATCTGGAATTCGGTGGGGATTTTTTCTCCTAAAGGTTCCCAAGGGAAGGTTGTTTTGGGAGTTCCAGAGGGAGGGAATTCTCACCAGGGCAGGGGGCTGCCGATGAGGATCCGCCCCAGCGGGTACTCCTTGCCCCGCACCGTCACCGGCGGGCTCACATCCAGGTTCCCAAAAGAATCCAGGCTGGTCACACTCTTCCCGGGGGGCTCCCGGGTCACATAGCCAAAATCTGGGCCCTGGAAAAGAGGGAAGGGGTGCCAAGGATCTCTGTGCGGGGATTTTGGGGGGAAAAAGGGAGGATGTCAATCCAAGGACATACCAGGATCTTCTTAAAAGCAAAATCCTTCAGGCCTCTGTTCCTGGGAGAGTCAAAGACCACAGGGAAGGTTTTGTGCGGAGCTTCCACATAGCCAAACTCCAGCTCATCCTGTGGGAAGGAGAAGAGGAGGAGGAAGGCTCTGGAGGGTGATAGGAATCTCCACCAGGGATGTGGGGAGGGTGGGGCAGGAAATGGGGTGAGCCTGACAAAGCCCAGCCTAAACCACTGGAGAGGTTCCTGCCCAGCCCTCCCAGGGCCACACCACAGCCACGGTGTCCTCCTGGACAGTGGGACCCTCGTGCACAGCCCCATGAGGTGACACCACAGCCACGGTGTCCTCCTGGGGTTCCCGGACAGTGGGACCCTCGTGCACAGCCCTCCTGGGGTCACACCACAGCCATGGTGTCCTCCTGGACAGTGGGACCCTCCTGTCCAGTCCCACAGGGTGACACCGCAGCCACAATGTCCTCCTGGGGTCTCCTGGCACTGGGACCATCCTGCACAGCCCCACAGGTGGCACCACAACCACAGAGTTCTCCTGAGGTCCCCTGGCACTGGAACCCTCCTGCCCAGCCCCACGGGGTCCCTGTCCTGACCAGGTCCTTTTCCTAGTGCCCCTCTGTGTCCCTGGTGCCAGGCCTGGGCATTGTCCCCGTCCATGCCACCCCCCAGCAGCACTCCCTGTCCCTCAGTCCTGTCCCCTGCTCCATGTCCCAGCGTTCCAGGTGCTGTTCCAGCCACAGGGGTGATGCTCCGGGTGATGATCCTGACCTGGATCCAGCGGTCGCTGCGCGTGTCCTGCTCTGAGCACACGGTCAGTTTGCAGTTGGCTTTCCTCAGCAGCGCCCGCAGCCCCTCCAGGAAAGCGTCGTTGGAATCCGAGCCCTGCTTGATGCTGGGGGGACAGGGAGGGACCAGGGCTGCCAGAGGGATCACAGGGAGCCCCCAAAACATCGACCCCGCAGCTCGTTCCTCATCCCTGAACACCCTGGGCAACATTTCTGTGGGGGATTGGAGCTGGGTTGGAAACTTCAGCCTTTTTTCTTGGGATTTAAATGCCCTGGGCAGCATTCCTGAATGGGATTCAACCTGAGGAAGGTCTTCCAGCATTTTTCTGGGTTTAAATGCTCTGGGCAGCATTCCTGCATGGAAATGGGCCTGGAGAGAGAGCTCCAGCATTTCTCCTTGGGATATAAACACCCTGGGTAACATTCCTGAATGGGATTGGACCTAGAGAGGGAACTCCAGTGTTTTTCCTCGGGATTTAAATGCCCTGGGCAGCATTCCTGCATGGCATTGGACCTGGAGAAGGTCTTCCAGTGTGTTTTTCCTCGGGATTTAAATGCTCTGGGCAACATTCCTGCATGGCATTGGACCTGGAGAAGGTCTTCCAGCGTGTTTTTCCTCGGGATTTAAATGCTCTGGGCAGCATTCCTGCATGGAAATGGGTCTGGAGAGGGAACTCCAGCCTTTCTCCCTGGGATGGAAATGACTCCCACAGCTCCAGCTGGCTCCCTTCCCAAACATCACCAGCCGGGAATGACTGAGCCTGGCTCACCTATAGCTGCACACAGCCAGAAAGGGTCAGGAACTCCTCCCTGCAGAGTCCCCAGGGCAGGACACGGCAGGGGACTCCCCTCCTACCTGCAGACAAACACCTCCAGGGGCTGCTGCGTGTTGGGCGTCATGATCCAGGGCGCCACGCGGAACACCACAGTGTCCGTGAAGATCGGCGTGCCTGGGGAGTCCTGACGGAGCCAGAACAGGGTTTGGGACCCCCAGCACAGGGGGTCTGTCAGGGGCTGAATGGGGCCGACCCTCCGTACCTTGTGGGGCAGTTCCAGCAGGCTGGCGCTGAAGGACACGAGGCCGCTGAAGCCCCTGTCGGGGAAGGCCAGGCCCTCCACGTAGAAGGTGCTGTCCCCGTGGCCGGCGTGCTCCAGCACGTACGAGAGCTTGTCCGGCCCCAGCACCGGCTTGTACTGCGGGCGGCCATCACCACCTGGGGAACCCGGGATTCCCAGCGGGAATTCAGCAGTCTGGAGAGCCCCGGATTCCCGCTCTGAGTTCAGCAGCCTGGAGAGCCCCCAATTTCCACCCCAAGTTCAGCAGCCTTGAGAAACCCAGATTCCCACCAGGAATTCAGCGGCCTGGAGAACCCCAGATTCCCACCGGGCATTCAGCAGCCTGGAGAATCCCAGATTCCCAGTGGGAATTCAACACCCTGGAGAGCCCCACATTCCCACTCCAAGTTCAGCAGCCTGGAGAACCCTGGATTCCCACTGGGAATTCAGCAGCCTGAAGAACTCAACATTCCCACTCTGAACTCAGCAGCCGGGAGAACCCGTCATTCCTACCGGGAATTCAGCAGCCTGGAGAATCCCAGATTCCCACTCTGAACTCAGCAGCTTGGAGAACCCCAGAATCTCACCAGGAATTCAGCAGCCTGGAGAGCCCCACATTCCCACTGGGAATTCAGCAGCCCAGAGAACCCGGGATTCCCACCAGGAATTCAGTAGCCTGGAGAACCCCTCATTCCCACCAGGAATTCAGCAGTCTGGAGAACCCCTCATTCCCACTGGGAATTCAGCAGCCTGCCCACAGGGGGACATGCCAGCAGCAGGAGGAGGAGGTGGCTGCTGCCCAAGGGGAGCAGTGGAGCTGCTTCCACCCCCTCCTCCTCCTCTTTCTCCTCTCTGGGGAACACGCTTGATCTTCCCGGGACAAAGAGGGCTCCGTCCCCTCGGGTTCAGCCCTTTCAAGGTGTGTGGCTCCGGCTGAGGATCTAATGACACCCTTGGCTCCCCGGACCTGATTTTCGGCACGGAGCTGCCAGGGATCCAACCATTCAAAGGCAAAGGGTGCTGCCCAACGGGACAGGCTGCTTGGCTGCTTGGATCCCTGCCTGAGCCTAAACAGTGCCGGGAGCCACGTGGGGGTTCCCGCACCATGGGAATGTCAAAATTCCAGCAGCCTCGTTAGGAAAAGCCTCTTTGGAGCCTTCTGCCCTTTGAGTTTTCCCACGTACCCCCACCTTGTACAACAGCAGAAGAGCTTTGGGGGTAAAAGGGGGGTTGCAGCAAATAGGGGCACCCCAATGAACAAAATCTGTGGGGTTGTCTGACATTGGGGTCACGCAGGGATGTGGGAGACAGGGAAGGCACAGATACTCACGGGCGGCGTGGAAAACCCGCACTTTGTCCGCGTCGCTCTCGGGGACGTGCAGCACCACCCGGTACTCGGCGAAGATGGCGCTGGGTCCCTGGGTCCGCAGCAGCATCACTGACATGTCCTGGAGGTCTGGAGGGCACAGGGGACACGGAGGGAGGGCATGGCAGTGGGGAAGTCCCCAGGGAGGCCCTCGGGGTCACAACTCACCTGCCAGGGTCCGTATGTCCGCCTGGCCACTGTCCGTGCTCCCTGCGCCAGGGCTGTCCCGGTCACAGTTGACCAACAGCACGGCCCCTTGTCCATCCGGGCCCCACGTCCACTTGGCCTGGAGGAGAAGCACCACAGGGGGACAGGAGCAGGATTTCCCCCATCCCAGGCTGAGGAAAGCCCCAGGCTCAGAGAAGAACCCAGCGCAGCGAGGAGACACCAGCACCGCTCCAAACCACCCATTCCCAGCGTCAGCTCCCAGCAGGGCCTGCACGGGCTGCTCTGAGATTTTATCTCCCTTGAAGCGCCTCCAGCCTCGCCTGGACACGGCTGCAGCATTTCTGGAAGCTCAGCCCATCTCGATAAGCAATTTGCACCGCCGATCAGTCTGCGGTTAATTGGCCTGGCTGGGCTGCGGTTAATTAGCCCAGCTGAGGCACCTGGGCACAGGCACATGTGTGGCCAAAGGGGGAAATCTCCTGCTGTTTGCTCAACTCATTCAGCGGCACTTCTGGGGCCCAAAAAGGAAAAGAAAAAGAGCAAGGAAATGGAAGAGAAAGGGAAGAGAAAGGGAAGAGAAAGGGAAGAGAAAGGGAAGAGAAAGGGAAGAGAAAGGGAAGAGAAAGGGAAGAGAAAGGGAAGAGAAAGGGAAGAGAAAGGGAAGAGAAAGGAAAGAGAAAGGAAAGAGAAAGGAAAGAGAAAGGAAAGAGAAAGGAAAGAGAAAGGAAAGAGTTTGTCCTACAGGATCCTCAGGGCCAGGCTGGAGCCGGAGGAGGTTTTGGCGTGGGATAGGAAAATAAATCATTTTCCTCCTCAATTAGTAGGCTGAGGATGAGCTGAGTTGTTTGCCCTCATGCAGACACCACCCAGGCCCCTGTCCCTCCTGGACATTTTCCAGGGAGAGGCCAGCAGTGCATCCGCCCTCCCACAACGCTCTCCTCACCTTGTCCTTGCCCTTGCTCTTCACGCGGCCGCTCCGGCTCCAGTCCACGTCCAGGGACACCTCTGGAACAGTGAGAGGGGAGGAAGCCACGGGCAGGGGACGAGCTCTCGGTGCCATTTTGGGTTCTTCCTTGGCACTGTGACCCCAGACCAGCCCCACCTCATCCCCCTGAAGCTGCTCCAGACCCAACGATTCCAACAAAGCAGGAGAAGAAAATCCAACCCAAGGGCTTTGCCATGGCTTTCCCTCTTTGCTCTCCAGGTGTCTCCTCTCATTTTGGTTCCCCCCAGCAGGGACATCCCCACTTCATGGCAGATTTTACATTTTCATAGTATTTTTTATGTTTTCATGGCATATTTTATGCTTTCATGGCAGATTTTATGCTTTCATGGCAGATTTTATGCTTTCATGGCATTTTTCACGTTTCCACCAATTTCCTATTGACTGTCCCATTTTCCATGAAGCCAAAACACAGTGGAGGCACAAAACGCTGTTTTCACCGTGCGTGAGCAAACACACAAATAATTCCTAGGAAATCTGAGAAGGACTTTCCCTCACAGAGCTCTTCTTGCCCCAAATTTCTGCCTCTGCTGCAGAGATTTACCAATGACCTCATCCCAACCCCACCTCAATCCTAACCCAAAAACTGCGCTGGATGGGATACACAAGGTGTGGAATACACAGGGGTTGAGGCAGAGATTGTTCTCCTTGGGGCAGAGAGGACAACATAGAAAAGCTGGGAGGGAAACTCTAAATATAACCAAGGGATGAACATTTGGAAGGCAAAATCCCTGTGGCCAGTGGTGGCTCCAGTTGGCTCCAGCGGGGCCCATCAGCCACGGGACGTGGGAAACCTTCAGCAGGGGCAATTTCGGGAGGCGTAGGCACAACTTGAGGACACAGGTCTGACTGTCATGTGAACGCTTCAGAAAATCCCAAATTTAGGGTAATTAATCCATCCAAGTGGAGCCTTCTGCACCCAGACCGGTTGTCTAGACTCCCTTTGTAGTCAGCAGGGGAGAGCGGGCGTTTGGAGGGGATGATTCACCTCATCCTAAACTCCTGAAATAGGTCAGGCACCGCTTTGGTGCCGATTCCTCTCCCCTCACTGCCGTGGAGGAGGCACCAGCCGGAGCTGGGTGAGGAGATCTCCTGTGGATCCTCTTCTCCCAGAGGAGCCTTCTCGGCAGGCACAGGAGGATGCTCAGTGCGCACCCTGGGTGGGGACACAGCCCCACCTCCATCTCTCTCGCACCATATAAGGCAGTGTTTAATTAATCACGTTTTAATTATTTCCCTCTTGCTCGTCAGCATCGGTGAACACCCAAACCTTTATTGCCTGTGGTCCCCATGGAATGCCAGCCTCATGGATCCAGCCAGATCCCAAAAGAGCAGGGAATTAATGGAGCCTTGGTGGGCACCTACCAACACAGGTGAGGTACAGCCAGGCCACTGCCAGCTCGTGGCCCTCGCGGTCATAGTAGGAGATCTTCACCTGCAGAGACATACCCACACCGTGACCCACATCCCACGAGCTAAAGGGATCTCCATCCTCACACCATGACCCACATCCCACTGAGCTGAAGGGATCTCCATCCCCACACCATGACCTACATCCCACTGAGCTGAAGGGATCTCCATCCCCACAGCATGACCCACATCCCACCAGGCTGGTGGGATCTCCATCCCCACACCATGACCCACATCCCACGGGGCTGGTGGGATCTCCATCCCCACAGCATGACCCACATCCCACTGAGCTGGTGGGATCTCCATCCCCACACTGTGACCCACATCCCACTGAGCTGAAGGGATCTCCATCCCCACACTGTGACCCACATCCCACTGAGCTGATGGGATCTCCNGAAGGGATCTCCATCCCCACACTGTGACCCACATCCCACTGAGCTGATGGGATCTCCATCCCCACACCATGACCCACATCCCATCAGGCTGGCCAGATCTCCATCCCCACACCATGACCCACATCCCATCAGGCTGAAGGGATCTCCATTCCCACACTGTGACCCCCATCCCACCAGGCCGGCCAGATCTCCATTCCCACACTGTGACCCCCATCCCACCAGGCCGGCCAGATCTCCATTCCCACACTGTGACCCACATTCCACCTAGCTGGTGGGATCTCTGCCCTCCCAGGATCACAGAATGAGCTGGGAAGGGCCCCACAAGGATCACCAATCCAACCCCTGCCTGCCCACCCAGCCGGGCCCCAGGAGGTCCATCCCAGCTGCTCCCATTGATCACAGTTTATCAGAACCCTCTGTGCCAGCTTCAGCACTAAATTGGGCACGGAAAAAGCCAAACTTGGGATATTTTTTGCTGCCTGGCACTGACTTTTGCAACTGCCACAATGTCATTGTGAGGGAACCAAGTGGGACCTTCTCCTTCTGGGTTTCATTTCTTGTCAGTGCCAATTACACAACCCCGCTCAAGTTTTTCGCGTGAAAAACCACCCTGGTGTCAGCATTACTCAGAAATTCTCGAGTTTTCCTAGAAAATGTCACTGATTTTCCATGGTTTGAGCACATGAACAGCAGCTGACCTGGTTGTCATCGACAGTCCTGCTGGTGACATCGATGGTCACCACCACCTCGATGTCGGGATCCAGGGGCCACCGGGAGTCCACGGTGGGCTTTGTGGTGGGGCTGTGGATCATGTGCACTGTCACTGCTGGTGTGGCGTGCACATCAAAGGACGTGGCACCCCAGGGGGTGGACCTGGAACAGAGCAACCTTGGGTCACAGACCAAATCCCCAAACCTGGAATTAATCCCGGCCACAACTGGGTGGGAAGGGCTCTGAGACCATCCCTGGGTGATGAAATGGTCCCTGGAGTTCCACACGTGGAACCTCTGTTGAGCAAGCCCAGCTCCCACTGCAGCTCCAGCACGTCCGGCCGTGGTTTATCCCACATCCAACCTCCCTCTGCGACAGCAAGAAATTCCCAGAATTTCAGCGTCCCGTGACAAAACCCCAAGCAGGGAAGAGATGATTTTCACGCCAACCACGCGCAGAGTTGGGTGTTGTGGGACCATCCCGTGACCTGAGGGATGCTCGGGCTGGAGCAGAGCCGGGATCCGGGCGTGCGGTGCCCGCACCCAGCTCCATGACATCCTCAGGAGCCTTTGAAGTGCTGCTCCCTGCTCATTACAGCCCTGGCCGCTCCATCCCGGCAGCCCCGACCTGCTCCCGGCTCCCCCAGCTGCATCCCAGGGGAACCAGGTGGGAACTTCAGCAGCGAGAACATAAAAAATGCAACAGCAAAACCCGACCGCGGCAGGGATTTATCCCCGGTGTTGCTCTTGGCACGGCGTCCCCGGTGCCTGCAGCCGCTTGTGAGGAAATTAAGGCATTCTTTGGCATCCCATCTGGAATATCCCACAAAGCCACGGATCTGGGGGATCCTGGATCCCATCCCCATCCAGAACATCCCATAAAGCTGTGGATCCAGGGAATGCTGGATCCCATCCCCATCCAGAACAGCCCATAAAGCCATGGATCCAGGGAATGCTGGATCCCATCCCCAATCCAGGACATCTACAAAGCCATGGATTTGGGGAATGCCAGGATCCCACAGATTTGGGGCCATTTGCTGTGGTTTTGTGGCCCTCCCACCTCAGCAGTGCCACCCAATTCCAAACAAGTTCCATGTTCTGCCCCAAACAGCCCAAAACTGATGCATCCATCACTAAATTCCCCCCAGCCAGTGCTCCCCAGGAATAAAATGATCCCATTTTTCTGCTGGAGGAGCCCTCATCATCTGCTGTTTGGGACCACAGCTCAGATTTGTTACCAAGACCCAAATTACCCCATTTGGGGGCTCTGTCTCCATGTTTAATAGGACTGAGAGGGCTTTGAGTCCAAAAGCAGGACAAAAACTTGCAGATAATGGGTTTTCTATGTTTCCATCTGAATGAGGGGGGAAATGAGGCTGTTTTAGGGCAGCCAAAGCCCTCTGAGGGGACGGTGGCACATCCTGGCTGGGCTCCATCCCAATAATTGCCCAGATGCGATGCCGACCGGCCGGGCCTGCGTTCTCTGTCATTATAAATGTGATTTATTAAATAATGACACTGCGACAGCAGGGCAGGGACAGCTGCCTATCTGCCCAATAAAGCCACCCCCTATTTAATTCTGGAAAAATCCCTTTTCTTGATACTGTCCATGCACAGCTGCCACTGGATTTTTTCTACCTGAGCCACGCATTTTATTCCTTCTCCCGTTTTAGCTCCAAGTTGCTCATCTTGAATTGCTCTTGCCCAATGTTTTTAGAGCCAGAAATAGACCCGGGCTTAGCCAGGGTGTGCTCAGGCTTTGTCTCCAAACCATCCCGGCCCAGCTGCACTGTGATGCCTTGAGATGGCCTTTGGATGGGCTCCCTGTGGGATATCATCCCAAAAAAATGAGCTCCTTGTGGGACATCATCTCCAAAAATGAGCTCTCTGTGGCATATTGTCCCCAAAAATGAGGTCCCTGTGGGATATCATCCCCAAAACCAGAATTTTGGGGTGAGGTCACCATGGGACCCATGGCATCCCCTAAAACACACACTGGGACATCATCCCATAAGACAGACTTTGGGGTGAGTTCCCTGTGGGATATCATCTCCTAAAACAGAACCTTGGAAGAGCTCCCCATGGGCATCATCCCCTAAAGCACATCCAGCGGGACCTGTTCCTCCAAACCCTTGGATGAACTCCTGATGGGCTCCAAGCCTCTCACCACCTGTGTCTCCTCCAAACCCATCCCAAATTCTGGTAGTTCTGTGGAACATGCCGGGATGCCCCAATACCAGGCAAACACAACAAAATTCTGGCAGCTCCATGGAAAACACTGGGATGCCCTGATGTTGAGCAAAACCATTCCAAATCCCGGTGGCTCCATGGAAAACACTGGGACGGCTCCATGGAAAACACTGGGATGCCCCAGTGCCAGCCAAACCCATCCCAAATCCCGGAGGTTCCATGGAACACACCAGGATGCCCTAATCCTGAGCAAACCCATCCCAAATCCCAGTGGTTCCATGGAACACTCTGGGATGTCCCAATCCTGAGCAAACCCATCCCAAATCCTGGTGGTTTCCTGGAACACCCTGGGATGCCCCTGTACCGGGCCTTACCGGCGCGTGTCCAGGAAGACCTCGGTGCCCAGCACGCAGACACCGCGGGCGGCCTGGCTGGTGGACATGGGCATGACGTGACGCGGGGCCATGGAGAGCCAGGCACGGCCGCATGGGCTGGGAGCTCCGTCGGCTGTGCAGGGAAACCAGCAGGACTGGATTAAAAGGCTCGGGAAGGTAACTCCTCCTTCCTGGGATGACGGGGTTCGGCCCGGGGACCCTGGTTCCACCTCCGTGCTGAGATGGAGGTGATAGGGCAGCCCCGGGGCAGCTGCAGGGGGGACACGGGGTGACAGCCAGCCTTGCTGGATGCTCCTCAGTGGGGGTTTGGGCTTTATCCTCCTCTTTTTGCTCCTTCCCAGCTCCATCCCAAACCCCGCAGCTCATGCATTAAACATTCCCGCTCCCCCAGCAGCGCAGGGTGGTTGTTTGGGGTTATTACAATGCTGTCATTAAAACCGGGCATTTTCTTTAAAACACCCCAAATTTTCCAGCCGGGCTCTCTCGGCACGGGTGAGTCACGGCCCCGGCTGCAGCGGCAGGGCCATGCCTGAGCACAGCTGAACAAAGGGAAATGTTTGCTCAGGTCGGTCCTTCCCATTCCAACCATCCCGGGGACGGGAGGGACGGGGCAGGGAGAACTGGTTATGGGGCAGGCAGGGAAGGGGAAAACACCAACAGCCAACAACCAGAGGTTTCCCGAGGAAATTCAAACTCATCTGTGCCTCGCTTGTACCTCGAGTTTCAGGGGGATGGAGGGAAAGACCTCCTTTGCTGGAAGGTGTCAGTACCGCAGATCTCCGTCCCTCTCCGGGCCATCCCACCCCAGAGGATTTGCCTGCCTGCGAGCGGGGAAACCCGGCTGGAGTGGGAGGGAGTGCCTGCCTGCTGGGGATGGAGGGAGCAGCTCCAGAGTGTCCCTGTGCCACACGGCTCATCCCCCAGGAATGGAGCAGCTCTAGAGTGTCCCTGTGCCACACGGCTCATCCCCCGGGAATAGAGGGAGCAGCTCCAGAGTGTCCCTGTGCCACACGGCTCATCCCCCGGGAATAGAGGGAGCAGCTCCAGAGTGTCCCTTGTGCCACATGGCTCATCCCCCGGGAACGGGGTGGGATGTGCTCAGGACATGGAATGGGAAGGATGGGGATGTGCTCAGGACAGGGAATGGGAAGGAGAGGTCTCGGAAAGGCCAGACCCCAGTGGGGAGCAGCAGGAAAAGGCCCAACGGAGCTGGGCAGGGCTCAGAGGAGCCAGAGCCACCACTGCACCGAGCTGCACGTCCTCAGCTGCAGAAGCAGGGAATTCCCTGTGGGGTTGAACTGCTGGGATGAGCCCAGCCAGGCTCCAGGAAAGGGCTACAGAAACGGGTCCAGGAAAGGGTTCTGGGAAAAGGGAAAGGGCTCCAGAAAGGGCTCCAGAAAAGGGGAAAGGGCTCCAGGATGGGGCTTCGGGAAAGGGCTCCCCCCCACTTCAACTGCAGCAATCACCCCCAGCTCCAAGTCTCGTACCCCAGAACAGTTTCAGCGCCTCGAGGAGCCTGGAGGAGCAGCCAGGATGCTCCAGTGGGGAATACTGGTGGCACTTCCAGGCTCTCCCAGGCCTCACTCACTGGAGATTGTGGATAAAACTCTGCTTTCCACAGCCCAAACTCCTTCTGGGAATGGTGTTGGGTCTCCTGGGGAGCCCTGATGGATCCCTGAACTGGAGCCAGAATGGCAGAGCGGCCCCACAGCCCCGTCCCAGTGGAGCCACGGGCTGGGCTCCCCACTGGAGGCTGCTGGTTGCACTGGTTTGCACTGGGCAGGGGCCGGGGCCGTGCCCCGATCCTGCTGGGCTGGTTTGGGCTGAGGGCTGGACAGGAACACACCTGAAGCCAGGGGAGCGGGATTGGGGCACTCTGTAATCTGCAGGGACAGGAGCTCGGCGCTGCTGGGAGCAGAGCAGGAACTGGGACGGCTGCACTTCCCAAAATCCAGCAGGATCACATCCCTGGGCACAGGGTGGGATACAGGGCCCAAACCTTTCAGGACTGGGACGTCAGTGCTCCCCAAAATCCAGTGGGATCACATCCCTGGGCATGGGTTGGGGGAACACAGAGCCCAAACCTCACTGTCTTCCTTGGGCTGGGATGTCTGTGCTCCCCAAAATCCAGCAGGATCACATCCCTGGGCACAGAGGGGACACAGGGCTCAAACCTTTCAGGGCTGGGATGTCTGTGCTCCCCAAAATCCAGTGGGATCGCATCCCTGGGCACAGGGTGGGACACAGGGCCCAAACCTCACTGTCTTCCTGGGGCTGGGATGTCTGTGCTCCCCAAAATCCAGGGGGATCACATCTCTGGGCACAGAGGGGACACAGGGGGCTGGAATGTCTGTGCTCCCCAGCTCCCCAAAATCCAGCAGGATCACATCCCTGGGCATGGGGGTACACGGGGCCCAAACCTTTCAGGGCTGGGATGTTTGTGCTCCCCAAAATCCAGCAGAATCAATCCCTGGGCATGGAGGGGACACAGGGGCTGGGATGTCAGTGCTCCCCAAAATCCAGGGGGATCACATCCCTGGGTACAGGTCAGGGGGACCTCACAGTCTTCCTGGGGCTGGGATGTCTGTTCTCCCCAAAATCCAGCAGGATCAATCTCTGGGCACGGGGGGCACACGGGGCCCAAACCTTTCAGGACTGGGATGTCTGTTCTCCCCAAAATCCAGTGGGATCAATCCCTGGGCACGGGGGGCACACAGAGCCAAAACCTTTCAGGGCTATGCAGCTTTTTGCAGCTCAGCCCCAGCCCGTTCTGAGCAGCTGCGGATCCCAGCCAGCCCCAAACACCGGGAGGTTTTGGGTGGAACCTGCAATCCCTCCTCTTCCTCCTCCACCTGCCATCAGCTCCGACGTGCCCCGCTCAGGGACAGGAGGCTTTGGAGTCACCCGGCTTCTCCCAAATTACAGCTTGTCCTGGGAAAGCGGCACATGACGGGCGGGATCCCGTCTGTCCATCACACCCGGGGAGCTTGGGCAGCCTGCTCAGGGGGGCTGCCTTTGGCTTTTCCCAAATCCCAGCCTTTCCCCAATCCCAGCCTTTCCCCAGTCCCAGCCCCTTTCCCTTCCCAATCCCAGTTTTTCCCCAGTCCCAGCCTGTTCCAAGCCCCCCTACAGCCAGACACGAACCCCGAACCCCCCCGGAACAGCCGGATCCCTCCGGGGCGTTGCTCCTCGCCCATCCTGCAGCACCACTCCGCCAAGGAAAGTTTGATAATCTCCCTAAGCCGATAATTACAGCTCGTTAATTACAGCTCGTTAATTACCCCGCATGCAGAATTGCAGGCGGGAACCTTTACGAGCCGTGTCAGCCTAATTACCTGAGCAGGGCGAGACATCGAACCAGTTATCAAAACCCGCTGGGCTCGGCAGGGCTTGGGCTTCCTGTAGGGTTTCTTTAGGTTTTCTTTAGGTTTCTTTAAGGTTTCTTTAGGTTTCTTTTTATTTTCTTTTGGTATTCTTCAGGTTTCTTTAGGTTTCTCCAGGTTTCTTTAGAAATCCTTAGGTATCTTAGGTATCTTTTATTGGCACATCCGTGCCAATTAGGTACCCTTAGGTATCTTTAGGGGGGGGTTAGGGTTTCTTTAGGGTTTTTTTCGGGTTTTTTTAGGGTTTTTAGGGTTTATTTACGTTTTCTTTAGGTTTTTTTTAGGTTTTATTTTGGTTTTCTTTAGATTTCCTCGGGGTTTTTAGGCTTTCTTTTGGCTGCAGCATCCCAGGCAGGCATCTCCGATCCCACCCGGGAGCCAGGGAAAAAGGGCAGGAGGCAGGTTCGGGACGGGAAAAAATTGTGAGAAAACCCAGAATTTGGGTTGGTGTGGAGCGTGGCAAACACCCGGAGTGCCCAAACACCCCAAACCCCCCGTCCCTTCCTCGGCGTCGAACAGAGGCGGCTGCCGCAGGGAGGCTCCGGGTTCCTGATCCCAGAAAAGCGATTTTCCCTGTGGCTGGAGCCGGGCACGGACCCCGCGCCCGCCCTGCCCCACACAGCTCCTCGCAGCTCCTGCCGCCCGCCTCCCACAGCTTCCCAAAGCTCCA
Source organism: Trochalopteron elliotii (assembly GCA_024734555.1). NCBI lineage: Eukaryota > Metazoa > Chordata > Aves > Passeriformes > Leiothrichidae > Trochalopteron > Trochalopteron elliotii. The sequence goes on from JANPWX010019350.1 coordinate 28,771, forward strand.
GCTCTGCCCCACACATCTTCTGCTCTGCCCCACAGATCTTCCCACAGCTCCCGCCCTGCCCCACACAGCTCCCACTCTGCCCCAGCTCTGTCCCACATATTTTCTGCTCTGCCCCACATCTCCCCACAGCTCCAGCCCTGCCCCACACAGCTCCTCACAGCTCCAGCCCTGCCCCACACAGCTCCCCACAACTCCACCTCTGCCTCACACAGCTCACCACAGCTCCAGCTCTGCCCCACAGCTCCCCAAAGTTCCCGCCGCCCTGCCCCTCACATCTCCCACTCTGCCCCACAGATCTCCTCACAGCTCCTGCTCTGCCCCACACATCCCCCGCTCTGTCCCAGCCCTGCCCCATAGATCGCCCACAGCCCCAGCCCTGCCCCACAGCCCCGGCTCTGTCCCAGCGCGTCCATCCCGGATTCCGGCCGGGCACGGGCACCTGTTGGCACCTCCCGAACGTGAAAAGTCATCCCGGCGGGCAGCGGGGAACATTCCCCTCCCACTCCTGCAATTCCGCGCCCGCAGCGGGAGCTGGAACGACCCCCGGACCCCGAGCGGGCACCCGGGGACAGCAAATCCCCGAGATCCGGGAAAACCCTCGGGAACGGCGCGCGGGGGCTGTTCCCAAATTCCCGGGTGGGATCTGCTCCCAGCTCCTGGGAATTCTGGCGGGCAGCGCTGCCCCGGCAGCGGGAGGTTCAGCGAGAGCAGCTCCCGATCCGACCTAAGCGTTAAAAACCCCCGGGAATCCTCGGAGCGGCCCGGATTCACTGGGAAGCCGTGCGACAGATCCAGGGATAAATCGGGATCACTCCCGGTCCCGGCACAGCCGCCGGACAGATCCATGGAAAAACCGAATTCCAGTGAAATTATCCCAATTCCAATGGAAATGATCCCTATTAATCCAGATTCCCGATTTTCCCAGCCGTGAACTTCCCAGCTCCTGGCCTGGATGTTCATCAGGGGTATTCCTCACCAGAATCCCAGAATTATTTGCGCTGGAAGGGCTTTAAATCCCATCCCATTCCCCCTCTTTCCATGGGGAGATTCCAGGAGGACGATGATCCCTAAAAGTCCACAAACATCCATCCCCCAATCCTTCCCACCCCTCAATTCCCATGAAATAATCCCAATTCCAATGAAATCATCCTAATTCCAATGGAAATTATCCCAATTCCAATGGAAATTATCCCAGTTCTAGTGGAAATTATCCCGATTTAGATCAGATTCCCACGTGGAGCTAGCCCTGAACTTCCCAGCTCCTGGCCTGGATATGCATTCAGGATATTCCTCAGCACAATCCCGGAATTATTCGGGCTGGAAGGGCTTTAAATCCCATTCCCCGTTTTTCCATGGAGGAATGGCAGCTTGGAGATGATCCCTATAAATCCCAGGAACATCCATCCCCACGGAGGGAAGCTGGGGCTGGAAAAGGGAAGCCCGAGAGGGATGGAAATAAGGAACATCCACCTGAGCTCTGCTGCTGCTCGCTAATTGCTTGTGGCTTCCAGAATCTAGGGCAGCAGTTTGGGCTGGAAAATGAATATTTAGCTGGGCGCTAATAAACGATGCAAACCCCGCGTGGGCGGGAATTGCTCCTGACGCGCTCCGGAGCAGCCCGGGGTGACAAAACCAGCTCCGAGCTCCCTTCAGCAGCCACTGCGTACCAGTTTCCCTTTGAAAATAAGCAGGGAAAGAAAAAAAAAAAAAAAAGAGAGTTCTGCTTTTGCCTCAGGGCGGAGAAAGCGGGAGCAGGCAGGGATTTTCCCTAGAGAGCAGAACGAGAGGGTGAAATGCACACCAGGGATGCGGCCACATCCCAAAACGCTGCAAATCCGCCTTGGAGATCCCAGGCTGGGGTCAGGGCGGTGAGGAGGGACCGGGAGCTGGGGACAGCTGGGGGGAGCTCCTTGCTCAGGGCTGGGAGCCGACCAGGCTGGGGCCAGATACCCTCCCTCCCTCGCTGTCCATCGCTCCCTGTCCATCCCTCCCTGTCCATCCCTGTCCATCTCTGTCCATCTCTGTCCCTCCCTCCCTGTCCATCCCTGTCCATCCCTCCCTGTCCATCCCTGTCCATCTCTGTCCATCCCTGTCCCTCCCTCCCTGTCCTTCCCAGTCCCTCCCTGTCCATCCCTCCCACCCCCAGATCACTTTCAGAGGTTTCAGAGGGTCCAGCCCAGCCGCCCCCTCGCGCCGATTGTCATCCCAACCCCGCGAGGCCCGGGAGGAGGAGGAGGGAGACCGGGCCGGGGGAAGGAGCAGCAGCGGCCGTGAGGGCTCGGCGGGGCAGGTCCCGGTGGAGGTCCCGGTGCCCATGGCCGGGGAGATGCCGGGGGAGCCCCGCACGCTGCGGCTGCAGCACGGGAACCGCATCGAGGCCCTGTGCGTGCTGGGTGGCCACGTCCGTGCTGACGTCTTCGGGTGAGAGGGACCCCAAAACTTCCCTTCCTCCTCCTCCTCCACCTTCCCCCCCTGTTTTTCCTTCTGAGAATCCCTGCTCCTTCTTTTTCCTCCTGTTTTCCCAAACACCACAGCTGCTGGGCAGCCACGTCCATGCCAATGTCCATGGGTGAGAGGGACCCCCACAAATCTTCCTTTCCTCCTCCACCTTCACTTTTCTCCTCACCTTTCAACCCTGTTTCTTCCTCTGGGAATCCCTGCTCCTCATTTTTCCTTCTGCAAATCCCTGCTCCTCACTTTCCCTTCTGCAAATCCCTGCTCCTCTTTTTTCCTCCTGTTTTCCCAAACCCTACATCTGCTGGGCAGCCACATCCACGTCCATGTCCATAAGTGAGAGGGAGCCCCAAAATTTCCTTTCCTCCTCCACTTCCATCTTTCCCCTGAATTTTCCCCGTTTTTCTCTCTGGGAATCCCTGCTCTTCCTTTTCCCTCCTCCTTTCCCAAACTCCAGAGCTGCTGGGCAGCTACACAGACGTCCACAGATGAGTGGGACCCCCGAAACTTCCTTTTCTCCTCCACCTTCACCTTTCCCTTCTGGCCATCCTTCTGGGAATCCCTGCTCCTCGTTTTTCCCTCTTCTTTCCCAAACCCCACAGCCCCGATACCGTTTTGATGCAATTTGTGGGCAAAACCCTCCCTGGGCTTTGCAGAGCTGCACAAATCCCTGGAAAGCTTTGACCATCCCTGCATCTACCCCAGCCCACAGCAGGTTTGACCCACTGGGGTCAGCAGATCCAGGGGCACCTTAGGAAACTGCTGGAGAGCAGAGGGATAAGCAGGAGCCAGGGAGGGGCTGCAAAATAAGGGAAGAACACAAAATCTCACGGCGAAAACCTTGGGAAAGTGGGAAATCCCCACAGCACCAACCCTGCTTCCCTAAAACAAACCCAACACTGAACTTCAGGATAATTATTCCCCCCAAGGGAAAAAAGAAGGTGAAAAGCTCATTCCAGATTCGACTCTGGTCGGTGCTGCCGTTGCAAATCCCAGCCTCAATATTCAAGCCAAGCAGTGCAGTTCCAGCTCTCCTGGCACCTCTCCAGGCCAAATCCCTTCCCAGCGGGATCCCCAGACCCAAGGAACCAGGAAACCAAACCAGTTTTTCCATGTGTAATTAGAAGCAATTTCAGGATTTAAGGAACACCCAGGCGGGAGCAAAAGAGCGCTCGGATTTCCTCCCCCCTTGCCAAGGGTGAGGGTTTGGTGGGACCAGCGGCATCCGAGAAACCCGACCAGTGTGAGGTCTCAGGTGTCAGGGCCAAGAGCCCAAAAATAATAACCTGGAAAGGCAGGGAAATTCAGGAAAAGGAGCCAGGAGAGGGGAAGAGCAAGGTCACATCGGACTGGGAGCAGGGCAGCACTGGCAGCTTTGGGGCTGGATAAAATTCCCCAAAAATGAGAGTTTCCCATGGAAAAGCCTCTCAGAGGGATGGTTAAGATGTTTTGAAGGGTTTTTAAACACCGTGCTGGAAAATAAACAGGGATTTCTCCATGGAAGTGCAACCCAGGTTGGTTGGGATTATTACAGATCCTTACCCACAGCCATGGGTGCAAACACTCACAGGGCAAACCAGCCCTGAACCCGGGGTAATTCCAGTTCCCAGGCAGAAGCAGGGCTGGAAGGTGCCCGTGGTGAGCGTGGAGACGCCAGCGTGCCTGGTCTTGGCCGGGTTCTGGGCAGTGGAATGAATCCCGGTGGGAACACCACGCTGGCCCTGCAAATCCCTGAAAATTCCATGTGTTTCTGGCAGGGCGGCCCCCGCCGGGGCTGTGGCCTTTGGTGTGAAGCACACGGAGGGGGTCAGCGTGGACGTGCTGTTCCGTGGCCACGCCGAGCCCGAGGCCGTGTCCGGTGCTGGCACACGGTGGCCGCTGGACGAGGGGACGGTGCTGAGGTTCAGCATGAGCCGGGCCAGCTCTGAGGTCAATGACAACAAGGTGAGGAGTGGGATCCCGGAAGTAGGACCTCCACGGGGGGAGAACATTCTGCCCCAGTGTGGGATTTGGGGTTTGCAGGTCACCGTCAGCTTTTATGCAGAGGGAGGGAAGCCCATCAACCAAGCCGGAGTGTTTCTCACTGGTGTCGGTGAGTCCAGAGCTCTGGGAGCCCATCCCTGTCCCTTCGTGCCTGGGGCAGGGATGGGGACAGCAAATCCAGGTTTGCTGGGTCTGGGGGTTTGGCACCCAATCCCCTCACTGTGCCCAGGGCTGAGGTGGCTCTGTCCCCACAGGGATCTCCCTGGACGTGGACGCGGATCGGGATGGAGTGGTGGAAAAGAACAGCCCCAACAAGGTACCCCAGCATCCCCATCCCACAGAAAATCCACGGGCTCAGTGGATCCCAAGCTTGCTGAGCCCCAGGGGTGTCTTAGGCAAGCTGGGCCTGGGGACCAGAGGGACACGGGGCCATCCTGCTGGTCAGCTGTGACAAGGACTTCCCCTTCATTCCACCCTCTGACTGCGACAGCGAGCAGCTGTTCAACCGGGAAGGTAATGCTCCCCAAAACACCCTGTCGCCAAAATCCCCATCATCCCCTCTTTGTGACCTTTCCTGAGAGGGATCCAGCCCAGGACCCAGCCCAGGAACCAGCTGCTCCCCACCGGCTGCTAAGCAAGCGTCCCACATGGGAATTTCTGTGGAATTAACGCTGCGCCAACTCATTGGAGCCAGGCAGGGCATGGAGGCAGGGCCGGGGCATGGCTGAGGTTCCAGGGCTGGCACAGCGCGGGCCAGGGATGCTCCATGCAGGTGAGAGGAGCACGGGGTGAGGCATGAGGCCGGCAGCCAGGAATCCACCCACCCGTTCCTGGAAAACCCAACCCACGCGGAGCCGGGCCTGGCGGCATCCCGAGGTCACGGACCAGCCGTGCCAGGGATGGGCAGGGAGAAGGGAAGGGAAAAGGGCATTTGGGTCACAGCCCACGAGGCACAAGCTCTGGTTTGCCAAGGTGCCCAAGAGGGAAGAGCAGGTTTCTCGGGAAGGAGATCCAAACCCCAGGAGGGAACATGGAAAACACCACCCAATTTGCTTCATTTGCCCCCAGATTTGCTGGACATGGCTCAGATGGTGCTGAGGACAGAGGGGCCCCAGCGCCTGCCCCGGGGCTATGAAATCGTCCTATCTGTTTCTGTCAACGATGCGGACAAAGTTGGGGTCTTCCATGTTCAGAGTAAGGCCTTCCTCACCTCGTGCTCTGCCTCTTCCTCCTCTGCCCCTTCCTCTCTCCCTTCCTCCTGTTCCCATTCCTCCTCTGCCTCTTCCTCCTGTTCCTCTTTCTCCTCTTCCCCTTCCTTCTCTCCCCCTTCCTTTTCTGCCCCTTCCTCCTCTTCCTGTTCTTCTTCTGCCCCTTCCTCTTCTGCCCCATCTTCCTCTTCCCCTTTCTCCTTTTCCCCTTCTTCCTCTTCCTCTTCCTTTTCCTCTTCTGTCCTTCCCTCCTCTTCTTTTTTCTCCTCTTCCCCTGCTTCATTTTCCCCTTCCTCCTCCTTCCTGATGGTTTTGAGGTCCCCTTTCCTTCCCATCTCTGACCTTGTCCTCTCCACGCTCCTCAGACCACACCCCCAATGTCCCTTCCCCACTTTCCCCTAATTTTTCCTTCTTTTCCATCCTGTGGAAAACTGTGGGGATGAACAAGCAGAGGAAGGGGGACACAAACCCATGTATCCAAGGCCGTGCCACAAAGAAGTGGCAGCAAACGGTCTGGTGTGCTTTTAAGAAAAGAAGGATTTAAATATAAATAATGTTTGTTTGGCTCCCTGAAACCAAAATTTTCAGTTGCAAGAATTGGGAAGTGAAAATGATGAAATAGAAGCTGCTTTTGGCTCATTTTCCTCCAGCTGGGTGAGTTCAGCTGCATCTCCCAGCTCCCAGGACAGCCCAGGGACGTGAGGCCGTCCCTGCCCAGGCAACTCCTGCTGCTGGCTTTGTTTTGGGGTAAAAAGAGGGAGAACAAATCTCAGGAAGTGCTGGGAAACAGAGCCCACTGCTGCAAACTTCACGTGTTTTGGGTTTCTTTCTTTTTTCCTCTATTTTTTAATTATTTCTCTTTCTGGTTCCTGTTTCCCTAGTGGTTCTTACTCCTGATGGGTTAAACAAAGAGGGGGTAAAGAGATAAATTGGGATTTTTTTTTCAGAAAATGGAATAATTCCCATTAAAAATAAGGATAAATAGAGAGATAAATTGGGATGTTTTTCAGAAAACGCAATAATTCCCAGCTTCCAGCAGGGCTGGGGTGTTAAACTGGGGGTCACCCAGCTGCATTGCCCATGCTGGCAGCACGCTCCAGAGCACACCCCCTCCTCATTCCTTGCTGTGGGCACCAGGATTTATTTTCTGGGAATGAAATCCCTCACCCAGCCAGAAATGTGCCGTGGAGGAGCTCGGGCTCATCCCTCTGTGCAGAGGGAGTCTGGGGCATTGTCCCCCTGTGGAGGAGCAGAATCTCAGAATCTCCATGAGAACACCTTCCCAAGGGCTGCTCCATCCAAACAAATGCTGGCCAGTGACATTTCCCCTCATCCCTCTTGTCCACGACAAAATTCCAACTCCCTGAACTCCTGCTTCAAGGAGCCTCTCACAGCTGGATCTCCTCAGAGATCTGATCCTGGCCATCCCCCAAAAATGCACCCAGAAATGGGTAAAAATGCACAGGGAGCGTCAGGGAAAGCTGTGCTCCCTCTACCCCAGCATCTCCAAACACCCTCAGTTTAAACAGGGAACTTCTGGGGGGAAGCACCCCCAGGTCTTCCTGTTACACTTTTCCCAACCTGTATATTTGGGTTATCCTGTGGAAACCCAATGCTGTTTCCTCAGGCACAGTGGGACCATGGGAGCTCCTTGCCTGAGGAAACAGCCGTGAATCCCGAGGAAACAGCCATGAATCCTGATAAACCTCAGGCTTTCCCCATTTTCCCATTCCCCTGGCAGATCCCTTCTTCGGGCAGCGCTATGTGCAGGTGCTGGGCCGCAGGAAACTGTTCCACACCGTGCCCTACCCCGGCGGGGCCGCTGAGCTTGACTTCTTCGTGGAGGGGCTGCGCTTCCCCGATGAGACCTTCTCCGGGCTGGTGTCCATCCATGTCAGCCTCCTGGAGCCGCTGGCCGAGGTTGGGAACTCCTGGGAACTCCCAGGGATGGGGCAGATAGGAGGCTGCACCCAGGAGACTGGGATGGTGCTGGAATGGAGAGCAATCCCATTAACCAATCCCAAAAATGACCCCAGGGGAGGGTGTTTGGGGGGAATGGTGTGGGGAACGTCCCTGATTTCTGCGTGGTTCCCTCAGGGCATCCCCCACTCACCGATCTTCACGGACACCGTGGTGTTCCGGGTGGCCCCATGGATCATGACCCCCAACACCCTGGCTCCGGTGAACCTCTTTGTGTGCAGGTACAGCTGGTGCTTCCCCAGCCCTGCCAGTTTTGGGGCTGGCCTGGGAACAGGGAATTTCCATCCTTTCCATCCTTTCCATCCTTTTTATCCTTTCCATCCTTTCCTCCAGCATGAAGGACAACTACCTGTTCACCAAGGAGATCCAGAGCCTGGTGGCCAAGGCCAGCTGCAAGCTGAAGGTTTGCTTCGGCTACATCAACCGTGGGGACCGCTGGATGCAGGTAGGGGGGCTCCAAAAACTGGGAAAACCCTTCCCTGCCGGTGCCCCACGTGGGATTTCCTCCCTTCCTCAGGATGAGATCGAGTTTGGCTACACCCACGCTCCCCACAAGAACTTCCCCGTGGTACTGGACTCCCCTCGGGAGAGAGGGATGGAGCAACTCCCCGTCAAGGAGCTGCTGGTGAGAGAAGGTTGCCTGCGTTCCCTCCAGAGCAGCTCCCAGGGTTCATGCCCAGCCCACGTTCCCATTTCCAAAATCCTCCTTGCCCTTGGCTTCATGCATGGAATTGACTGGAAAATGAGAGCAGAACATCTTCGCATGGAGATTCTCTCCCACCCACCTCCAGCATCACCCCCTCATTCCTCATCCAGCCTCACCCACATCCCAGCCCTCCGGAAAACCTCTGATCCAGGGGGGAAAGGAGGAACCAACGCCCCTGGGAATGAAAGGCTCCTGCCGAGTTCTGGGATGGGATTTCTCCAACCAAGCACCCCAGGAATGGGCTGCCTTTTCCTCTCCTCCTCTGTGCCTGGGAATATCCAGCAGCTTCCAAGCAGGAGAGGGAAGGGAAGCAGGAGAGGGTCAGTTTACTTCCTTGGAAGAGAACAAGATGCAGCCAGTGCCAGGAACATTCCTGTGGGCTCATTGGCCAAGGAAAAAGGCCAGGGCAAGCCTGGGATGGGGTGTTTTGGGAGAGCCCAGCATGGAAGAAACCTGGATTGGGCAAGCCCTTGGAGATACCCCCATGGGGGAAGGGCAGGACACCCCCAGGCAGCCATGGAGTCGCTGTCCCCAACTCCCAACCAGGCACAGGGGCAGCCTCAGCCCCAGCAGGAATGGGAGACGAGGACAAATCCCAGCTTTTATCCCTTTGGGGAAGGCTGGGGGCTTTTGGAAGCACTGAAATCCATAGTTTCTCATGCCTGGCATGGGAACATCTAGTCCTGGATTCATCCAGCGAATCCGCAGGGCGGCCACATGGATCTGCCCTCTTTAGGAATTGCTCTGCCTCGTATTCAGGGCAGCAATTTCAGCCTTGGGAGCTGCTAACACACTATCCTCCAATTTCTGCTTTGAAGCCTGCCCTAATCCCCAGCCCGACCTTTCCAATCTCATTTTCCAGCTAGGAATACTTAGCCTGACGCCACAGGAATGGGTCAAGCCCTGAGCCCCTGGAAGCCCATGCCAGGGAAAAAGGAGACGAGAGGGAATTATCCCCTCAAAATCAGTGTGGAACTGATAGGACTTGGACGTAACCTGCAAACCTGGGATGAACCAGAGCCCTGACAGTTGAAACCGGGCGGGCTCCATGGTTTTATTAAACTGAAATGAGTTGGGAGCAGGTGGTTGGTGCTCAGGCCCTCCCTCAGCACCCAGAGAAAAAGGGATCTGATCCCAACTATCCCCCAAAAATGCACCCCAGGGAGCCTCAGGGAAAGCTGTGCTCCCTCTACCGCAGTGTCTTCAAACACCCTTGGTTTAAACAGGGAATTTCTGGGTGGAAGCACCCCCAGGTCTCCCTGCTCACTTTTCCCAACCTGTATATTTGGGTTATCACTGTGGAAACCCAACCCTGATGATTGACTGGGATTTAACTCAAACCTCCCAGACACCTGATCTCATCCCAGGGGATGCCATGCGCTCCAGGCCTGTGTCAACTCCAACCAGAGAGTGAGGAAAGTGGGATTTTGGTCCCATCCATGCTGGTTTTGCCCTGTTTTTAACACTCTCTCGGGCTTTGGCACACAGAGCCAAGCACTAATTACCCCTGCACAGCTTCTCCAATCCCAGATATATTAAGTCCTAGAAATCAGGCCTTAAGCAGGATTTAAGTGTCATGCAGCCCTTGGGGTGGCTCTTAGCCCAGGGCAGAGTCACCCTGAGGGGCTGGAGTTCACCTCCCTCCCAGAGTCAGCCAGGAGCTTTGCTAGGGGGCTGCCTAATTGGCTTAATGTGGACACTTAAACCTTGGCTTAATGTGAACACTTAAACCTCGGCTGGCGAGAACAGAGGAGACCTGGTCCTGCTTAATGTGAACATTTAAACCTTTGCTTAATGTGGACGGTTAAACCTTGACTGTGGGATGACAGAGGAGATCTGGTCCTGCTTAATGTGGACATTTAAGCCATAGCTTAATGAGAACATTTAAACCTTAGCTGGGGAGAACAGAGGAGATCTGGTCCTGCTTAATGTGGACATTAAAACCTTGGCTATGGGATGACAGAGGAGATCTGGTCCTGCTTAATGTGGACATTAAAACCTTGGCTATGGGATGACAGAGGAGATCTGGTCCTGCTTAATGTGGACATTAAAACCTTGGCTATGGGATGACAGAGGAGATCTGGTCCTGCTTAATGTGGACATTTAAACCTCAGCTGTGGGATGACAGAGGGGATCTGGCCCCAGCTCCAAGTCTGGACTCTGCTCC